>JADCRA010000363.1:614709-1155529 GCA_021464305.1 Kandelia obovata
CCATGCTTTGCTTACTTTGTTGGATCGTTGTAAGATACCTAAGAGCATATGTGCATTCTTCTACAGTTTATTCTAGTTTCTCCCTTGTCAGGGATTTCTGGCAATATCTGACCACCATTCATGTGACTTCTAGAATGTGGTCAACAGTAATGTGAGGGACAGATAACTTTATTTGGTGAATAGTGGTGGCTGTGGATTGGATATAGAACAGCTTTTAAATTCTCAGACTATGGTTATGTTGCCTTTTCTCCTCTCTCAAATTATGGTGGTAGGCAACAGATTATTGGGACAAAATGCTGTGATTATGATTTTCATCAAGGTTTGAGATCAAGTTTCATATGTAGACCCAAGAGTGCAGCTCCTGGCGTGTTTTTATTGTTTCTGTATGCTTATTAAAAGATACAATAATTTAATAGCATGAGGACCAAAAAACGCTTATGGCAACCTTGAGAACCAAAGGGATCTTTTAGACTGAAACCATTGAGTTGGTGTGCACATCCATAGCATCCTCTTAATCATGTTAGAACATAGATTTTGTCTTGATGAGCATAAAAACGCTTTGATGCTTACCAAGCAGAAAATTCCATTTGAAAGATCCCTGGAACAATAGAAGACAAAACATCACATGCTTATGGCAACCTTCCAAGAAATCTAAATTTCCAGAATAGCAAAATTGATTGACATTGGAATCTTTCCCACATGGTCTTGCTTTGCCATGCGTCTATTTTTGTCATATATTGTCTGAATCATATTTGCTACCCAAAGTCTGCTATCATATATTTTTGTGTTATCTAGGTCCAGCTCTTTTTAACTTATGTTTATTTATTTATTTTTTTTTTTCAAAATGGAACCTTTATTGCTTTCTTATTGTGGTATACGCTTTTGTTTTGTCTGCTGTTTACAAATTCCAATCCAGGTGGATTTCTAAACAAGAAGATAGAAATAACAAAGACGAGGAACTCAGCACCACAAAAATGATTGAGGTTTTCTGACATTTCATA
The DNA here is from genome assembly GCA_021464305.1 of Kandelia obovata. Lineage (NCBI taxonomy): Eukaryota > Viridiplantae > Streptophyta > Magnoliopsida > Malpighiales > Rhizophoraceae > Kandelia > Kandelia obovata. The sequence continues at coordinate 615,711 of JADCRA010000363.1, forward strand.
TTTTGCGTCCATTGACTTTGGGTAAATGAGCTTATTTGACTAATAGTGACTTAATTTAAGCTGGTTTTATTGATGAAATCCAAAATGAGTTGCATGAAGGCAAAGGACATAGTAAAGTCTAGCCACTGGATCCCTTTAAATCTCTTGGAAGATTTTTTGTTCTCAACTTGCTACTTGAAAAGTTTGTTCTGAACTCTATGGCCACCATTGGACGACTGAAATTTGTTAGAACTTAAGTCAAAAGTGAACAAAAACCCATGTTTATGCTCATTGATATCTTGCTGTATGAATGTACAATATAGAGCACGAAAGGTTGGAAAAAAAAAATGTAATCTTGGTATTACAAACTGCCTGACATGTCTGAGATTTGGATTGTTTTTTCAGTTCTTTTTTCACTTTTGCCCTGCCTTATGTTTTGTTCTGTTTCCAAGTGTTTGGTATGATTTGTCCAAGATGCTACTTTCAACTGGGGATGGTCATATGTATATATGGCCTTAGGCCTACTTTTGTGGATGGGCTGCTCTGTGACTTGAACCTGCAACTCTAAAGTTGCTATGGAATGATCTTAATTTAAATGAATCTCTCCCTGTAGTTCAGTACAAAGAAAAGGAAAACAGATGATGCTATTGATGCAGAAATGAAAAGGTGTTCGTTCCTATGACATGGATTAAAGTTCGTTTGAACAATGGGCGACCTGGGAGATACAGTACTGATTCCTACCTATGTAATGCTTTTATGTCAATTAAACCATCCTATTCTCAGTAAAATCCATAACAAGGGCTTCAGTTGTATCATATCTTCAACTGGGATTGTTGTGATTTAAGCACCACTTCCCTTTTTATTGTGTTATTATTTGCTTCAGTCAACATACTGCAATCAAGTGTGAAATGAATTATACGCATCACAGTTGCTTTGGTGAACTGCCTGAAGTTGACTCATTTGGCAATGATTTAAGTCCAAGTCAAATGATTGAGGCATACCTTAAGGATTTGAATTTCGAGGCGGCAAGTACAAGCTTATTTTAGTTTCATTTGTTCTTGGTTTTTGTCCCAATTCAAACATTTCGTGGATTGCTCCGACTGTTTTGGACCCAAATTTTACTTAGGAGAGTTTGTGGAGCACTTACTGCGGTGTTTTGGACCCAAATTCGTCCAGATCTAAGCCCTTTAATTCTTAGGTTTTCAAATTTTCTTGCGACTGGAAGATTCAGTGGGAGCGCATATGGGAGCGCAACATAAGTTGCAATGCCTTAAATTCCTTTGCAAAGACAGTCCAAAGTTTGACCATAGACCTGACTAATTAAAGATGGCCTGCACAAAAAGGGTGTTTGAACCATGAGGCTACACATGACTATGGAGTTCTCTTTACCAATTTGGGAAGAGAGGGGGAGAGGACATCATCTTTGACTGGATCTAACAAGAAAATTTCTGGGCTGGTCGGTCTGAGTCCACTCAAGTTGAATATAGCTTTGGACCGAACAAATACGCTTGCCTTTTGACCATTATTAATTAAAAGAAATGTCGGTCAGCAAGCTGGAAGCTTCATTGGCTGTTTCCTAGCATTGTAGTGAACATGCTCCTCCCCACCTGCAAGGAAAAAGTAGCCTGCGGATGGCTTGGCTACTTTGGAATCTTGTGCAACGACATCTTATTGGCTTCATTGACCTGAATCATGGGACTGCCGATGGTAATGAACCTCTGCCTTTCCACCCTCATTGGCTTGCTAGTGCCATTGTCAGCGGTCCTCCAAGCTCAGAATTTGGAAACTTCTTACTATCAGAATCAGTTTGGGCCATTCAATGGCTCTTACTACACATCTTTTGCAGTCCTGACTCCTGCCACTATCAGCAATGGAGCTCTTCAAGTTACTCCTGATTCTGCTGGCAACTTCAACCTCACCCACAGATCTGGCCGGGTTATGTTCAATCACTCTTTCAAGCTCTGGCAAGAACAAGAAAAAAGTCAAGATGTTGATGGAGGCGGTGGCGGAAAGGTGGCTTCTTTCAACTCCTCCTTTCTCATTAACATATCTAGAATTGGTAACTCCTCTGTTATTGGAGAGGGCCTTGACTTCCTTATAGCACCCTACCTCGACCTGCCATTAAACAGCCAAGGTGGCTTCTTGGGGTTGACCAACTCCACCACGGGTGGGAATTCCTCCAATGGGATTGTGGCCATCGAGTTTGATACATTCAAGCAGAATTTTGACCCTGATGACAACCACATAGGTCTTGACATTCATAGGGTCATTTCTAATCAGACTGTTTCCCTTTCTGACTTTTCCATCCAGATTGCCCCAGTGGACATCACGTACTACGTGGTCTGGGTCCATTACAATGGTGTCAATAAGTCCTTAGAGGTTTACATGGCAGAGCAAGGGAAGGCCAAACCTTCTGTGCCTGTGATGACTTCTAATCTTGACCTCAAAGGACTTGTTAATCAGCACTCTTACTTTGGCTTTGCTGCCTCCACTGGCAGCTCCATCCAGCTCAACTGCATATTCGCCTGGAACCTGACGGTGGAGCTGCTGCCATCTACAATTGGCAATAATGTTAATAATAATAAGGCTATCAAGATATTTCTTCGGTTTGGCCTGCCTGAATTGGCAGCGCTGCTGCTGCTGCTGATTGGGGTGGGATGGTTGGTATACTGTATGCACAAGAAGAGGAAGAAGCCAGTGACAGATGACCCCAAATTGCGGAAAGCCCTAAAGAGCCTCCAAATCCCAGGGCATTCTGCTTCAAGGATCTCAAGAAGGCTACTAACAATTTTGATGAGAAGCACAAAATTGGTCAAGATGGTTGTTCCATAGTCTACAGAGGAGTGCTGTACAATGACAATTTGCAGGTTGCTATCAAGTTCTTCCAAGACCAAGCAAACATGGGTCCAGAACATTTCTTTTCGGAACTTAACATCATTAGCCGTCTCCGTCACAAGCATATTGCCCCCTTGCTTGGTAAGTCAAGATTTTCCCTTTCCATTTTAGTTTTCATTTTGCTTCAGCACACCCCCCAAGATTTGGACTTCCGGGAAGTTGTCTATGAACTCTGAGTTTCTGACACTCTGTAGTTCTGTATACTCAATGTTTGCACCATCAATCTTCCTCTCAAGAAAAAACGAAAAAACACCAAAAGCCTCAACAAGCCCAAACTGCTTAACTTCTAAGAAAATTCTAAATGAGTCCATGCTGGGAAAATGCAAGCCATTATTCTTGTTCAATTTCCTCTTAATGATACCTGAAATACGCATGGTGTAGAAATATTCAAAGTGAAAATACATGACCTTACCATTGAATAAAGGAGAGGAAACAAATGTCGATATGCTTCTTTACAGAGAAAATGGATGCAATCCTGTAATTAGGAATCTGTCGGAACAATTAGCAGCTGTACAACATAGCTGAATTTTTGGTTAATTGACTTGAACTTAGAGTTAAAACTCGAGGCCTTCAATATTGGAGACAACTCTAGTACCATTAAGCTACAGTTCATTAGCTATAAAACATATTTGATGAGTCTACTTGTTAATAAAAGTTTCTTGTGCTGCAAAGTCATGAATTTTTATTTTTATTTTCCCAAATTGGATGGGCAAGACACGTGATTCAATGTAATTTGACCAATTAGGGTGGTGTTACAAGAAAGGAAATCTCCTTCTGGTGTATGACTTCATGCCTAATGGCAGCCTAGATAAATACATATTCAACGGACAAGCAGAGAGGAATAACTTAGACTGGAATACGAGATACAAGATCGTGTCGGGGGTTGCATCGGCGTTGCAGTATCTCCATTTTGAGCATGAACAGAAAGTGGTGCATGGAGACATTAAGCCAGGAAGCATCTGGCTAGATTCTGGTTTTAATGCTCGCCTTGGAGATTTTATGTTGGCCCATCTCATATTTGATGACAAGACCTTTATTTTTGGCGAGGCAATCCGCGGAACAATAGGCTACATTGCCCCAGAGTTGTTTCACGAATGTAGAGTGTCATGCGAGTCAGATGTCTATGGCTTTGATGTTTTGGTTCTCGAAGTAGTTTGCGGCCAGCGCCTATTGAGCAGGATTGCAGGCTTCCCATCTCTGGGAGATTGGGTATGTTGGCTTCATGGCAAGGGACGAATATTGTAGGCTGTGGATGAGAAGCTGGGCAATCACTACGTGGTTGAGGAAGCAGTGAGATTGTTGCTGCTTGGGCTGGCATGCTTTCATCCTAACCCAAATTCGAGGCCCGAAGCACAGGTCATCCTTCAAATAATATTAGGATCGATATCAGTACCTGAAGTGCCACCTTTCAAGTCGGCTTTTGTGTGGCCTCCCATGACAAGTGGAGCTTTAAGTGGAAGTGTGAGCAGTGGGAGCTTTGAGATCACTACTGATTACCCAGAGGACCACGATGCAACAAGCAGCGATGGTGGCGGGACCATGAGCTTTGAGATAACTGCTAGAGAATAATCCAGAGACAATTTATGGGTTAATTTTATTTGGTTTTTTGGTCCTGTTATTAGAATTATTTTGTATTCTTTGATCAAAGTCAAAAAGGACGCATATCATGAAATTTTTCCTGTACTGTCTCCTAAAATGATAAAGATTGTTTATTATGAATTGACGAGTTGCCACGGAATCGAAAAGGAAATTGATCGAAGTGGCCGGAGTTGCATCGTGTATGTCCCACTCCCTGTGCTCTGCGGAAGTTCAATCTTAATTGACATTTATTGTCATTTTGTATTCTCTTTATTCTTAATTTCAGATAGTTTATTGTCATTTTGTCCTTTTGGAGTACGAGTAACCTTACCTCAGTCTTTTGCCTTTTCTTTTATTTACCATGCATGCAACTCTAAGCACATAAATGGAATATTTCTACTTTTGACTTAAAAAATTTCATATGGAAAGAAAATTTAGTTGATGGATCAAAGAAAAAAAAGAATATATATATATATATAAATTACTATTATTCAGATGGTAATCCAGAGCTATTAGCGGAGCCCCGCAATGACCTTAAAACGAGCGTAACCCTGTGGCAGATGTGACACATTGTTCGATTGAAGGCCTTATTTTAGCCTCCACGATCTCATGATTTGATGGAGAAAGGATAGGCAAGTTTTGGAATTTTAGTTATATTGTAATTTCAGTGAAGTCAATGCATCGGTGGATGCATAAAGAAAAGAATGATATTGTACTTAACTAATATGAAAGATTGAAAATTTGAATGTTATTCATCGTAATTTAGAATTGGTGAAATATTTATATATTATAAATTTATTTATCTAAAATACTTTAATCTTTGATTTAGTGCACTATAAATATAAAGATAAATCTTTAAATAATATCCTAAGAGCTATTGTTTAGTTGGGAGGTAAGTAATGAGTCGAGTTATCACCTAATTAGAAGGTAATTAAGAAACTAAGGTATTGCTTAACTAAGAGATTGGTGGTAAGTTGGAGATTGTCGTTTATACATCAAAAGGCTATGGGGGTGTTGTTTAGAGACCAATATTAACACTCTAATATTTTAGTTAATAAGAGCTAGAGAAAAAAGAGAAACCATTAAGAGGATAGAGAGAGAGAGGGAGAGTGAACCTTTAAAACTTGAATGTGGAAGTTAAATATTTATAAGATTTCATGTGAATCTTGATTGGCTAGTATAAAGTATATAATCTAAGCTATCATATTAAATTTGTCTCTTACCTATTACTAGTGCCTTTAAATATCTAATGGGTGACTTGCTATGGATACTTTATCTTAATTTAAGTAAATATTTTAGAACTATTAAATCTATTTCATATGAGTCCTTATCACTAATCTTTCTCTAAAATAGTGAAAATTTTTTAATTAAAACTAGTAAGTTAGAGTTGAAAGGTACTAATTAAAAGTTATAAGTAGATGAGCAAACAAGTATCAACTAAAAGCTTATGAATTGAAGTGTGTCATATAAAGATTAAAAGATGTTTACTTGGAGGCTAAAAACTCTTTATGAGTTAAAAGCTTATTATGAACTTATTTGTCTAAAGTATCTTAATATTTGGTCTAATGCATTAGAAATATGGAGATAAATTTTTGAATGACATTGTAAGAGCTATTGTTTAGCTAATTGAGAGGTAATTAAGAGACTGAGGCATTGCTTAGTTAAAAGTTAAGTGATAAGTTGAAGATTGTTACATATAAGTCAAAAAAGTTATAGGGTTTTGTTTAGAGGCCAACACTAACATTATGATACTTTAGTTAATTAGAGCTAGAGAAAGAGAGAGAAACCATTAAGCAGAGAGAGTCCCCTAAACTTGAGTGTGGGAGTTGAGTATTTATAACATCTCACGTGAATTTTGATTAACTAGTATAAAGTATATGATCTAGACTATCATACTAAGTTTGTCTCTTAGCTATTAGTAGTGTTCTTAGATAGTTAATAAGTGACTTATTATGGACATCTTATCTTAATCTGAGTATAAGTTTTAGATTTATTAGATTTAGTTCATATAAGTCCTTATCACTAGCCTATCCCTAAAATAATGAAAATTTTTGGGTCAAGTTAAGATTAGTAAGTTAGAGCTGAGGGGTAATAATTAAGAGTTGAAAATGGATGAACTGATAAGTACCAACTAAAAGCTTATGAATTGAAGTGCGTCATATGAAGACTAAAAGATATTTACTTAAAGGTTAAGAATTCCCTATAAGTTGAAAGCTTATTATGAGTTGAGAGATGCCTACAAAGTGGCTGAAAACTTGTTGTAAGTTAAGAGTTCTTTATCAATTGTAAGCTTTTTGTGAGTTAAGATATGCCTACTTAAAAGCTAAGAGCTTTATATAAATTGTGACTTTTTACAGCAAAGAGATGTCCTTTTCAAGGTTAAGAACTCTTTAAAAGTTTAAAACTACTAACAAGTTGAGAGATACCTTCTTAAAGGTTAAGAACTCCTTACAAGTTGGGTGCTCCCTACAACTTGAGAGATGACTAATCGAAGGCTAAAAATTACATTTAAGTCAAGAGATTACTCTTTTCTTTCCTTTCATCATGATTGACTAAAGGCTTAGAGATTTTCTCCCTCGTAAGCTTGTTGTTTGGGGGGGGCTTTTGATGGCCTCTTGAGACTCGTAGTTCCATTAAAGGCTCTTTTTAGGTGGGGCAATGACTAGCCAAGTTGTCATTTTGAGTTTATTATTTTAAGGGTTGGCTAATGGTCTTTTGAGATTTAAGCATTATTAAAGACCTTTTTTAGGGGAAAAAAGGATCACTAAACAAGCTACTACTTTGAGCTCGTTATTTTAACAACTCATTAATAGTCCTTTAGGACTTAGATCACAATCGAAGGTCTTTTTTAGGGGATAGGGTGGGGGAGGGCAATCGTTAGGCAAATTATGACTTAGGTTTGCTACTCTAAGAGCTTGTTGATAGATCCTTAAAGACACAAAGTATCATTAAAGACCCTTTTTAAAGGGAGGTAACTGCTATGACAAACCATAACTTTGGTTTGTTACCTTGAAAGCTTATTGTATGTCCCTTATGATGTAGAACATCATTTAAAGCCTTTTTTGGAAGGAAAGAAGTGAGGAAAACCATTATAACATCTTAAAGTGTGCTTTTTGAGCATTCTCAAAGGTTTCAACATTTATGAAACTATTATAACAATCAAAGTAGAGCTAAGGAGCTACATGACAAGTTTGCACTAATAGCTCAAAAATAAGGGTTAAAAAATTCTTGTCAAGCATAAGTATAAATTTAAACATACACACTTGATGAAGTAATAATTATAGAATTATAATGATAATGAAGAAAAAAACAAGTTAGAAAATAGTTATATATAGGGGTAGAAACCTTTTATCGCCTAGTTATAAATTTTGGGAGACATGTATCACTTTATTAAAGGTTTAGGAGACTTGTATCATCAACCTGAAGGCTTGAGAGACATAATAAACTTGTCTTGCCATACTGAAGAGTTAAAAGAGAAAGTTATCTCAACCAACTTAAGGATTAAGATACTTGTGTCACGGGGCCATTACTCTCTCTCCAAAAGGCTAACCTGTTGGGGTGTGCAGTGCTCACATTTATAAGGCCTAAAGATCCCTTCTCCTTTTTGATGTGGGACTTCATCACATTCTCCCCCACCGAATCCATCGACGTCCTTGTAGTGGACCGGGCCCCCCTGCCTACTTTGCCTGCTTTCGAGCCTATAGCACTTGGCAGCAGACATCGGACTTGGGATGGACCGACTCTGATACCACTTGTCATAGGGCCATTACCCTCTCCTCAAAAAACTAACCTGTTTGGGTGTGTAGCGCCTACATTTATAAGGCCTAAAGATCTCTTTCTACTTTCCGATGTGGAACTTCATCACACTTGTCTTGTCTAATTAAAGACTTAAGAGACTTATCTTGTGAAGTTGAAAACTTAAGAGATCTTGTTTTAATTTGCTAAATAGTTGGGAGACTTATATTACCCATCAAAAAACTAAGGGCCTATAGTTAAGGGTTAGGTATCCCAAAATTGGAAAAGTTTTATTATATACAAAAATTAGACTTAAAGATGTGTTTATCAATAAAATAATAATTTTATATGATTATAATAAAAGGGAAAATGATAGGTGGATTGGGAAATCAACCATACCTTTTACACATGACGTCACACGTGTATAAAATAATATATTTTTTATTGTAATTTATTTTTTAAAGGAAAAATTACAAGATGTGTATAAGTTCTAATAAAATGCGCAAGTAAATCAAATTAAATGTGTATAAGGATAGGTAAAAAGTATAAGAATGGTGGTAATTCATGGTATTATATTTTTCACCTATTGTCATGCATATTTTATTTTATATACTTAGACATTTTTGTTAATCCTTATCATATCATATGATTTCAAAATAATAATAATAATAATGTCTAAGTAAGTTTATACATAAAAATTATATCTCATTAATATGTCTTAAAAAGAAAAAATATGAATAAACATATACTTTAGACTTTGAAATAGTTGTGAGAATTTTGGTTCTTAAGGCCTTCTCTAACTATTGATGGACCATTATACACAACCATTGAGTTGCCACCAGATAGCAAACTCAATTTCTCCCAAAAACATCATTTTCAAGGTTGCTAAAAACTAATTTGCCATTTACATAAATTCTTAAATATATATTACCATTATAAAACATTTTGTGCATGTGTTATATGATAATATTCCTTTTTCCATAATTTTTTTATAAATTTTGATCTTAAGTATAACTATGAACTAAAATTTTTATTAACTAAACTAAGTCAAATAAGCATAATAATTGAAAGAAATGGTTAACTTCATAAAGAATAGTAGAAGTCCATTAGAAGCCTACTACAATTTTAGTAGTTTTAGACTACATTGAGCCAAAAAAAAAAAAAGGAAATGCAAAAGGTTATTATTGTACAGTGCAAAGAAATAACAAGACAGTAGAGCGAAATGAAATTACAAAAAGTTGCTAGTGTTTCCTTTTTTTTAGATAATGATGTAATAATATATTGAATCATTAAGTATAGTTTTATAATTATCTACTTATAAAGAAATTAATAAAAAAATTCAATCAAGAAAAACAAGGCATTAAAATGACATAAGGAAATTAAGGTCCAACTTAAATGTGATGCACATTAATAAGAACCTATAGATTGAGGAATTAAAGACTCAACTCAAAATTAAAAAATAAAGAAATAAGAGATTGATCTCTTTGAGGAATTAGTCTTTAATTATCACTTTAAGATAATCAATTTCTAATCGGCTAAAAGTTTTGATTTATTTGATTTCTTGAATTAAAAAAGACATATGACATTATATATATACTATTATTATGGTAAAAACTATTGCATAAAGTCAAACGCAATGACAATTAGTTTGCTAAATTTGCAAGCATTGCAATATCTCTTATGCAATGATTTCCTTGGCTTATAATAACACATATGAAACCACTACATAAACATGTTTTAGGCAACGATTTTAAATATTACAATGCTTTTTATATTATATATGTAGTGGTTATAAAATGTGTATGTTACAGTTTTGTTATTTTAGAAAATGTTTTATTATGTTTTTAGGTATGAAACCACTACATAAACATGTTTTAGGCAACGATTTTAAATATTACAATGCTTTTTATATTATATATGTAGTGGTTATAAAATGTGTATGTTACAGTTTTGTTATTTTAGAAAATGTTTTATTATGTTTTTAGGTAATGATTTTTTTACATTTAGTTGTGGTCATTAAAGAAAAAAAAATGACAATTAGATAAATAAGTAATGGTGGTTAGATAAATTGGTAACAATTCTCAGTAGAATATGTAATAGTTTCATGGTACTATACATTAGGCAGTAATTTTTTAATAGAATAAGTAACAATTTTCTAGTAGAAGAAACAATGATTTTTTGGTAGAATAAGTAGAATTTTTGTAGCAAATGTAATTAAATAATACAAGCAGTAATGAATGACTTAACTAATACTTAGCACACCTCGTATAAACTTAAAGTACATTCATAAGTTCTAAATGTAGATGTAAAAAAATTGTGAAGTTCTTAGTTTTGATCAGGAGCATCATCTTACAAAAGATAAATAAAATTTTTGATGTAAACTTAGAAACATTTAAAATAATTTAAAAAATAAGAAAAAAAAGGAAGAATACCTAAATGTGTGAATTGTATGCACCTATTAAGGATAAATGATATTTATGCTGTAAATCTTGATTTGGAGCACTAAAAGCATCATTAGGTAAAGGAGCTATTGGAATACTTATAGAAGGCATGTCAAAAGTCATGTTCAGCCCAAGTGTTTTTATGAAAATATATTTATGCAATGGTAGCCTTAATATTTTGTAATAGTAATTTTAAATAGCTACAAAAAAAGCTTTTGTTATAGTTGATTTATAATGTAATGTACATGTACATTTAAGAATTTAACTTGATAATTAAGGAAAAAATCTATTCTTAAAAAATTTCATCAATTATACTCACTAATACAGAAGTAATTTTGTCTAATAATTCAAAAATAATAAATGACAATTATTAAATCTCATAAATTAAGGAAATTGCATCATCCCACAAATTTTCAAAACAGTCTTGTTCTTAAAGCTAACTAATAATAAATTTTGGAATTTTCTTCACAAAAGAATGATAAAACTCCATATAACATCGTCATTTAGAATATTAGCCCATGAATAAAAATTTGAGTGACATCTTGATTTTCACATTTAACAATTAGAATAACTTTTAGCTGAACATTAACCTATTTAGTGGAAATAATGTGAAGTAATTGGTTTTGTGCAACTATATTTTCTCTTAATTTCTTCCTTGAGCAAAAGACATAATGTATTTTGGATTTTATTGGTAAGTTAAGACAATCAGTAACGAAATCAATACATTTAAAAACTTTGTATAAACAAAAAAAAATAAGGAGTTAATTTTATTATTGAATGAATAGTGACAAAAAACTATTGAAATGGTTAAACCTTGAGGTAGACCTAATCTCTTACTTAAAACTCATGTTTAATATAATACGTATCAATATGATGCTTTATATGAGTTTGAGTTGTAACAAGATTGTTTTTCAAAAATTATAATAACTTGTCTCTATCTTATAAGTCTTTATCAATTTGATCTGCTCAAAAAAACCCAACTATGTAACTTGCAAGAATAAATAGGGCTTAACCATAAACATCTTTTAATGGGGACATCTTTATTGATAAATGATAAGTGATGTTATATTACCACTTAGCCTAAGGAAGTTATTTCTCTCAGTTCTTTGGCTTGTTACTTTAAAGTAGCAAAATTAGTTCTCTAAGAACATATTAACTATTTCAATTTATGATATGGTTGAACCTTGAGATAAACCCAATCTCTTACTTAAAACTCACGTTTAATATGATACGTATCAATATGATGCTTTATATGAGTTTGAGCTGTAACAAGATTGTTTTTCAAAAATTGTAGTAACTTGTCTTTATCTTATAAGTCTTTATCAATTTGATCTGCTCTAGAAAACCCAACTATGTACCTTGAAAGAGTAAATAAGGCTTAACCATAAACATCTTTTAATGGGGATATTTTTATTAATAAGTGATAAGTGGTGTTATATTACCACTCAGTCTAAGGAAGCTATTTCACTCAATTCTTTGGCTTATTACTCTAAAGTAGCAAAATTAGTTCTCTAAGAACTTGTTAACTATCTCAATTTATCCATTTAGATTGGTGGGTGGTAAATAGTGCTCATATTCAACTGAGTACCTTATAAATGAAATAGCTCTTTCCAAAAATTACTAGTGAAAAATGTGTTTCAATCGCTAAAAATAAACTTAAGAATACCATGTAGTTTCACAATATTTTTAACAAAAATATGAGTAATGGTAGTAGTAATATACAAATGACTAACAATATAAAAATAATTACATTTAGTTAAATAATCCATAAAAACAAAAATAGTACATTTACCTTAAAATAATAGAAATCTCTTAATATAGTACATAAAAATATTTATCCAATCTTTTTTCAGAATAGGAAAAGGTTGAAGAATATATGTATATACCACAAATTCACTCTTATGATGTTAGCAAATATCATATTTAACTACAAAATTTTTTATTTTAATGTTCATATATTTCTAATAAAATTCACGATAAATGCACTTATAGTTACGAAAAAATCTTAAGTGTCCAATAATTTGAGATTTGTGAAACTCTTGCAAGATTGTTTCGTTATAAACAGAATTAGGAACAAGCACCTTCTTACCTTATAGCCTAAGTCTGCAAAATCCCAAGTGTAATAGGTGAAATAAGATCTTTCTTCAATTTCTCAATAATTTCCCAAGTTTTAAGGTCAAGCTACCAATCATTTCTAATTTGTGTAAAGGTATTACAAGTATAAACAGAGATTGTCATTGGCTTAACATCTAGAATGCATAATAAAGCATCAACTACAAGATTCTTATTTGTCTTTTATAAACAATCTTATAATCATATCTCAATAATTTAGAAATCCATTTTTGTTGTTCCATATAAAAGATCCATTGGTCCAATAAATATTTTATATTTTTGTGATAAGTTTGAATTTGAAAATATCTCTCAATCAAGTAAGGATGCCATTTTGTAACTACATAAGCTACAACTAACATCTCCTTATTATAAAAAGAATTATAAGATGTTTTGACAATAAAGTCTTGCTGGTAAAGGTTATAGGATAACCTTCCTGCATCAACATTACACACTAATTACAACTCTAGAAGTATTAGTTTCAATAATAAATATCTTACTAAAATCTAGTAAGGTAAGAACTAGTGTATTAGTCATGGTATACTTGAGATAAAAAAAGCACATCCTTTATTTTATCACCCTATTTGAATGAATCTTTCTTTAAAAGAGTTATTAAATTGACACTGATATTCTTATAATCACAAATGAATTTGCGATAACAACTAATTAATTCTAAAAAGCCACGTAATACCTTAATTATTTTAAAAACTATTAAATCTATAATTATTTAAAGTTTAAAAGAATCAATTGTGACATGTTCCTTAGAAATGACATGACCAAGATATTTCATTATTTGGCTATCAAAACTACACTTTGACTTCTCAACAAATAAGACATTTTCACATAAAGTAGTGAACACAATTGTAAATGTGATAGATGAGCATAAGGAGAAGAACTATACATTAAAATATTATCAAATATGGCTGAAATATGTTATTCATTAAATTCTAAAATATTAAAGGAGCATTGGTAAGTGTAAAAGGCATAACAAAAGAACTTATAATAGTCATCACATGTCATAAATGTTATCTTTTAAACAATCCCTCACAGACCCAAATCTAATGATAACTTAGTCACAAATCAAATTTAGTGAATAGTTGGACAACTTCTAACTCATCCAGTAGCTCATAACATTAAAAATAAGATATTTATTTTTTATAGTAATGTAGTTAAGTGCCTAATAGTTTATTCATTTCTTACATGATCCATTTTTCTTCTTTACTTAAAAAATAGAAAAAGAGTAAAAACTAACATTAAATCTAATAATGCCAACTTTAAAAATCTCATTCATAATTATCATTTTGCAAATGTTAATAACAAAAAGGTTGCATATGAGTAGGCGTACTCTTAAGTAATAAGGAATACGATAATTATATGTCCTTCTTGAGGGTAGACTTATGGGTTTAGGAAATAAATTAGAGAATTCAATCAATGATGTATTGATTTCTTTTTCCTTCGTAGAATGAGATTTTCTCACTATTGCATTGTACAACTGCATACAGAACCCTAGTCATACTCTTTGTAAAACTTAATTCATCTGATGGTCTATAAATGTAGTGATTTTTCCATTGTGCATTCTCTGCAACTCTATCATATGCCCATGCAATAGAAGCTTCATTATAACATGGAAAAATCCTAATGTTCACATCAATGTCAAGAATAATCTAATAATCTTCTAAAGGTAATTAAAAAGGATCAATGTAAATAGTTTAACCTTAAAAGAAAAGATTTACCTTTATGCACTTTCCTTAGCATGTCAATTTTTTCTATTTGTAATATTCACAACAAAGTAATTTTTTTGAAAAAGTAATTTTTTTGACCATATTCTCATCCATAAAATTGTTAATATTACTTGAGTTAACTAATGTCATCATTAGTTGTCTTTTGACAAACCCATCAATTTCATGGTTTATGAATTTAAATATCTTGTATAAACTGTAGGCATATTCATACATTTAACATAGATATCATCATATTTTAAATACATTTGATCATCATTTACCTTATTAGCTTCCTCAATTGACTAAATCATTAAGAGCTTTCTTTGTTAACATTGATACTCTTTATGCTATTTCTCATCATAATGCTAGCATAATCCCTTTGTCATATGTTCTTTTAACTCCTCCTACATCAAACATTTAGTGTTAGTGAAATGAATTGAAAAAGATGAGTTAGTGGTACTATCAATAAATTTGACTATTATAGCATATAGACAACAATTTTCAATGTCTAGTTTATTCTCCCATAGTCTTTCAAATGAGATAGCCACTACCATTATTCATGGTTGGTAAGTTTTTCCTTCACATCAAATTTCAAGAATATACCCTTCAATGAATACTCTCGTTAATTGTCTTTCTAACCAATCTTTAGCTAGATTAATGAGTTGCTCGAAACAACTCTAATACTTTAGGATTGTTGATGTTTGATGGATTTTTGCGAGCTCTCCATCAACATTATGATATTTTGAAAGCCTAAAGTTCATAAAAAGACTTTTAGTGAAATCAACCTAAGTCAAAACTCTAACTTAAATTTCAAACCAATTATATCATTAAAAACATTATCCTCTAATTGAATCTAGAGGATTCCTACTTTAAAATCATCTACCATATAATGTAAATCAAAATATTTTTCAACTATAAAAATCCAACATGTGAGATTACTTTCATCATAGCAAGAAAATTTCAACTTCATTTGTGGTTGTATATAGTCAATGTCAGTTTTTCTGAAGACTTCACTGATTCTTTTTGTTTATTGGTAGATTTGAAAGTATTGTCTCTCGACAAGTTTTTTCTCAAATTATGGACCATCTATTTAATCTTCTTAAGAAATTCTTGCATGAGAGATACTTATTCTTTAATATAAAATGTTATAATATAATCAAATGTGTTATTTGAACACATGAAATAAGACTATAAATTAATGATGCCAAATTTTTTCTTAAGTTGAAGGTGAAGGGTATGAATCAAATCCTTTTTTTTAATGATGGGATTATGAAACAAAATTAAAATTTCTAAGATTATTGCTTTAATATTAGATGATAATACACCCGAGATTGAAAATAAGGAAATTACAAAAATAGTGAAATATGGAATTAATGTCTTTAAGCAAATCAATTTTGAGTGATTTCTTTAAAAAGATCAACCTTCAATAAATTAAAAGTTTTGATATATTTAATTGATTAAATTAAAAATTCATATATATATACACTCAAAAGTCTGACTTGACAGCTTAAAAAATTGTATTTTTAAAAATATTGTATTAATTATATTTATTAATAAAAAATAATTATATATATATTACTTTTAAAATAATAAAATATAATTATTAAATTTTATAAATTAAAAAAATCACATCACTCATATCTATCATTGGCTCCTTTTTAGATCATTTAACCTTATCACGCTTAAAGTATTCATATTAGTGGTACCCAAAATAATTGTTGATAAATGATGACCACCATGTTTTGGTGGAATTTAATTCTTTTTGTTTCACACTTGAGCAACTTTCTTCCTTGATTATTAATGAAATTTATTTAGTGGCAATAGAGTTTTTTTTGACTTCCATCCAATCAAAGTCTATAAGTGGAGAGAGCAAAAAAATATCACCATTTATGTTGTCTTTGAACAATCAATTTTATTAAATATCTGTTAAATTATTTAAATCATTCTGTTTTATCTAATCATTTATATCTAAACAAAGACAATCAAACAATAAGAAAATAAATTTAATGTAGATGGTGATGTGAAAAAACTAAAAAATTATGATTATAAATTTACTATGAAATACAATAAATAAAGGGAAAACAATTTGAACTTAAGACTTAAAATTTTTTTTGATATAATATTAAGAAATTATTTGAATTTAATTTATTTGAGACTTAAAAATAGATTATATATTAAATTATAATATTAATAATATTATATCCTTATGATATATTTATATTTACTACAATTTTTTTGGTCCAAACATTTAGTACAACTTTTAGTCACATACAAAGTATTATTAACTAACTCGTTTACTTTATACTATGCACGTATCTACATAAACTTTGATTTTATTAAAAAAAAGTAATATAAAATTATAAGGTTAACTTTAAATACAAATATAATTAACTCTAACTAGAACTTTATTTTATCATAAAGTCCATGCAATAGGTATTAAATAGTAACTCAATTCATCATTATTTCCTAAAGTCGTGTACTTTAAATCAATCTTTAGCCTTTAGAAATTTTAACAATCAATTATAAAATTAATATTAATAGTTTATTTATTTATTTAGTAAGAGTGTTATAATTACCAAAATCAATAACAATAGATTCTCGAAGAAGTTTTCATAAAATTAAGCATAATATTATAAGAAAAAAATTATTTAGAAAAAAAAATAGAGAGACATAAAAAGAAAAAAGGTGAAAAGACTAATTTTATTTTCTATATTAAAAAGTTTTTTAATTATATTTATTTTATTTTATTTTCATAAATTCATTGTAACTTTATTAGTTAAGTTCAACTCATATTAAGTATTTTTCATTAAGCATGGTCACATGATAGCTACACTTACATGTCATATGATAGATTTATCTCTCTTTTATTGTCATGCTAATAAATTTATTAATATAACATAAATTATTTTTAAAAAAAATAAAAAATAAAAATCTTTAAAAATATTATGCATTTTTTCTCTCTTTTTTATAATATTTAATTTTTTTTATTTTATTAAACAAATTTACTGGCATGATAGTGAAAGAGAGATATATTTATTACATAATATATAAGTAGTTATAGTTAATAAAAAATATTAAATGTAAGTCAAATTTAGCAAATGAATTTAACATGCTAAGTGATTTAAAAAAATATAAATATAAAAAATATAATTGCAATCATAATGAGTCAAATTAGTCTTTCTGCTTTACAAGAAACCAACGTAGGGCATAGAATGCCTGACATTTTGAATTAGAGACCATAATATTAGGATTTTTTTTTTTTACACCCATCGCCAATCAATTAGTAATTGAATTAAATTAAAACTAATAATATAAAATCGAAATATCAGAGGAAAAATAGAGCCCATCTTTTTTGAAAACCTTCCACCACTATAGGAAAGAAAATAAAATTAAGAAAACTAATTAAATTAAGTAAAATACATGAATTTCACCATGGTAACTGAAAGAATATTTAAATTCATCATTGTAGACTTGAAAATCAACTCATAACCTTGATTTTAATGTATAATCTTGTTAAATTTTTGAAAAAGAAAATAAATCATTAAATAAAGCAAAAATAGGATACGAATATAAGACGCAACATAAGAAAATTTCTAAAAAAAACAAAAGCACTAAAATTCAAGAACAAAAGCCTCCTCGTTTAATTGAATGATTAAATTTCTATGGATGCAAAGACTTAAATAAAATAGAGGAATAAATAACCTTTTAAACGTTACCATATTTTTTATATTAATATATTAAATGGCAATTTAAATAGTTATTTTGGTCTCTGCAAACATGTATCTCTCAAACAAAGGAAGCACTAAAACTAAGTGTTTTTTCTCTATTAATGCCTAATAGCTATAATGGTCCTTCAATACGTTATTTTATTTTGGGTAACAAATTTTCAGCATGAATCTAATCATTTATTGTATTCATTCATCTTTATTATTCTTTAGGATGAAGAATTGTTGAGAAATTTTTTTTTTTTAAAAAAAAAAAGTTACAAATTGAATACACATTCATTAATGGAGGCATATTATATAACAAAGGGAAATAAATCATATATCACTTAGTGTATATACTGACTTTATGATCTGCACTTCACACGAATATTTTTGTTATTCACTATATTCACTTAGTGCCTTGATAAATTATATAAAAATGTGAAAGATATAACTTTCTTGAGATAAAGGTGAGGAGTGGCCTAAGATAGCTCACATCCCTCACATTGAGATCAATGTTCCCAACATTTCTTGACTACAGGGGTATTCAACACTTCACTTCTCTCAGGGAACTGACAATTGCTCACTGCCACAAGCTCAAGGCTTTGTCTGATAAGGGGCTACCTTCCTTACTTTTTTCGTTGTCCATTTGCAATTGTCCTTTGCTGGAACAAAGGTGTCAACGAGATAAAGGAGTGGAGTGGCCTAAGATAGCTCACATCCCTCACATTGAGATCAATGTTCCCAACATTTCTTGAGCTAAAGTACATCTTCAAGCATCCTCTTTTTTCCTTCCTCTGTTGTGCACCGGTACTGCCAATCAAAAACTAATTTTCTGTAGACTATAGATTGCATCTTTAAGTGTGCCTAGTTATATGCCTGCATTCCTGGCAGATTATTTTTATTTAGTTTTCTTTTCTATGCTTTAGAAGCATGAGCCTTGGTGTAATTTTAAGGTTATTTTATTGTGACCTCCATACTCAAGTCTCGGAAATATCCTCTCTGTAAAGACAGGGTAAGGTTGGGTACATTTGGCCTTCCCCTAAACCCCACAATGTGGGAGTCTCATGGAATGCCCTTTTTTTTCTCTTTGCTTTAGACCCTCCTCGTTGGTCTTAGTTTGAACTCAACAAACTTCAGAATAGTGATGTCAGTTCAGAAACATATATTCAAGAAAATATAATGCTGACAGTACCATTAGCTTTTTATGTGTACTTGGATAAAATGTTCTACCCAAAAGCTTTTAAGATGAACTTATTGTTGATTCTATCTTATTCTGGTGCACACAGCTTCTTTGATGAAAGAACTGTTGGAATGACTATATTGCTGGTTTCACTTTTAACACTTTCTCTTAGTTGTTTGGCTGGGTTGCTGATTGCCCTGTTTTATTGTGGCAAAATGTATACAACCCAAGGAATATTGGCTCATAGTATTTACTTGTCTTCGCAGAGCTATTTATGGGCCCCTGAGATTAGACATCTGTTGCTTAAAATTTGTTTAAAGCTTTAAGTTAGTATAATGCAGTTGAGTATCTTCTCTTCTTTTTCTTTTTTCCTGCAATTCACTATGTCAAGAGGAATGCAACCTAAAATTACCATGTATTTGCCTTTTAGCTACTTCCTATTTGTTCTGTAATACTGTTAAATTGTACATTCATTCTACCTTATGTGAGTTCTGCCACATGGTTAATACTAGAATAACAGGTTTTGCAGTCTAAACTGCAACTCTCCCAAGGAGGCATTTTTAACGAGTCTACATTCTCATTGTATGAACATACATTTGTTGATGGTACAAGTTTTGGATGTTAAATTGATCGTTTGGAACTGTTCTGCTTTTTTTGTTTGCAGGATTCTAATTCAATTTTCTCTACGCGTTTGTGGCCAAAGAGCTGTGTTGCTGCAGGAAAATGAGCTCAAAAAGATCTGTAGAATAGATTTTCAACAGCCCGTTTCTAATGATCTTTTCGTTGCTCATTTGCCCATCAAAGGGGAAAGATTCAGGTTTTATCTGATACAACATTTAACAAGCATTTTCTTGCTATCTTTACAGCATTGTAACTCTTAGGATTTGTGTATTTCAAATGTGCTTTTCTTTGACTGTATATCAGGCGTAAATAACAAAGTTACATTGTTGAGTTCTATCCTTGCAATTGGATATTGGACTTCTTTCCTTGCTTCAGTGCTGGTAAAATGTGTTGAGTAGAAGCCATTGCGTGCTTCTATTCCCAAATCGAGCCTCTATTGTAATGTCCATAATCTAAGGCCCGTATAATTCAATTGTGATGTTATCGAGGTGATTGGAATGAGAACATTTTGCTGGAAGTTTTGGATATTGGCGTGTGCTCGTTGTCTTTAAAGCCGATGTTATCGAGGTGATTGGAATGAGAACGTTT
The DNA here is from genome assembly GCA_021464305.1 of Kandelia obovata. NCBI lineage: Eukaryota > Viridiplantae > Streptophyta > Magnoliopsida > Malpighiales > Rhizophoraceae > Kandelia > Kandelia obovata. The sequence continues at coordinate 636,265 of JADCRA010000363.1, forward strand.
TGCTGGAAGTTCTCATGGCTCAGTGCTTGGCATGATTATGGCTTTCTTCTGTCAATGCAAATTCCCATTGCCTTACAAAAATGCAAACTTGCATTTATTTTAGGAGTAAATTGAACTCTCAATAAAGTGATAATACTGTATATAAGAGATTTAAATAAGCTTGGTCTTGAGGAACTACACATGGAAGTGTCGCTCTTGACTTTCTTTTTTCCCCTTCCTTTGATTTTGAAGCAATCCCTGAGAGAAGTTTAAAACAACTAGTTAACACGGAATGAAGCAAAATGACTTGGGAATGAAAGGAGAAAATAGGAGGGGTTGAGTTGTCCCTAAGAGTAAGTTATGTCAACAAATGGGGTTAATTTTGTTCTTGAAGACGGAAAAGAAACAGCTCAACCACGAAATGCAAAATCAAACAGCCCTTTTGTAGACCTACAGTGAATCCTACTGACAAAAGGATGATCAAGAAGTTCATCTATAGTTCCTCTCCCCCTCCAATCCTTCTGTAGACACCTGCTCACAAAATTTCTAAACTCTCTGGACGAATTCTCTGGCATATGCAATCTCTCCCCAAAGCATATTGCACACGCCAAGGCCGCCCAGTCCAGTTTCTCTCCATAACCAATCAATGGATAATGACCCATCAGGCACTCCAGAACCACGACCCCAAGTGACCAAACATCCCCTGCGAATCCATCTGCATTATCTCCATCCCAACCCTCTGGATCAAGCCTTTCAGGGCTCATGTACGCACATGTGCCCATGAACCTATCACAGACATCCTGCTTACCCATCACAATCCTGCTCACGCCAAAATCTGCAATCTTCACGTCACCGTTTGCGTTTATCAGAAGATTTGAGGGTTTTATGTCACCGTGAACTATCTGCATCCCATGCAGATATTGAAGCCCTTGCAAAACACACCACGCCACGCCAGAAACAACATCCTCAGGCAATACTTTACGTACAAGCAAAACATCATGCAGCGACCCTCCTTCCATGTGTTCCATTGCAAAGCACAGCTCATCTTCACTATCAAAAACAGCGTGGCATCTAACGATATAAGAAGAATTGACACGCTTAACAATCTCGGCCTCCTGCACAGCCTGTTGGCGAACGGCAATGGCATCCTGATCAAAACGCAAAACTTTCAATGCGAACGTAGCAGCAGTGCACTTGTGTCGTACTTTATAGACTGTGCCACCATTGCCATGCCCAAGAACAGCCAATTTTTCAAGTTCAGAGAGATTTTCAATACCAGGGGAGTCTGGACTGACTGTAGAGAACAAAGACGGAAGGCGGGTCTGATGGTGGAAGTTGGTGCCTGGTATTGGTGGTGGCAGGGATAGCCTGAGTGCTTGTTGATGCCTTCTCTCCCTCACCAATGCCATTGACACACTCTTCGCAAAACCAACACTATTTTTTGTTCCTCTCTTCACTATATGAGATCATTCACAAACATTGCCATGCTTGTGGCAACATATCAAATATATCAATCAATCAGACGGTTAAATGAAATGGAATTGGAGAGCAATCCGAGAAACCACACGTGCTTGTATTGGCATGAAAGAGAGCAAACAAGCGTCCTGACAATCCCAAAATCCACGGGGCAGGTGAGGTTTTTTGGGTGATGTACATTGCCAATCTCTGGCAAGTGTGCGATGTTAGGTGGTCGAATGAGATTCTATGCTGCCATCTGTACTTTTTACTAACTGCTTGTTTAACTCTCTAATTCCAACATGTGAGACCATACACGTACATTTGTCTTTTGAAACTCAACACATTGGAATTATCCATCAACCATAGGCAAAGTGCGTGTGTATTTCTAGAGAGGAAGAGAGGCAGAGGCAATAACGACCGAAACAAATTGTCTTAGAAATAACAAAGACTGGCGGCGGGATCCATATGGCAGAAAATTAGGATCGAAGATCCGTGAAGCAAGGCAAAGCCATGCAACAGGAACTTGTCATAACAAATATAACATTATATTCAGTTTGTAAGGTACCTGAAACAGTTTGCAAACACAAGCTTTTGCTATCACCATTCGTTTAATCAATGCTATTGTGATCCTACTGTTCCTCATAGTAGCATAGCAACGCGATCAATGTTTGAAAACGTTAAATTACCAATTTTTGCTTTTCTTTTTTGTCTTTTCTGGGTGTATTCAATCAGCTATTGATCCAACGAACAATAATGTATATAACCACATCCAAATAATGTACAGTGTGGATTGAAAATCCATCGAGTCCCTCTAAAAAGGGAGCCTCGATACACACGTCTCCCCTATAGAAGAATTTGGGTAAGCGGCCAGCCTGCTCCCTGCATCTGTACAGAGGCTAAGTTAATGACCAAGACTCCAGAAAGATTATACTGAGGCAACCTGTCACCCCCAGACAACTAGGCAAAAACTTGAAAGGCTGTACAATTATCTTTCATCCATTTAGACCAAAAAATTCATTGATGAATCCTCTCCATCAAAGTCTCTCAGGATTGTCTGCCCTCAAATTACACAAAATTACACGACCAAAAGGTCAAAAAGATCACCTGCAATGGGGTTGACATTTGAGTCTCTTTATTCCAATGCCATCTCCAAATCCATTGTCAAATGAATTCTGCAGAGTAGCCCTGATGTTCACAGACTCGGGAAGCACTAGCATAATTCATAACCATGGGTCTAGCCATGACAATCTAGGCACTTTCAAGCAGCTGTCTAAACATTATCAGAATGAAAAGAACACCAAAAGGTGTACAAACCCATGACTTCTGAATAATGATTTCTCATTAATCATTTAAATAATAACATTGACTCCTTTGAAAACTTCCTAACATCAAACCAAGCAGCCCAGACAGTCTATTCTCTTTTTGTAGTACCAGATAGCCTAGTCTTGAATAACCACAATTGTCAACTGAAGGAGTTCATTCTAAAATCCCATTTATTCTTGAGGCCATAAATAGGGCATTCCATATGCACAAGGCTTCCATATTGTAGCACCTAGAGAAGGGTCAAATATATGCAGCCTTCTGCGACTTGAACTTGTAACTTTTAGGTCACAATAAAGTAACTTTTATCATTATACTATGACTCACCCTTACCCAAATATACGCAGCCTTCTGCAACTTGAACTTATATACACAGGCTGCCAGTTTTACGTTGATTCTGAAGCTGCACTTCCCACATTCTATTTGCACAATACAGTTGATCTTGAATAATTTTAGACAACTAAGGCATCCAACTATATAACTTATCCAAGGTGGCTAATGCACTCAAACTACATTTCTTTTACTCTTCATGACACTCAGCATAACAGTGTAGATGAGTGATGAAACATCGATTCTTAAGCAGTGGCAACCACGTCTGTCCATTTAAAAATGAAGTGAGGAGAGTGCAGGAGTATTGAGTAGTCCTACCTACCAACCATTCCTATCTTAATAAACAAAGTGCAAGACTGTTTTATTCCACGAAGGTAATCATCATATGCATCATCAAACATTTAGACTTAAAATTGCAGTGACATAAGAGCAAATTACAACATTCAAATGGGCCACAAATGCCTCGGAACAAAGACCACAATCAGAAGCAGCACTCTACATCAAAACCACAAAGATCAAAGGACTTGAAAACTGGATTAGGCTGCTCTCATGCTAGTAATAATTTGACCAGTCAAGTCAAGTTAATCATTCACATTGAATTCAAATAGATGCTTAGGATCTGACCAAGGGAAAGAGATTCAACTGACTAGAATTTAGCATTTGCTATCTTAACTTAATGTAACATTATACCCCCAATCCAAAATCTACAGTTGATATTATAAATAGCATGACCTGTGAACACTGACAAGAAGGGAGTCCAATCCCTGAAAACTTGCTGTGTTTCTTGAGATCTTGGACTTCATATCAAGATTATAGCATAGAAAATTTCAGTCTAGAATTTGAAAAAGAGAACTGACATTTGGTCTTCATATGTGCAAAACAAAACCGTTGATAAACAGGCACAAAAAGTATTGTCAGTTTGTTCGCTCAACAGGCAAAAGAACGAGACCATAGTGTTACAGATGTTACAGCGGTATCTAAAGGGGTTACCTTGATTGATGTGATACAAATGTACAGTTGCTAAAAAAGTTCAAAGTTTCTTAGTCTCTGGGGAGAGAAGCCCCATTTGTTCCGTAAGCTGATCCATATGTTGAGATTTGTCCCACCCACTCTCCATTTTCTGCAAATCATTTCCCTTGGTCTGTCCATCTGTAGAGCTTGATTCCATATCATCAGCTACTGGGCTTTGGACAAGAAGCTCACTCCAAAAGTTAGAATCTTCAAGCAATGCATCAATATCAGGATCAGGGGAAATGCTATCAATCTCTAAGGGTATTGTCCCATTCATTCCAAATGATGTTGGATCCATAAATCCATCATTGTCTGTCACACGTTCCATGAAATCTTCAGCAGAAATACCAGTAATATTCTCTGGAACCATGTCTGGTTTTTGAGAAAGCTGTGGCATGATTACATCTTCCTGAGAGATAGAGATTGGGGGTATCTCTTGCACACTGACTCCTATATCAGGAAACTGAGCTGTAGCCTTTTCAGAATTAGCAATGCTGGGGAAGATATAAGAAGGGCCATGACCCGATATCCCTGAAGCTGCCTCCATATAAGTGGACTTTCCAGAAGTTGGTGGGACCTCTTGAAGAGTCACTCCTGATGTACGGCTTGATGAGCTCCCATTGTCTAATGCACTGGATGAAGATAACCCATTGTCAATCAGAAAACCATCTTGATTGTTGTTATAAGACTCCAACCTAGATGAGGTATCCAGCTTCATGATTTGCCTAAGCATAGCTTTTGCTGCTTCATTCATCAGAGGCTGATACTTAACAATCTGTCCATCAAGAGAACTAAAAGTCTCATTCTCAGGAACATCCTCCTGCTTGAGCCTCCGTTTTTTGTTAGCTTCTGTAATGCGTCTACTGGTTTCATTTTGCTGCTGCACAAACTGTGCCAGGAAACCAGGGCTCTGCATAGCCTTTGCCAAGAATGACATCATCTGTTGCTGCCGCTGCTCCATCCCTTGAAGTCTTTGCACCATGGTTTGCAACTGACTATCAGTAGCCTGTTGCTGCTGCCTCAATCTAACAAGTTCCTGCATTAGAACATTCTTGTCCCTTTTAAGCCTCTCAACCTCTTCCTCTAGGCCAAATTTCCCGACCTCAACACAAGCACCTAGAGAAGAGCTGTGTCCAGATGATTGTTGTGGCTGCTGATGTCCATGTCCATGGGCAGGTTTTCGCCGGCTTATACTCTTAAGCAGGTGTTTTTGACCCCTTAAAAATCCCTCATTCGCAAATTCCCAGCGGTCTGGATCAACCTTCCGGAAACCCTGATTAACAAAATCAGAAGAAAAAAAAAAAACAAAGCCAAAACTTCATTAGCCATATTCACTAAAGCTAGATAAGCTCTAAAAAGGTATAATACATAATTCACTGGTAGTGCCAAAGAGATATTTGTACTACAATAGAATAAATACAATAGCATAAAATCACCAATATGTACTAAAATCCTCTGCTACAATAGAGAGGTTCATGCAACATAACATTGTAAAATGGCATGGATTACAAAGACAATAAATTTTAGGTCTTATAGCTACTTTTAGAATTCCAAAACAGGGGCAAACAAAAAACTAGAAAACATATAGAGTTGGGGGGGGGAAGAGAGGGCAAGAGTCGAAAACCCACGGCTTGGTGTGTCATCATTTGGGTACTCAGTTCATTTTTTTGCGTAAATACTCATGCACAAACTCCGAATTTCCACTTTTAATAAAAATCCACACTCATGAAGGATAGAGAAAATATGCAATAAAGCAAAAATATTGGGTCAACTTCTTTAATTAAACAAATTCTATTTCCCTATAATTCTTCAAGGGCAAAGTATTTAAATCCACTAGGCACTAACATTGAAACCATGTAATATACCAGCACACCATAAACAAGACTTAGCAATCATATAGGCAATGTTTAACCTGGGGTCAGTGAGATTCCAACTGGTTAACTACATACAACACAGCATGTGGCATGTCAAGCAATGACTAGATATGTTTAGCTTTCACCATTAAAGAAAACACACAGAAATAAAAACAAAATCTTTGGTGCGAGCCATGAAAAACATAATCATGCTTCATTCCCTAATTTTTACCCAATACTCACTAGATGACATGTTCAAAACTCACTTTAATAACTTTTAACTTCACTTGAGCAAAATTAAAAATTGTGCTCTTCTAATCTGAAGAAAATAAATAAGTGGCTAAGTCCACATCCCAAACATAATTATGCAGCACAATTGCAACAAAGGATAATTAAAATATCATTGATCCCATTTTTTGCTGAATTCTTTAATTCGCATACCCTCCTGAATGAGAACAAGCATTTTCTTTTGAAACAACATTAGAATTCAAAAATCAGACCATCAACAACCCTGTAATCAGGACATGATCAACCTGAGTCATGCTTTGTTTTCCCTTTCTCATTTCTTTTCATTTGTTGCTGAGAAGAATACAGGAAGAGACCATATTAAATATCTTTACTTACAACATAGCCAATGTGTGACAGACACAACAATGAGAACCTGTCAGATCGATCTGAATTTATGGACATATGTTCCTAAACTTTAAAAAAGAATTAAAAAAACAAAATAATTACCCAAAATTATCTTTGTTTTTCTCCTGGATTTTTCCATCTCCTCTCCATTCACCTTTTTCCATCTCCTATCTGTTTCTATTGATACACTCAATCCTTATCTCATTCTACTTCTTTGAATCAAAATAAAGTTGGTGCGCTTCTAAATCTAAAGAAAATAGGTAAGTAAAGAGAGCAATTCCACATCCCAAATATAATTATGCGGCAAAAGTATCACAAAGGATAATCAAAATTTCATTGACCCCATTTAAAGTTGGTTCTTGCTGAATTCTGCAATTTGCATATCCTCCTAAATGATAATAGGTATATTGTTTAGAAATGACAGTAGAATTCAACAATACAAGCAACAACCCTGTGATCAGGACACAATCTACCTAAGTCATGCTTTCTTTCTCCTTTCTCCTTTCTGTTTCATTTGTTCCAGAGAAAAACACCAGCAGAGACCATATTGAAAATCTATGCATATAATATAGCCATTGTGTGACCTAAGGAACAATCAAATCTTTTAGATCCATCTGAATTTACCCCAATTTTTGAAAACAATAAAAAGAAAATGCTGTTGAGAAAATTTATCATTGTTTTGCTCCTGGAATTTAAGGAACCAAATGGCAGGATTTTACATCACTTTCCTGTGATGAAATCCTTTGTCACTCTTGTACAACCATTAAAGATAAATTAATTTGTAGTCCCTTCAGAGTGATTTAAATAAAGCAATCCCATGTCCAAAAGTGAAGTTGATTAACATAGGGAGTCAAAGAAAGCACATGTTCTCTTTCTCTCTCTCTTCCAGCAACATCAAATGCTCACAACTAACACCCATTATGGTCCATACAAATCTATCATTCCAGATAAATAGACAAACTATATATTCCTGAATGATAATAACTCTAAAGAACAGCAAGCAGATTAGTCATGTTTCTTTTCTTCCCTTCCCTGCAAATACAACCAACAAGATAAATATTACCGGCTGAAATTATATGATAGACATCAAAACAAATCCAACTTGAGGGTTCACCTTTTTGACTTCCACTTAATATTAGATGACTATTGATTCATGCTTTGCTCAGCTTACTCATCAAGCATGTAGGGTATTTCTCAAATATCCTAGTCTTAAGCACAAAAAATATAAATCCGAAAAAACCAGACTCTTACTTTATTACCATTAGTGTGGATAATCAACGACCGACCATTACTCGACTTAGACATAAATGGGGAAAGAGAGAGAGAATTGAAGTTAGAGGATTAAAACAGTTAAAAATTCTTTCTTCCTTAGCACAACCATCAATGCCAAGGCAATAGGATTTGCCAAGGTACATAATCCATAGATCAAGGCCATCTTGAAAACAAAAATTAAAACTATAAATGTATGCAACCACCAGCAATCCAGTGCTGGATTTGACACATGTTACATTAGCGCATCGCAAACATATGCCAAAGAGTTAAACATATAGACTCCATCATTATTCAACAAAAACAAATGAATCCTCATCAAAATTCCAAACTCCAACCCTCAATCCTGACATTTTCTACACCAAGACTCCTAACTACAAAGGCACAATTACAAGCACGTCCAAACAACAAAACCAACGGTAAGAAGGCAACAACCAAAAGGAAAAGAATCCGATCAATTACCAAAAAAAAAAAGAAACCACCTCGAACAAAACAAACAAAAATTCAAAATCCATTAGAATCCATACATAGGTATTGAGTTGCCTAACGAAGCTGGAGAAGTTGTTGTGCTTGAAGTACTTGGGAAGAAGGTCACGCGCGAACTCCGGCGGGTTCCATACCACGAAGCTATTATTGGTCGAACTCCAAGAAACGATCGCGTCGGTGGCCGGGTCGTCCACCATGTCGTAGGTCTTGCTTAGGAACGGAGGCGGGGCATTCGCCAGCGTCGCAATCGAAACCGGCGTTGCCGCCGCACCAATGGTGGAGGCATCGCCGCTGCCTACGCCATCCGCACCCCCTCCCTTGCTGATCGCTCCATCCATTTCTATCGTATACAGTACGCAATTATTTAAACAATTTGTAAGAGAACGCCGAAAAGGAAAAAAAAAAAACAAATATTAAGGTTTTAGAAGGGGAGACATAAAACCCTAGATTTGAGAGAGAGAGAGAGAGAGAGAGAGACAAAAAAATGGAAATCCTAGAGAGAGAAAGTATGAACTCGTACGGTCACGGTAAAGAAGGGGCCTACCGAAAAATCGGGTTTTAGAGAGTCGGACGCGACGTAGCGAGTGAGCCACAAAGCGGTTGTCCTTTTTGGGGGAGCCGCTTGCTAGTGAGCTATTTGAAATTACTGAATTGGCCCCGTCTTTCAACCTTTGTTATCCTTGGTTTAACTGCTTTGTTGTAATTACCATTTTTACCATAGAAACCATCTGTAATTTTCATTAGAATTGTCACAAGACCCAAAAATAAAAAATAAAAAATAATTATTTTATCCTTATTTTTAACCTCATGTCAAATGCAACTAGACCTGGAAATCTGTTGGGCAGTGCCCAATCCTAGGAAAAATATGCAGGCTTGAATAAGAATGTTTTTCTCTGGATTCGAATTGTAATGGGAATAATTTTATATTTAACATTAAAATCATAAATAAAATATTTAGTTATTTTGTTTGTATTGTTAATTTTTTAAACGTATGAAATTTTAAATTGATTATATCTTTAACCTCTAAAAATTTTGAGAAATGTGAGAAATTTGTTAAAATATATATATAAAGAAAAAATTTAAAATTAATAGAAAGAACATATTTGTAAAATTAATTCATGCAAATCTTAAAAAGTATAATAGTTTTGTATAAAATGTTAAGGCTCTTAATATATTGTTTAAGAAGGTTGCTAAGAGTAGTATTATTAAATGTATTATGGCTTAGAGAGGGACTATTATCTCTCATTTACAATATGATAATAATATTATATTATTTAATGATATCAATTTTGTCTTAATTGAAAATTGTAAAATAGTGTTAAATTATTTTAAGTATTGCTTCAATCTCAAAATTAATTATCATAAAAACATGATTATAGGCTTTTAAATTGATTAAAATAACATTAATAATTGGTTAAGCTTTTGGAAATGCAAAGTGAGGGCACCACATATTAAATTCTTTGGCTTGCTTTTTGGAATTAGCTTGAGATTAAAAAAAAAAACATTATGGGATCCAATTATTTGGAAAGTCAAAACAAGATTGACAAGATGAAGATGGAAATATTTGCTGAAAACGATAAGACTAATGCTTATTAAGGCCAATATACTTTTAACTTATTTATTACTTATCTCTGTTTAAGGCTCTAAAAGGGTCATTGAATGGATAAAAATGTTGCAAAAAGCTTTTTTATGGGGTAAAGGGGGTTAAGGTAAAAAAAATTCACCATTATGAGGTTTTATGACTCAAAACAAAATATATAGTAATTAAGAATCTATAGGCTAGCAAATACTAATGGTGGTCTTATGGCAAAGTGGTCGTCGATAATTACTAATGAAAAAATAACTCTTTAAGTGAAAGTATTACAATGAAGGTATGGTAAATAGTCGTTGTGACCATGGTTATATTATTATAACCTATTTAAAATGTCGCTTATATGGAGGTATATTTGTGTAATTGCTATAAAGAGGTGTGCAAGAACAATTCATTCTAACTTCACTTTCTTTCTTAGTGATGGTAAGATTGTGGATTTTTGGAATCATACTCAAATAGAGGAAAGACCTTTGAAAGAATAATTTCTTAAAATATTCATATTAACTAACCTAAAGGAGGGACATACGATCTCTTTTGGGCAATAGGTAAAGGGGTGTTGGTAGTGAAATATTCAATGGAGAAGGTTTTTTTTTCTTAAGAACTTTAGCAATTTTAGCAGAATATTCAAAAGGCTACTCTTATAAAGGAGTTTGGTAATAAGTTAATGTGGAAAAGGGTTAAAAATAAAGAATTCATATTATAATCTTTTTGTGTATTAAATAAGGATTATTATGGATTCTTAGTTGGAAGGAATTAACACTCTTAAAAGTCTCTATTGAAAGTTACTATTTGATAAGGTATCAATAAGAGAAAAAGACTTGGTTAGCTCCTAAGTAACCATCTCTTTTCCTCCCTTTATCCTCTTTGCTATCAGACTTGAGTCTATTTCCCATCTATTTTTACATTGTGTGTATTCTTAGGGAGTGTAGACTCTTTATTTACATTAGTAATAAATGAGCTAAGTAATTAATCTTTTTACTAATTCTCTTTTTACTAATGGTGTGAAAGAAATTTGGTGGATAGTTTTCTACCTTATTATTTGGTCTATTTAGCTTGCTTGCAACGCTATGCTTTCAAAGAAACAGAATTTTCTATGAAGAAGGTTTATTATTTCATTAAAGTGTAGTTTTTATGGTAGGTAAAGGCTAAATGAGAGAAATGTTTAAACTTTGTGAATGACTTTCTCTTAAATATTTCCAACATTTAGTTCCTAATAAAGTTGAGAAATGGAGTTGTATTAAACAATGAGTTCCTAAAAAGGGACAATACAAGTTTAATACAGATAGTTCAGTTTTAGATATCTTAACGTTAACAATAGTCAATGGAGTTTTTAAGGGTATTGATAAGGTGGTCTGCTGTTTGTTCTGAAAGCCAATTGGTGTAGCTTTTCCCAATAAAGCTGAGGTGAAAGCTATTAGAACTTTGTTGACTTTGTGGTATAAATAGAATGAGTCAAAAAAGAATAAATAAAAAGTGAGTCAATTATAATTATATCATAAATGAAATTTTTTTATAAAAAACTACAAAAACTTTAAGACAATTTCAATTAAATCACGAGGGTCAACATTAAGGATATTGTATTTGCATTTTATACAAAAAAATTATAATATATTAGTTGATGACTTGACATAGAGGCCATAAATTTTTAAGATAACTTTGACAATTGTTTGAGGAATTTTTTTACTATTACAAGTTTGGCTTTATTACATCTAACTTGGTTATTAAGGTTCAATGTTTTAGCACAAAAGGAATTTCGTGAAAGAAAAGGCAGTAGAACTTATTGGTTGTCTTATACTATATAGCCTCGTTGTGCAAATACTTCACAATTTTATTTCAATTTCTATGTTTATCATTCTCAATTTATTTTTTATTTTATTTTTTGTTCTTTAGCATCAATGACCTATATATATTTTAAGTATCCTGTTTCTTGCAAGGATATTATAAATAAAAGGTAACAACTTTGAGGTTTATTAAACTAATAATTTAAAACCAACTAAATGATCAATTGACAAAAAAATCTATTTAAGTAAGACTTAAAAAGGATAAGTTTTAAAAACTAAATAAGATTTCATTTTTAACTACATGTTTTTCCTTATCTACCTTTAATCTATTTGCATTTTCATTTTGATCATCCTTATTAATTGCATATGAGCTACCAACTGTCTTTTCCTTTCCACCATCCAAGGGCACTATTTCATGTTTCCCGAAAGTAGTCTTCCTCGTCATTTAAATTAATTTCATCATTATACTCAAATTAAATATCTTTCCCACCAATATGTAAAAGCACATCAGCAGTTTATGTCTTTGACCATTACATGAAAAGGGAAAGGAAAAAAGGGAAATGTTGAAATATCCTAGACAATGACCATTACATAAACTGGTTTGTATATCTTATGGTAACTTTTTAGCATTGTCTTTATAGGTCATTCTTGATAGCACTTTTTGGGATCATCTTATTTAGGGTGAGCTAGCAAAAAGGATAAGTGAAATTAATCTTTTACAGGACTCTGAGATGACCAACATCTAACAAATTAACTGGAAAAAAAACTAATTACAAAAATCCTAAACAATTGCTATTACTAACATTGAAAAATAATTAATTAAAAGCCCTAACAAAAGTTATGAAAAAAGTCAATGACAATATGACTTTTTTTTTTTTACAAAATTCATAAATAAAAATGTAACCTTAAATTGTAGCAATATATTTCCCAAACTAAGAAATTAGTAAAATGATATGTGTGATAATCAAACTCCCACACTTAAAAAGACAAAAAAAAAAAAAGATAAAAGAGTAAGAGCAAACAAAGTCATGAAAGGATAAATTTTAAAAGGAGATTGTCAAGAATACCACAAGATAAGATAAAGGAAGGGACAAAGTTGGGATGAAGGTCTGATGTTGTCCTTTATGAGGGTGAATATGTCTTTAATTTGCATATGAGAGCAATAAAGTTTTTTTTTAATAAATTTTGTTCATATTAATTCTTGGTAATTAGTTATTAAATTTTTAACAGTATCATATGTGAAATAAAATTATATCTTAAATTTAAGATATAACATGTAATTTCTTTCTATGAAAATTAATATATGAATTATCTATATATATATAATAAGTGTAATTATTATTATTAATACTCAAAAAATACTTGTAAATTAATATATAAATAAATAGTGTTGTCACATATTGTATATAATTATATTAATGATGTGAAAAGATTAAAATCATATATTTAAATATTATCATCAATAGTATTATTGGTTTATAAGTCAAAAGAAAAGGTATGATTGTAATGATAATAAGGATAAAACTATAAAAAGGTGGATGTATCCCCAAAGGACTTAAAGTTGCTTTTAACGTGTTTGAGTTTTTGTGTTAATAAGTTTCTAAAGTGATTAATAATGCCTCTATCACACTCTTACATTATTGTTTGCTCTACCAACCTACACTCTTAGGCCCTCTACCACCTACTAAACCCTTTGATCATGTTATGTTAGATATGGCTTTTGAGGATATTCTCCCTAATCTCATCCTATCTAATGTTTAAAGACTCTTATTCCATAAGAAACTTATGAATCAGTTTCATCTAATAGAGTTGCAAGGAATTGATCTTAACACTGCTAAGAAAATTTTAGTTGGGTACAAGGATGTTAATCCACTACTTCCATGTTAAACAAATGACTCTAAACTTGTAGACTCTTTGTGTGCTTTATGGAGGAAGGCATTGGTGGTAAAACTTTTGGTTAATCTTACCAGTTATCAATTCTTGGTTAAAAAGCTCGAGTAGTTATAGAAGTCTTTTGGTAACATGGAAATTCTAGATTTGGGAAGCGGGTTCTCAGTGGTTAAGTTTAAACAAAAAAATTTAAATATAGTGGTAATTGATGATCTGAGGATTATTCAAGATCATTACTTAACTATTTTTTCATTGTTGGGATCCCCAATATGTACCTTCTAAAGCTATTATTGAATCAACCTTAGCATGGTCAAGAATTCCAAAGCTTTTTGTTTTGTTTTATAGTGATGATGTGCACATGGCTATTAGTTCTTGCCTTGGAAAGCCTACTAAGGTTGATTGAAACACTACATTGACCACACATGAACGATTTGCTTGAGTTTGTATTGAAGTGGATTTAACAAATTCATTGATACCTTAAATTTGGTCAAACAACCGTTGCCAAAAGGTTGAATATGAGAGCCTTCACACAGTGTGCTTTCAATGTGGCAAGTTTGGTGATTCATTACTCAACTATTTGTTGGTTAGTGTTTGTTGGGCTTGGTTGATGATTTTGTTGTGTTTTGGTGTGTAGAGAACAACGACTTGCTAATGAAGCAAGCTTATCAGTGACTAACTAGAATGACACAAGGAAAAAGTACAAGGAAAGTTGAATATCAAAAGGATGTCATCTCTTTACTTTCCATTACTATAAATCCTTATTATATAAGAAGAATTTTCAAAATACAAAATTTGAAATTGGTACACATATCAAGTTTTTAATATTCATAACTTTAAAATTCAAAGTACATATAATACTCATGTCACTTGCATTTGAATTTCAAAATCAAACTTTTGGAGCTTGACAGAGGAGAGCTTACTACTGATGTAGAATATCTTGTTACTGATGTAGGATAACTTGCTGCTTCATTTTGATTTTGTAAAAAGGGAGCACCACTGGATCTTTACTCCTCTTTGGTGCTTCTATTTTATAGGCCAACAGCAGTCCTTAAGACTTCAAACATGGATTTAGGTAGGTTCTTGGTTAGGATATCTACTAACTGGTTTTTGGTATTATAATATATCAACTTGACTTCTCTAGCTTCTTATGCCTCTCCTACAAAATGTATCTTAACATTGAAATGTTTTGTTCTTCTATAATGCACAAGATTGTTGGAGATCGCAATGGCAGATTGATTGTCTCAGAAGATAAAAGTAGGTTTTGTTTGCTTGAGCTTAAGATCAGTATAGACTTTTTTAATCTAGATTGCATGGTTAACTGTTGTGGCTATTACGATGTATTCAACCTCCGTTATAGATTATGCCATAATATTCTGCTTCCTAGAGCTTCAATTGAAAACACCAAATCTAAAGGAAAATGAAAAACTTGATATACTTTTCATATTTGAGGGTGATCCTACCTAATCACTATCAGAAAAACCAACCAATTGGTTTTTGTATTCTTTCTGAACATCGCTCCCAATTTTGTAGTTCCTTTGATGTATCTCAAAATCCTTTGACAACTTTAAAATGAGTTTCATGTGGCAAATGCATGAATCTAGACATCAAGTTGACTGAAAACATGATGTCTGGTCTAATGATAGATAAGTACAAAAGACATCCAATGAGACTTCTGAATTGAGTCTCATCTGCCTTTGGAGATTCATCCAGCTTGGCAAATTTAGTTCCAAATGGCAAAGGAGTGTGAGAACTCTTGCAATTGAGCATTCTAAACCTTTACAACATTTGATATGTATATTTGTTTTGATGTATCAAGATGCCACTTTCAAACTATTGTACTTCCAATCCCAGGAAGTAACTTAAGTTACCAAGGTTTATCATGTCAAATCTCTTCTTCATGGTACTTTTAAACTCAGATATGAGGTTTAAAGAATTTTCAACAACCATTAAATCATCAATATACACTGAAACACAGAGAAATTGCCTTTCATCTATATTCATATAAAGTGTGTCATCATTGTAGCTTCTAGAGAATCCTACATTTGTTAGGTACTCATGAATTTTTGAGTACCAAGCTCTAAGAGCCTATTTCATTCCATATAAGGTCTTTCTTAGAAGATAAACTTTGTCTTCATCTCTTGGTTTGAAAAATCCTTTAAGTTGACTGACATCAACCAGTTCCTGAAGTTCTCTATTGAGGAATGCAGACTTGACATCTAGATGATGTACAAGCCATTTCTGTTGAGCAGCAACTGCAAATAGCAGTTTTATGGTATTAAGTCTTGTCACTGGGGTAAAGGTATCACCATAATTTACTCTTGCTTACTAAGTGAAGCCTTTTGCTGCAAGTTTGGTCTTTAGTTTGTTAATAGTTCCATTTGTATTGTATTTGGTCTTGTATATCCATTTCACAACTATGATTTTTTTGTTTGCAGGTTTAGGAACCAAGGTCTACGTTTTATTTTTATGAATGGACCTTAGCTCCTTCTTCATTACAGCTTTCCAGGCTGCATGTTGTGATGCTTCCTGAAAGCTAATAAAATCCAACTCAACCACTTAGCTTCTATGGTAAACATTCGTTAATAATCTTGTACCTCTGATTGAAGGATCATTTGCGTTATCTTATACATTATTGGATTTTAAGGTTGACACTTATGAATCAATGCATCTTTGATTGGTAGTATGCTCAACAGTGCAGTTTTGCTAGTTCCATCTTACCTCCTCATCAAATGTAAGGTTTCTGCTGATAGAAGACTTTATAGTTACTGATTGTATCAGTATAACTAATAAACATTGTTACTGAGGCTTTATGGTCCAACTTACTCTTTTTGGGCTTAGCCACATAAACATAACAAATGTAGCCAAAGATTCTTAGGTGGCTAAATGAAGGTTTGTTATTGTACTAGACCTAATATGGTGTGACATTTAACAAGGCCTTAAAAGGTAGCTTATTCAGCAAATAGATAGCAGTTGCTACACCTTCTGGCCACAAGGTTTTAAAGAGATATTTTTCAACTAGAAGACATCTAATCATTTCAACAATTGTCCTGTTCTTCCTTTCACTCACTCTATTTTATTGAGGTGAGTATGGTGCTATGAATTGTTGTTAAATTCCTAAGGCAACACAAATTGGAAGGTGATGTGTATTCAAAGCCATTATTAGATCTAATGGTTTGGATTACATAGTTAGTTTGTTTCTCTATCCAAACTTTAAATCTTTGGAAGGTGGTTGCTACATCTGATTTTGATTTCAGAAAATAAATCCAACAATATCTTGAGAAGTCATCTATGAACGTGATGTAATACCTGTTACCATTCATGGAACATGTCTACATTGGTCCACACAGGTCTAAATGAACTAACTATAACTACTTTTGAGGTTTATGGCCTTGATTTGAATGAAAAGGTAGTCTGCTTTGTTTACTCAATTGGCATAAATCACAAGGCCTATCCATCTAATTCAACTTTGTTATGCCAGATGCTAGTTGTTTGTTTTTCAATGTTTGAATCCCTGAATGATGGAAATGGTCGAGTCTTCAATGCCAAAGAATTATATTATTAGTGGTTGCAGATAAAGCAAGATGCTGCATTTTATTGGTGTCTACATGAAAGCTTTTGCCAATCATGGGGACTATGATAAGTTTAACACCATTTGAATCACAAATAACACATGCATGATCTTTGAACATTAAGGAAAAAACATTATCTATAAGTTGACCAACACTCAGCAGATTGTAATGAATGTGTAAAACAAACAAAACGTTTGTAATGACTTTGGTACCTGAGGTTGTATGCACAATGGCTACCCTTTTCCCATGCATATGCAATAATTGACCATCATCAATCCTTACTTTTGATTTGAAGGATTTTTCCAAGGTATCAAACACCTTAAGATTAGGTGACATGTGGTTTGTGCATCCACTGTTAATTAACAAAGTTCTAAGGTCAGTTTGGCTAGTGTCAGACGTTGCTATAAACAACTGCTCATATATAAATTGAACCTTATTTGTAAGTTGTACCTCATGTTTGATCTGTTGTGTTGTTTGCTGGTGTTGGGATTGCTTGCCTCTATGCCAACAAATTCTTTCTGATTGCCCCTTTTTACCACATACTTTACAGATTATGTCAAGTCTTTTCCAGCATATTGCCTTTTTCTTGTAGATTTGCCAGTTTCACTAGACTTCTCTTACTATTTTCCATTTGATTTTCTTTTTCCTTGACTTTTCTAATGGTAAGTGACCTACAAGGCACTTTCAATTGTGTCTTTTTGCCTTAAGAGCCTTCTTTGCTCTTAAGTTTGAAGTGCACTGATTAATTTGCCAAGGAAAATAGTGGTAAGATATTTGGAGTATTTCAGGGAGGAAATTTTTGCTTCAAACCTCTCTGAAATGCTCATAAGAACCTTTTGAACCATATTCTTGTTTGGCAAGTCTTCCCCAAGCACCTGAATCTGGTTAACCACTTTGAGCAGCTATCATTGTAGTCTTTGAAGGTTTTTGTTTTTTTCATTTTCAATAATTCAAACTCCCTTCTTAGGTTCAATATCTACATGGTTTTGGTCTTTTGGCTACCTCTATGCTCATTTTTTAATTTGTCTCATGCTTGTTTTGCAGTGTCACAAGTCATGATTCTATTAAAGATTGGCTCAATGACTGCAGTGTGGATGCATGTGAGGGTTTTATACTGTTTAGACTCTTGTTCATTGTGATGTTTCAACTGAGCAAGAGTTGGGTTTGTAAGAAAGGGAGTAGGTATTATGTCATTTTCAGTTACTTCCCAAAGGTCAAAAGCCCTCAAGTAAGCTGTTATCATTATAATCCACTGAGTATAACTGTCACCAATGAACTTAGATGGTAGCAAAGAAAAAAAGCCAACTGAGACCATAGATCAACCTTTTAAGTATTTAAGGAGTTTGTCTCACATAAGTGCTTGGAAGGTTTATACACTCACTTCACTTATTACTAAGGATCTTATAGTTCTGATACTAATGTTGATTAGTATTTGCTAGGTTTGGTTGATGATTTTGTTGTGTTTTAGTGTGCAAATAACAACAACTTGTTAATGAAACAAGCTTATCAGTGACTAACTAGAATGACACAAGTAAGAAGTACAAGAAAAGTTAAATAACAAAAGGATGCTCTTTCTTCACTTTCCATTGTTATAAATCCTCGTTATATAAGAAAAATTTTCAAAATACAAAATTTGAAATTAGTACACATGTCAAGTTTTTAATATTTATAACTTAAAAATTTAAATTATAAATGATTACATATAGTACTCATGTTATTTGCATTTAAATTTTAAAATCAAACTTTTAGAACTTGATAGAGGATAATTTGCTGCTAATATAGGATAACTTGCTATTGATGTAGGATAGTTTATTGTTTCATTTTGATTCTGTAAAAAAGAACACCATTGCAGTTTTACTATTATTAGTTATCCTCAAGAGATGCTGGCTTTTGATGTGGGGCTGCTATCGTAACTCGGACCTTGGCCTCCACTCCTGATGAGATGCCTTGCTGTTCGATATGTGGTGGCTAATCCCACGACTCCAAGAAAGCATCGAATAGATGTCCTGCCTTAACATAGGCCATGGATGATCGTTACTAGACGTAAACGGAATGTGAGTAAACCTGAGCACCAAACTCCTAAATAAGGGGACACACATATTTCTAATAAAATATGCTTCCTGGGCAAGTGGAGCGAATGAAGCTAATTGCGATAGTCAGTTCATAATTCCATCTCGTGATAACCTCAGAATACTGTCTAATAGGGCTTTGGAGCCTCTGTGGGAAAATTAAAAGAGGGCAAGGTTTGATTTGGGCCTTCCTAGAGCCACAGGCCCTGTAGGAGCTAACGGGCCTAATAGGGTCTCAGCCGAAAATCTTACTAAACAAGGTAACACGGTCTGCAATGGTGTGTTGACTCGTAAGATTGAAGGACTGACAAATGCTGACAGTACAATGAGGAATCCTCTGTGCTCCTAGTCTTCCTTTGAACTAAAAATTTTTTCCTTCATAGCGAGAACTCCCTCAGATCCTTTCCTCCATTTGAGCAGGTTTTAGTTCACCACAAGAAGAAAGAACTCTCAGACAACTTTTTATCCTCCCACCTTTAACAATGATGTACTGCAGGGGGCAACTTCTAACCCTTTTCTTGCAAGGGCAGCCTCCGAATCTTAGGTCCTTCGAAATTGATCACTCTTACGAGTCTGACAAGTGTGGTGCAATGGAAGGTTGAGAGTGTTTAGTTAAGTGCCTCTGTAAGCATGGAGCAAGAGCTTTAATTGCTGCGATATCCTCTTGTTTTTCTTATTTAGACTTAATATTTATTTACTTTATGGATTGTGTCAATTATAGTCCATATAAAATTCTTTCTTGGAACATTAAAGGAATATGAGGATCAAGGATGCAAAAAGACTCATAGCTAATCTTGTGAAGCACCACTATCCAGATATTGTATTTACATTGAAAACTCGTATCTCATTTAATTAGGTGAAAAAAAAAATTCTTGGGCTTGATTCCCATGATTGTTGACCTTACTGCACGTGCTGGTGGAATATGGTTGCTTTAGAAGTCCTATAATGCAAGAATTCATTTGCTTTTTAAAGGTGCCTAATATATTCATTTTCTTGTATGTCAACAGGGATCCATTACCTAGTAATGTTCAGCCATACACGTGAGTCCTATTTAGTGGAGATTCTTTGAGCAAATATTAAAGAACTTGCAGCTCATAATTCTATCTCATTGCTTTTGATGGGCGACTTCAATGATGTGCTTAACCAATCTGAGAAACGAAAGGGGCACTATCAATTTCACAGGATCAAGAGGAAATTTTTTGGTTTCAAAAATCCAGAGTTCAGTGGTTTCAATTGGGTGATAAAAGTACTTAATTATTTCATGCTTCAACAATTTTCAGGCAGCAAAATTTAATTGGATTGAAAACTTGCAAATCATGGATGGGTGGTGGAGTTATGATCAAGAGAACATTAAGAATGTTTTTATTGCTTATTGTCGACATTTGTTTTGTTGCACTGAGAATATTGTTCTTCTGCAGATGAATGGTCGTCCTTGATTAGTAGCTGCACTTTGTATCCTCAATTATTAGTTGCACATTATTTTTGACATTTGATTACTCCCAAGTCCATTAAATCATATAAAGTTCTGGGACTTGATAGATTTGCATCACTCTTCTTCAAGGCCTATTGGAAATATTTTGGTGATGATATTGTTCCCTCGGTTGAGCAGGCATTTCATATGGGCTTTTTACCCTACTAGTCTTTTGGATGCGTTTGTTTGCCTCATTCCCAAGGGTGATAATGTAAACCATATTACAAAATTTTGGCCTATTAGTCTTTGCAATGTTGTGTTTAAGTTGATCACTAAGGTGCTAGTGAATTATCTTGGACCCATACTGGATGATATTTTTAGTCCCTTTCAAGGGAGTTTTATTCCTTCAGAGATCACTTTTGACAATATTATTGTTGCACAATAAGTCATGCATTCGGTGCGTTGCACAAAGAGTTGCAAAGGGGCATGGCCTATAAAATTGGTTTGGATAAAGCTTTGTTGGCATTTATTGGACATGACTCTGCTAGATTTTGGCTTTCCTGTGGGCATTATGAAGTTGATTATGTTTTATGCCTTAAGTGCCATTTTGTCCATTCTTTGGAATGGTGCAAGGCTACTTAGTTTGAAGTCATTACATGGGCTCAGATAAGGGAATCCCCTTTCCTCGCATCTTTTTGTTTTATGCATGGATCAATATTCTCTTTGTATCCAACAAAAGCTGCAACAAAAAAAATGGCAGTCGATCAAGTGTACTGGGGAAGGGCCTAGTTGATCTCATTTACTTTTTGCAAATAATGTATTGTTATATTCCAAAGCCATGACAACTCGACTCGAGTGGTGGTACGTGAGACATTGACGAATTTTGTTTGGCATTAGGGCTTGAGATTAGTGAATCTAAGTCACAGGCCATTGTTTCTTCGCATGTACCTCGTGATGTGCTTCATCAGATTAGAGCAATTAGCAACTTCGCTTTCATTAAAGACTTGGGGAAGTATTTAGGTGTCCCTCTCCTCCGTAGTTGCCTCCTAAAGAGGCATGTATAAGTTCATCGTCAATAAGGTTCATCAACGCTTATCAACATGGAAATCGGAGCTCCTCAACCTGGCTGGGTGTGTGACCTTGCCGCAAACCTGTCTTTCTTCCATTCCTTTGCACGCCTTGCAAACCTCTTGGTTACCGAGTTTTATACGTGCAGAACTTGATAGAACAACTTTGACACTTTATTTGGGAATTAGGCTTTGACGAAGGTGGAGTCCATCTTGTCAATTGGGAGGTGGTTACGTGTCCCAAAGCTAAGGGAGGCCTAGGACTACGACAAGCTCGACCTAAACAATATGGCAATGTTGGTTAAACTCAAAGTGTTGCATGCTTTCTGATGGTTCAAAATTTTAGGAGGAGGGGGTGGTGGTTGCACACTAATTTGGAACAATCGACAAGGGGCCTGTTTGTTTTGTCAAGATGTAATGGGACACTGGAGGATATCTTGCACCTTTGTCAAGAAGGAGCTGTATCTTCCTTCTACTCTTCTTCTTTGTGGGACCGGTTGAATAATTTTGTGACGTCTCATGCATCCTTTGAACGCCTCAAGAATTAAGGCTACCTGTGCTTGTTTGCGCGTTGATCTATATGGAAGGCGATGGCGATGGAAGAAGAGGCGTAGCTGAATATAAACAACTCAACAAACTTTTTTAGTTTGCTTAAACTTAAGAAGAGATGATTTAATAACAAAAATAATAATATAAATAAATTATATAAGAGAACACATTAAATTTTAAGTAAAAAATTATTTTAAAATAAAAAAAAATTTACATATAATTCTAGATGTCAACTTCATTATAATTAAATAAATATAATAAAGGTGCACAATATCAATTATATCAAATAAATTGAATAAAATTTAATTTAAATTGAATTAAAAACTAATGAATTAAGTAAAACAGGCTAATTACATCCTATCAACTATAACTCAACAAGTAGATCTCAAGGTAATAATTTAACCATTCAAGATTAACCCCAGATGTCCCCTATCTATCCAAATTTCAGCTTAATCAGACCATTGGTTAATAATCATTCATACGGTTTACCAATTCTACCGCAGATGAAAGAGTAGAGAGTTACCAAAATTGAGAAGTTTCACTTCGAATGGAAAACCTGCACTTGTAGTTCACAGAAATTTAATCCAACCGTCCATAAAAAAGATCTATATGTCTTCCAACTATGATAAAAAATCAACTCGATCGAACCACAAACAATCTTTCAATTATACGATTGACCAATTCTACACACTGAAAATTGTCCACAGAAAAAACTTACGAAAACTGAAGAGAAGCAAGACTTACAGTACTTGAAACCCAATCTCCATCGTTCAGAAATAAGAACCAAATACCTTCTATCAACCATCCAAGTTTTAAGCTGATCGGACACCGATATCTTTTCAAAATGTAAGGTCAAAAAATATTGTCTTTGATTTTTCTCTTTCTGCAACCTTCTTCTTTTTCTCTCCTTTTCGGCAGCCTTATTTTTCTTTTCACCTACCGACAGCTCTCACCTCTTCTTTTAGGTTTCTCGTCTTCCGTTTTTGTTTTTCGGCCAAAAGGGTATTTATACCCACTTTAATAATTTTTTTTTTTAAATTATGACCCATAAAATTTGAGTTATATATCCATATAGGAATGGACCAATAGACCCAATAATTCTCCCCCTCCCGAGTATGTGGAAATATTGGTCATCCCAACCAATGTACAACATAGCTCAAATTTTCATCTTAATAATGTCTTTGTCATCATATCAGCAACATTATTATCTGTATGAATCTTTTCAAGTGTCAACTGTTTAAAATCAAGAACATTTTGTATCAAATGATACTGCACGACAATATGTTTTGACTTAGCATGAAAAGTTGGATTCTTACCAAGATAGATGACACTCTGGCTATCACAATACAACACATAATTTGATTGTTGAAAACCAAATTTCTTCATAAATTTTTTCATCCAAAGCAACTCTTTAAATGTTTTAGTTATTACAATAAACTTTACTTCTATAATGGACAATGCAACACACTTCTGCAATCGAGATTGCGAACTCATTACTCCCCTTGCAAGAGTAATCATGTAACCTGAAGTAGACTTTTTGGAGTCAATGTTACCTGTCATATCTAAATCTGTGAATTTAGTAAGGATAGACTTATTACTTTTAAAACAAAGTCTCAAATCAGTGGAGCCTTGTAAATATCTCATTATTCACTTCACTGCATCTTAATGCTTTTTACTAAGATTTGAAAGGAACCGACTAACTTTGCCAACTATATGAGCTATATCAGGTCTCGTGCATACCGTTGCATCTGTCTCTTATACACATCAGATGTGTATAAGAGACAGGCAGTACATTGAAAAGGTACTTCAGAGGTTTAACATGGATAAGGCTAAAGTCTGTCTCTTATACACATCAGATGTGTATAAGAGACAGCCATACAACACATAATTTGATTGTTGAAAACCAAATTTCTTCATAAATTTTTTCATCCAAAGCAACTCTTTAAATGTTTTAGTTATTACAATAAACTTTACTTCTATAATGGACAATGCAACACACTTCTGCAATCGAGATTGCGAACTCATTACTCCCCTTGCAAGAGTAATCATGTAACCTGAAGTAGACTTTTTGGAGTCAATGTTACCTGTCATATCTAAAGCTGTGAATTTAGTAAGGATAGACTTATTACTTTTAAAACAAAGTCTCAAATCAGTGGAGCCTTGTAAATAGCTCATTCTTCACTTCACTGCATCTTAATGCTTCTTACTAAGATTTGAAAGGAACCGACTAACTATGCCAACTATATGAGCTATATCTGTCTCTTATACACATCTGATGTGTATAAGAGACAGACTTTAGCCTTATCCATGTTAAACCTCTGAAGTACCTTTTCAATGTACTGCTTCTGGGACAGGTACAACCTTTTCTCTTTCCTATCCTGAGTGATTGACATGCCGAGTATCTTCTTTGCTGGTTCCAAGTCCTTCATGGCAAAGGACTTGCTAACTCTTATTTCAACTTGTTAATTATATAAGCATTACAACTAATAATAAGCATATCATCAACATAAAGTAGTAAAATGATAAAATCATCATTAATGAATCTCTAAACAAAAACACAATGATCAGAAGTAGTCTTTTTATAGTCTTGCTCCCTCATAACAGATTTAAACTTCTTATACCATTGTCCCAGAGCTTGTTTCAAGCCATACAAGTTTTTCTTTAACTTGCACACATAATTCTATTTTCCTTTTACCTCAAATCTCTGTGGTTGTTCCATATAAATTTCTTCTTCCAAGTCACCATGGAGAAAAGTTGTTTTCACATCCATCTACTTAATCTCTAAGACATGACTAGTAGCCAAACTCAACATAACTCGAATGGAAGACATTTTCACCATCGGTGAGAAGATCTCTTCAAAGTCGATGCCTTGTTTCTAACTGAATCCTTTGACAACCAATCTAGCTTTATATCGTGGATGTGAAGTATTTTCTTCTTACTTTATTTTGTAAATCCACTGATTCTTCAAAGTCCTCTTACCTTTAGGTAGTTTTACTAACTCATAAGTAGAGTTATCATATAAAGATTTCATCTCATTGGTCATAACATTGATCCAGTGCTGTCTGTGCTCACTTTCAATTGCTTTTGTATAGCACTCAGGTTCTCCTCCATTGGTTAACATCACAAACTCATCAGGAGAGTACCGAGTAGAAGGCACTAGAATTCTATTGGACCTTTATGGCTAAAATGAATATGAAGGTATGTGTGGATGATCTTCTATTGAAGCATCAATATCACTTGCACCTTACATATTATGATCCTATTGAACATTCTCATCACGTTCTTAAATATCACCATGAACATCAGGATCACTTAGAGAAGTCTGAGGAAATAGAACAGTATCAGCAGGATTATCATTAACTTGAGAAGTTGACTTCTCGATATGTTCAATGTTTTGATCCTCAACAAACATAACATCTTTACTCCTTACAAGCTTTTTCTCAACCGGATCATATAAACGATACCCAAAGTTATCTTCACCATAACCAAGAAAGATACACTATCGAGTTTTCACATTTAACTTCCCTCTTTCATCTTTAGGGACATAAACAAAAGCTTTACAGTCAAAGACTCGTAAATGGTCATGAGAGACTTCCTTACCAAACGAAATTTTTTCCGGAACATCACCTCGTAGCGAAGCACTAGGAGACAGATTAATTACATGTGTCACTATATTCAAGGCTTTACCCCAAAAGGATCTAGGTAATTTTGCATCTGAGAGAAGACATCTGAACCTCTCAATTAATGTTCTGTTCATCATTTCTGCTAAATCATTTAACTGTGGTGTCTTGGGAGGTGTCCTTTGATGTCTGATCCTATACTTTATACAACATTTATTGAATGGACCACTATACTCACCACCATTATCAGTGCGGACACATTTCAGTTTCTTACCAATCTGTCTCTCAATAAAGACATGAAATTGTTTAAATATATCAAACACTTGATCTTTGGTCTTCAACGCATAAACCCAAAGCTTCCTCGAGTAATCATCAATAAAAGTCACAAAATAAAGAGCACCACCAAGTGAGCGTACCTTTAAAGGACCACACACATCAAAATGCACCAATTCAAGAAATTCTGATTTTCTTGAAGGCGAGTGACTCTTAAATGTAACTCTATTTTGTTTCCCAGCAAAACAATGAGGAAATTTCTTTAAAACTTCACTCTTTATGTCTGGAAGTTGGTTTTTTCTTGCCAAATGATCCATCCCCTTTTCACTCATATGATTGAGCTGATTATGCCATAATTCAATGAAATTATCATTCTTTGTTGCATTTACAACATCTTTGAAGATAACAGCTTGCATGAAATATAAATTGAAGCATTTCCTATCTCATGCCATAATTAAAGAGCCTTTGGTAAGCTTCCACTGGTCATCATTGAAGGTATTGCAAAAACCTTTATCATCTAGTTTTCCTGTTGAAATCAAATTTAAACGGATATCAGGGACATGTCTGACATCCCTTAATGTCAGCTGTGCTCTATTACCGGTCTTTAAGCAAATATCACCAATGCCAATGACCTTTGCTAAGTCGTTATTACCCATCTTCAAAACTCCAAAATCACCAGGAGTATATGTTGTGAAGAATTTTATTCTTGAAGTAACATGAAGAGAAGCATCACTATCTATGACCCAATCAGTCTCATGAGATGTCAAATTAATCACATCCTCATCACAAACAATAATGAGCTCACCAGTACCAAAAGTAAATGCAATAGCAATATGATCATTACTCACATTTTTTTTCTCGTACATATTACTATCATCTTTATTTTCTCTCTTCCTTTTATAACACTTTTTCTAAATGTGACTTATCTTCTCGCAATAATGACACTGAACATTCTTGTACTTAGATTGTGACTTGCTTCGACTCTTACTTCTACCATTTTTACCATTTCTTTTTTCTTGACTTCTCCCCCTATTTTTAGTAATTAAAACCTCTGATTTGGATGATGATGAACCCTAAGATTTCCTTCTCATCTCCTTATTCAACACACCACCCTTTACAAGTTCTACTGATAAAACACCATCGGAGGCAAAATTAGCGAGAGACATTTGAAAAGTCTCCCAAGAATCAGGTAAAGTAGCAAGTAACCATAACCTGAGAACTTCGTCATCAAACTTAATGTCCATGCCTGATAGTTGATCAATGAGAACCTAAAACTCAGCAACTGAACTCCCTTCATTATATCTCAACTGCATCATTTTCTTTAACAAGAACAACTTGTTATTACTAGACTTTGAAGCATACAAAGTCTCAAGTTTGCTCCATAAAGTTCGTGCATGTGTCTCATTGCAAATGTAATTATAAACATTATCATCAACAAATTGTCATATAAAACCATAAACCTATTCATGCTCAAATTCTCATTCTTCATTAGTTTTAAACTCAAATTTTGTAGTAGTAAATACTAGTAGATGTAATTTTTTCACAAATAGGAGATCCTTCATTTTACTCCTACATATATGATAATTCGTGTCATTTAAACAGACCAATTTATTCACATTCAACTCCATCATTCAAGCAAGCCAAATACACCAACCTGGCTTTTATACCACTCTAATGGGAGAAAAGGTGTAGTGGAGTATAAATAGCCCAAGAAACTTCTCCTGTTTGCTTGAACCTATAAGGAGATGATTGAATAACAAGAATGAAAATGCAAATAAACCATACAAGAGAACACATCAATTTTACGTGGAAAACCCCTTTGAAACAAAAAAGAGGAAAAACCATGGACACTCCGAACCAGAGGTCAACTCCACTATAATTGAGTGAGTACAATAGAGATGCACAACCTTAATTACATCAAACAAATTGAAAAAAATTTAATTTGGATTAAACTAGAGACTAATGAGATAAGCAAGACAGGCCAACTACGTCCTATCAACTACAACTCAACAAGTAGAACTCAAAGCAGTAATCCAACCGTTCAAGTTGAACCCCCAGATGTCTCTTACCAGCTGTCTAAATTTCAGCTTAATTAGATCAGGGGTCAATAATCATTCATATGGTTTACCAATTTTACCACAGATAAGAGAGCAGAGAGTTACCAGAATTAAAAAACTTTGTTTTGAATGGAAAACTTGGCCTTGCAATTTACTTAAACCCAATCCAACCGTTTATAAAGAAGATCTATATATTCTCTAACTATTGACCAAAAATCAGCTTAATTAGATTACAAATAATTTTTCAATTACACAGTTGATCAATTCTATAAATAAAAAATTGTCTACAGAAAATAACTATAAAAACTGAAGAGAAACAGAATTTACAATACTTGAAACTCAATTTTTACCGTTAAGAAATAAGAACAAAATGTCATTTATCAATCATACAAATTTTAAAATGATTGAAAATCGATATTCTTTTAAAATATAAGATCAAAAAATATTATTTTTATTTTTTTTTCTGTAACTTTTTTTTTCTTCTTTTTTGGCAGTCTTTTTTTTTTTTTTTTTACCTTGTAACAGCTCTCACCTTTTGTTTTAAGTTTCTCGTACTCCGCTTTTATTTTTTGGTCAAAGGACTATACTAACCCTTGCGTTGATTTCCTAACTAAATTAAGATTTAAGTTGGTTTGACGATGAAATACTTTTAACTCTTCCATCTTTAAACTTAGGGGTGTTCTTAAACAAGGACGGCCATAGAACTGTGTTCTTTCGAGAATAATTATTTTATTTCTTTCGTTGGCTTTCTTTTTTTTTTTTAATTATAAAATTTATGTATTAAAAAAAATAATAAAAATAAAAAATTGGGATTAGCCTGCAAATGAAATCTTTTACGTTTTACCAACTCGAAAAGCCTCTTTAAAAAGGGGCCTTGCTTGTTGGCGGGAAAGGGCAGAAAATCGATATAATAAAAAAAAAAGAGAGAGAGAAGCAGCAAAGGAAATGAGCTCATCGGCGGTGGAGCCGGAGGCACCGGATCTGGTGTGCCAGATCGACAATGTCCAAGGTATTGTCGACGCACTCACCGCCGTCCGATGGAAGCGCCACCAGGTCCCCCAGCCGACACGGCCGTTCGTTTCCTATGAGTCGTTTTTTTCCGGCATTGTTTTCGTAGTGAAAGTAAATTGATGTTGGAAATTTCAGGACGCAGTCGTGGAATTTTCGGAACATGGCGTCGTTTTGATCGTCGAGGAAACCGGCTGCCTTCAAGCCAAAGTTTATCTTCAAAAGGAGGTACTGTTTTCTTATCATTTGTTTGGTTTCCGTGAAAAGCAGTAAACGCGGGAAAATGTAAGAAAATGGAATTTTTACTCCAGGAGAAACTGATTAAGCTGATTGACTAAGTGGCTTTCTTTTCTGGTGCACTTTGTAATTTTGTTTTAACTTGTTATTGTCTTTTTTCTTTCATTTTCTCCTGATCTCTTAGCTGTGCAAATTAGGGTTTTAAAATATATTAATGGTCAATTTGACAATTTTGGGGAAAAAAAAATTTGATGTATGATTTTGTAGCTTTTCATCAAGTACGAATACAATGCGGAAGGGCGACATCGATTTGGGGTGAGCTTGGGGCTTTTCGTGGATTGCTTGAACACATTTTCAGTTCCTGGTCGCTTGTCCATGATTGAAATCCAGTATCCCGGACCTGATATGCAGCTTCTTCTCAAGTATGTTGTAGTTTTCATTACTGAATTTTCATTTGTGCTTCTCGACTCTTTTTATTTGCCAAAACATGGAGGTGGGTCGGTTCTTTTGTGAATTTAGAATTGCTAATATGGAAAAACATTTTCTATTTGTAGGATGGTTAAAAATAAGATAGCCACTGTATAGAGCATCAAAATTTTGGAGCTTATAGTGTGACATGAATGCATTACTATGTCCAGCAATAACTAATATGACTGTGATCTTTCAGATCTGTTGATTCACTTTATGCTTGCATTTATGCGGAAATCAGGACAAGAATCCCAGATTCTATTTCATGGGGCTACACCTTTGAACCTGCAGGGAGCACACCAATCAGTTTTACTGTTAAGGTATATCTTATGAATTCTTAACAGTTAGCACCAATTTGGTGTCATTTGTTTTTCAGTTTATCAGCTTCTACATATTAGTTGAACTTTTTCAAATATGAGTTGCACAGAAATTCCACAATATTCAGTTCTTATGAATTGTTAAATGCTGTGCTTGATGGGTAACCGTCTGAAAAAAGGCCCACTTCTTCTAGCTAATTAGTATGCATCATCAAATATTCATGTTGAACAGAAAATGTGCTATTGCAAATGAACTTTAAGTTCTGCAGCATCAATAGGCAGTTGGTACTTGGGTGCATGTTACATAAGGCTTTCCAGAAGTTATAAAAATTGATATAATATGTGTAGTTATACACATTGCTATTCTTTCTTTTGCATTTTTCTTCGTTCTACTTTTAAATCAGCACATAATGATGACTGCTTTTGTTAATTACCCAATTTTCTCCTTTTTGTGATGAATTTATAAGCTTCTTGAATGAGTTTTTAATTTTCAGATGTGATGGGATTTGGCACTTTGTTGTGAGTTTCATGCTTTCATATATCCATATATTATGACTGGAATCCAGTGTTCTGGGAATAGGATTGAGTAATGTCCTTGGTGTATCAACCATAAACATGCTTCCATCTATGGAATGCATTGATGAGTAGCCATGTTACTTGGTTCTTGAATAGTGACTCCTGTAAGGAAACAAGCCATTTTATGCAAATTGGATATAATATGCTTCAACATGCTTTTTCTCTTTTTTTAAAATAGCCTACTTTTCATTATGCATTACAACTGGTTGTCTGAAATTAAGGTATTTGCAACCTAGTCTGCAGCACTAAAGGAAGCCATTGATGATCTTGAATGGCCAGGATCCAGCATTAAGATCATTCTAAAACCAGTACCACCTTCTGTCACTTTTAAGGGAGAAGGCCATGGAGACTTGCAGGTATCTCAGATATGAGCAATGAAGTAGTACTTTTTGTCCCCAATCCAACTAGAATAAAAGAAAAAGTACATTTTACTAAGGCTGAATTATTTTCACTCTACAATCTCTGTTTTCTGGCAGATAGACTTCATGTACTATGCGAATGCTGATCTTCTAACTGCATTCCACTGTGATCACCAAGTCTCTCACAGGTCTTCTTTGTTTTTCCTATTACCTTTATGCACAAGGCACCATTCCCCTGTCACCAACTTCAATCTAACTGCTTTTCATATCTGTGGGTAGGTACAAGTATAAGTTTCTCAGGGTGACAACCTCTACTATACCAAGTAGTGTTATTAAAGACAACAGAGGAAGCAAGCTAAGCATTGGGAGAGGTGGAATGCTGAAAGTTCAGCACCTGGTTTCAGTTGCAAGGTCATCTCCTTCACACCCACATATTGATTCAGCTGGCTATCAGCTTCCCAGCCGAATTGCTTATATTGAGTTTTTTGTGAAGCCTGAAGAGGATGACGGCACGAATGATTAGTATGCCTTGTCTGTGATCTTTACATTTGGCCTGTGCTAGTCATGTGTGCACAAGGCCCTTGTGAATACATGTCTCAGTGTTGGAGTTTTCCTTTTGTTAGGCTTCGTGCATATGCTTTGAAGTGCAGATTTTTACATGAAGCCTCGTTGCAGATGTTTTAATGCATAAAGTAGGCAATGTTGAAAAATGTGTCTCACTGTTACTGTGCATCCTTTGTCCCTCTGGTTATTTGCTAGCCTTTTTCCATCTTTTTTATATCCGGTCTTGTATCTAGCGAGGAAGGCGCAGATACTTTTTCTATGCTGTGGATTGTCTGTTGCTACACTTGACCGTTGGTGGTGGTCCTGGATCAACTACAATCTTTTGATAGATTGGTCCTTCATTTATTTTTTCCCCATATTTTCTTTTGGGTCAAGATTTTGTGGGAATCTTAAATTCACATTTGTGAACCATTGTTTGTGCTTGATTAAGGTCATGGCCGCCAACTTGTGGACTGTAAAGTCAAAAGTCTTGCCACAACTCAACCCCGTTCTGATGATGTAAGTATTGGATTATGGCTGCAATTTGTGCTGCGGCAAGGGTCAGATTGCATAAAAATATCACGTTAAGATTTCTTGTATTTTTTGGTAGATCGGAAAAGCATATCTCGTTAAGAGTTTGATTGCTTTGTTTTGAAGAGTTTGAGTTGATTTGGCATCTTAGCCTCCTCCTGTTAAAACTCCAATCCAAGCAAGTGAGCAAAATTTTTAGTAGCCATAGACTTTGTCAACAAAATTCACATTATAATAGGCAATCATCTAATGTTTCATAAGAGGGAAGGAGAAGGGACATGAAAAGGAGCAATAACAAATGCCAAGCAAAGACTAAATTTTGCTGATCATAAAGACTTTCGTTCCCATTACAACCCAAACTACAAAACGAAGCACAAAATACGTGGAAGATTAAAGAGAAAAGTCTCGCACCAAAACTTGAAAGGAAGAGGTACCTTGGTTTGATCCTCGTCCTAGAAGCTTTGCATTTCCTGCTATTCAAGTACGGTTGTACTTCCATGGATATTAAACTGTTGTTGCTTCTTCCTGCCCCTCTTGGGTCCACAATTTTTGGTACTTTCTCTCCCTCGGTTTGAGGTTGAACTGCCACCAGAGCCGAGGGGGCCATTATTGGCAGGGTAAACAGGCAAATGATGCCCAGGAACCAAAGCAGGGAACCCAACAGCAGGGATTCTGCAAAATGGCCAACAAGCAGTGCTAATCAACGCGGCAAAACGTTGAGGCATTCAAAACGTCACCATGACTTAGCAATGGCAATGCTACGTAGAACTAGAAACCATTAACTATGTGTCATCTCCAACAAGAGCACAGCAGACTCTGCTTGGCCGAGGTAAAACGAAAAGCACCGCCCTTCTGCAAGCTTAGCTGTAAGGCTTGGTTTTCGGCAGCATAAAAGTGAAGCAGCCGCCCTACTTTCTTGGGCTTTTTTTTTATAATTAAAATATTATTATTATTATTAATTTATATTTAATATTTATTTTTATAATAATAATTATTATTATTCTATCATTCCTATTATATATATATATGTAATGTATTATAAATTATTAATTCAAATAATATAAAATATATCAAAATTATTTTAGTTATTTAGAATTAAAAGAGATGAATCTATTGTCTTTCTATTTTTGTAGTTTTTTTGTTTTTAGTTTTTAGTTTATCATCATTTGACATAAGATAAATTTCATTTTTATTTCATATCTTTGTCACCACCATCAAACACACATAAAAAAAAATCATATATTTTATACCACTTGTTTGACAAAAAAAAATCATAATATCACTAATTTACAATCTTATATCATATTTTCATACCTCATCTAATTCTGACAATGAAATATTATATTCCTTAATTCATTCTAATAATACTATATGTCAATAATACTATAAGCTTAACTTAGGAACAATTAAAAAAGCAAATGACAAAAGGACTATGTTGACATTACGATGAGAAGTGATATAAAGAGTATCAATATAAATAAGAAAAGTTTTTAGTGATTAA
The DNA here is from genome assembly GCA_021464305.1 of Kandelia obovata. Lineage (NCBI taxonomy): Eukaryota > Viridiplantae > Streptophyta > Magnoliopsida > Malpighiales > Rhizophoraceae > Kandelia > Kandelia obovata. Next base: position 670,021 of record JADCRA010000363.1, read on the forward strand.
GTAAGTGGACAGAGGAGTGTCAAGTATTAAAACACAAAATAAGTGGAAGAAGGAAGACTTACATAAAACAAAAACTAACAAATAGGAGAATGGAAGAAGAGATGAAGAAGAGTTTATTTGGATCTATAATTTGTTCACTCATAATTGCAATTTTTTTTCTATATATACTATTTAGCTAAGAAGCATCTATTGGCTACTCTTATCTAGATGGTTTGAAATGAAATGCAACAACGAAAAAAAATGCACTAGAAATTGGAATCCTAAGTTAGGTGTTATAGTCTCCTTATCAATAGCCAGTTCTTCCTGACTGGGTCATTTAGGTAGGTTTCATATTAATGAATTGGATTTATAAGATCCTGATAATACCTCTTCATTAACTAAAACCTTGTCCCCAAAGTTAGTAAGAATTTAATTATGGAAATTGAGCTTGGTAAATGAAAAGTCCTCTCAAGTAACCTCTTTTGGTGTTATGTTTGCTTATCCACTACTAAGACTTTTGCAATTGTTCTCTTAATAGAGTAGATAACACCATTGCAATATCTACAAGGTATAATGCAATAATATCAATCTTCTCGGCATCCTCCACTACACCAAGTGTTTTAAAGTATTTCTCCAAACTTCATAAAAAAATTATCAACCTCCTTCATGTTCCTTGACCCATTATATACCTTAGGTTTTGAAACATCCACCTTTAAAGGAGCAATAACTACCATTGAGCAACTACTTTTTTTTTCTTTATAAAGGATTAGCTTATCCTTTGTCTACTTCAACTCATTAGAGACTCTCTCGAGCACTTTTTTTAAAGAAACAACCTCATATTGGAAAATCCCTTCTAAGATCCTTACTTGATCTAGACACATTGCTAGGGCTTGGTTTAAGGCACTTTGCATCTCCTCATGAAGCTTTTCTCTCCCCTTCTCGTACTTGTTGATACATTGGTTTACTTTATTGAACTTCTCTTATCCATCAACTATGACAAGCTTCACCTTCGCAAGCCTTCCATTAATGTCTTCTGAAGCATCTTTTAACCTTGATCTCCCTCTCTTTAGGTGCTTCTTGCTTTCCTTAGTCATATGGGTAATCTCACTATATGAACCTAACATCTTGACTGGGCAAATCATTTCCATAAACTTCATAAAAACTAAGCTTTGATACTAACTATCACTAACTTAGACTTTCTACCAATGAACCATGAGGTTCTAACATACTCACTTAACAAATAATGCTAGTTAGCCTCCCCTCAAGAGTTATAAGTATTGCTAATGAAAGAAAATAAAGATAACACATAAAGAATGCAAGTAATATGAAAAACTTGGAATATGTTTTATTACTTCAAGAATGCCTTTACAAGTATTACTTTGAACAATTAGAAGGTTATTAAGGTGGCCTTACCTTAAATTCATAAAGTTCATGACACATTCTAAATGTTGTCTGTACGACATCTTTCTTATTAACACAGATTTGATGGCATTTAACCTAAAGATCCAACTTCATGAAATACTTGGCTCTATATAACTCATTTAACAAATCGTTGATAATTAAAACTGTAAACTTGTCCTTTATAGTGATTGCAATCAAATGGCAATAATCCATATAAAATTTGTCACAATTTGTCTTTCTTCTTAACCACTAAAACTAAAGAAGGAAATAGGCTCATGCTATTATGGATTAGTTCAACCTTTATCATCTCTTGAACCTATTTTTTGATCTTTATCTTAAGATAATGCAAATACCTATATGGATGAACATTCACTGATAGAACTCCCAATACTAAGGAATTTGGTAGCCTTGCTCTTAATAAAGAGGAAAGGATTATGGTTCCTTACACATCTTTGAAACTTTAAATAATAACTATCAAGACTTTTAGAATGTCAGCCTCTAGAATGTTAACCTTTAAAGGAGTGGACACCAATATGCATAAATAGGCCTATTAGTCTAAGCCTATTTTCTTCAATAACTTGGAGAACAATCATTTTATGGAAGTACTTTGGCCTCCTTTTAAGGTCATCCCTATTAATATAATTTCAAGGTCATCTTTCACAAAAGAAAGTTTTATAACCCTTAAGTAAAGTTTTAGTAGGTTGAAGTTTTAAAGACAATCCACTTCCAACACAACGTCATAGGAAACCAAGGAAATAAACCTTATCTTTAGCATGAACAAGTGCCCTTGCATCCTCAAAATGAACACCAAACATTTTGTAAAACACACTAGTTTCTCATTGTTAACTACTATGACAACTATAAGAGTTATAATCATGGTCTAACACTATAATTCTCATACTACTCTAAAATGGAGTAAGCTGTAGGTGCTTCTAATTTCAATAAGTATCATTAACTTCTTGTGATTAACTTTACCCAGTAGCTTGAGTGTACTTGAACCTAAGTTACTAGTGATGACATTAAGCGAAATGAATCCCTACATTTCCTCCATAGCTTTCATTGTGCTTGCTGATTTTAAAAAGGACTTAATTTTTCCCTTCTAATAGATGTAATTGTTTCTTTTGACACTGATGCCCTCAAGAGAATTTTTCCTCACAATGACAACAATTATTGGACTATTTAATGTATTCCTAAATTTTCTTATCCATCTTAGGGGTTAAGGCTAGTTGTTGTCAATTTAGAACTTATAGTGGTATTTTGGACCAAAGTGGTTAATGCTTTGCTTGATTTGTTCTTCTCTTAGCTAGTCTCCATCACTAATTCTTGTAAGGACACCAACTCCATGACTTCTTAGTGTAGTTTGTTTAATTATCTTACAATGGCTTATATCTTATCCTTAAGCCCACTCATGAATCCAAAAACAAAGAAAGAATCAGTTATAGAAAGATTATTGGCTAAAACCGATGAATGAAGTTCTTCAAATTGCTTTTGGTAACCATGAACGAGTTCAATGGTGGGAATGGATTGCCAAATCATTGAAAAAGGTCAATCTTAAACTATCTTCAAGTGGTATAAGGTTTAGCTATCACCCACTTTTAGAACCACATATTAGCCCTACCCTTAAGATACATAGGCATTGTCTCAAACTTTAAATCCTTAATGATCTTATACGTATGGAACTATTAGTTGCACTTTTGAGGCTAGCAATATTGATTTTCCCCATCAAGCATATACAACTTGATTTTTGGGGGGTTTTGGGTGTTTGTTTAATGTTATGGTTAGTGAATGAGTTCTTTTTACAACTACCATCACCGACATCCATGGTTTGCATGTGAGGTGTGGGAAGTAATCCATGTGTGGAAACCACAAATGATATTTTTGTTGTCGACCCTTTGTCTTTTAATGGTAGAGGTTCTTTTAATTGTAACATCTCCACTAGCTACCTAAAGGAAGCTTATGCTTCCATTTAGAAACTCTCTAAAGCCAGAAGTTATGTCAATATTAATTCTAACAATTGCATCTTTTCCATCATTGTTTGAAGTTGTTGATCATGTTTGCACACTTACTCATGACCATCTTTAAATTGGTTTCCTATCCATGGAGTTAGAGTGCTTTTGTGCCAAAGTTGAGTACTGAGGATTAATGTTTTAACACCATTTTCAAGTATTAAGGTAAAAAAGCAAGTGAATGCAGAAAGTTTTAACCAAAATTGAGACTAATATATAGGAGAATATGACTTAGGATGAAAACATAAAGACATCAGGATGATATTAATTGAGATAAATCCAAACTCTGATACCAATTAACGTGTGACAGAAGTGTAGAAAGATGTTAATAAAAGCCAACACTTGATTAAATCTTTAAAAGGGCTTATAAAATCCACCAAAGAGAAAGATAGTGAGAAATACTATGTCTTTTACTAAATATTTGTTCATTGGGATATTGTGATACTAGGATGCTAAGATATTGGAATTTTGAGATATTTGAATGGTTTAGTCCTTATGCTTACAATTAAAAGCATCTAAATAATGGGAAAAACATTATAGCTTAAATAAGAACATATTTTAATAACTAATTAGGAAAATATCTCACTAAATAAGAAAATAGCTAATGAAAAATAAAAAAAAATAAAGTCCAAATAATGTACATAATTTATAAATTGTACATATAAGTCTTGAATTACATAATAGTTTTCATAATGTGTCTTGCATCAAACTTCTTTACTTAGAAGAAACTCACCCTCATGTTAACATTGAGGAACTAACATCTTTCTTAGCAAAAAACTAAATACTTTAAGTACACCAATATCTTCATATTTCTTGACTTGTATTTGCTTCTTTCCAAACGAGTCTTTATCATATCAATAATTGTTTTTGACTTAAGATTAAGTTTCTTAATCCCCATAAAATCAACAAAATTTAACACAACAGGTAAATAACTAATAAGATTTTGGGATTTGTGGATTATAAGCTTATCTTTTGAATTAGAAGAATCTATTGTGGATAGAGTGATCACTTTGTGTTCATAATTGGAATTTTCACTAACTCTTGAGAAGTCAATTTACTTAGCAATAACATCAATAATTAATGATTTTGCCTTTTTTTTTTGGAATAATTTCCTTTTGATCAATAATTTGACTTATCTCCTATAAAGCAAGAATTGGTACTTGATTAATAATCTCATTGTAGGGAAAATTTATAATTTTAATAAGAATAAAATAAAAATTAAATTATTTTTAATATTTTTTAAAATCTCATTAAACTTGTTATCTTTATAAAATTTAAGTAATAATAAGTTTTTCCTATTTACCCATGATTAAATTTTTGGGTTACCAAATTTAAATTGGTAATATTGAATATTTTTCTACTAATCAGCATCATTATCTCCAAATTTGAAATACTTAAGAGTCATTTGTTTTCCCATAAATATCATTGTATTTAAAACAAACATTAATTTCTACTAAACATCTTATAAATTTTTCAACTAAAAATTTCCTTCAAAAATTAAAATATCTTTGAAATCAAGAATATATCTATAAACAAACTGATTTTGAGTAATATTTCTAATATAAGATTTATTGTATTTATGATATTATAAAATTATTCTAGTGTTAATTAAGCTTTTAAAAAGAAATTTGAAATCTATTAAAGAAGATATACAGTTCTTAAAACATAATTTTTATATCATTTATATAATAAACATAATAATTGATTAATTAAAAAGTTAAAAACTGATGTAAAATAATTTTCTTAATATATATTATATCCAAATGAAAGTAGAAAAGAAAGAGAGTTTATTAGAAAAGGATATTGAGATAATTTGAAATTGTAGTTTGTTCACACACTGCGACACTCTCTTCTTTCCCCATATATTATCTAGCAAAGAAGTATTTAGTGGTTGCTCAAATCGAAACAATTACAACATTGACATGAAATTCCACGATGAGGCAAAAATACAATATATTAACGATCGGATTGGAAAGGACGATATAAAGTTAATTTAACCTTCTCCAATTTTTTAATATTTGATTTTTCTTTTTCATTCACAACTACCACTAAAGTTCTAAGCAAGAAGTAATCTGTAAGTGTAAGTGATATATTTTATACTCTTGACTCATTTGAATATAAAATTTATGAAATTTTAAATATATTAAATATTTTTTATTAAAATTTGAGTATTTTTGAAATTTGGTTACATTTGTTGTTTTTTTTAAACATATTAAATTTTAAATCTTTTACATTTTTTAAAGATAAATCAAGTTTGTCATTTCGAGTTGCCTTAGTTTCAAATATTTTAGTTTGCAAGTATTTATTTATTTATTTTGAGTAAATATGAGTTAAATTAAATCAAAAATTTTGGATAAATTAAATAGGATTATCTAGGTCCGATCAATTTTTTTGCCTATAGGTTGTAAGTGCGAGTCCCCAATTAGTAAGTTGGTAAACCAGTTAAAAGAGAGTGAAATAAGGTATGCTTTAAAGAATTTAATTACTCATATTGTATTTTTGAAAATAAAGACTAATATTTAAATTTAAAAAAAGATAGCTTAATTCAAGTGAACAAATCTAATTTAGTAAAATAAAAAAGGGAAAAAAATAGAGTTCTTTATGCTAACTCTACCTTCCTCTCCTTATTTATGCTTTTTAGTGTATCTGAAAATTTGGTTAAACAACCAAATTGAAAAGAATAGTATTACAAAAAGTTTGTAGGTTTGAAGATACTATCGTAGAATGATTATTCTATACACTACCGTTGCAATTTCTACGAATAAGATTAGAATTAACGATACATCTCAATTAAATAATTGCAGATTCAATGACTAAAGTAGGAAATTTTAGATGGAAGGCTGCAATAATAGCCACAAGAAATGACGCCATGCAAGAAGTTTGGTTCGGATGGTCAATTTTTATCATGAAAAAAATTGAATGAATACGTCAATAAATAATTTTAATCTGAATCTACAGGAAATTTCAATTTTCTAAACTTTTCTCTCTGCTCCTTTTACTACCATCTTCAATTATGGAAATCTAGAAGAATATTTGGAGAAAAATCGAATAAGTTATAGTGAAGTACACAAGCATAAAGTGCAACATTTTACCCACAACATGAATAAATGAATTCAGTGTTAACATGTCACAGAAGGGTAGTACATAGATTTGAAGCATGGAATTTTTTATTTTTTAAACAAGAAAAAAGGTTATAAACGTCGCCCTTTATAAGATTTTGGTTTTTGCGTTAGTTCCTACCCTTTCAAGGAAAATATATTTATGTTTTGCGTTTTGTGATGATCCAAATATTCATGTAAGCTTCATCTCTGCACTAAATTATGTGAGCTTTAAATTAAACGAATCTATAACTCATAAGTTGGACACAAAATCATAAATAAATTGTTCCCTATAGCCCAAGATGTGATGGAGTTTTAAAATTGAAATTTTTTTAATTGGAATAAAGTCAGGCTTTCGACATGGATTTGGAATGCCACGGAGAGTTCAAAATTATTGATGCTAGAAAATTTCAAAGAACCCTAGTATATAGACACGTAAATTTGACAAGTTGTCGACACATGTAAATTAATATTCGATAGATTCATGTTGTTTTTTTCTTTTTGTTGTTGTTTTTAACTTCAATGCATTTATTTAACCAATAGCCGCATATTTAATATTTGACAATATTTTTGTTTTGCTTGAAATAGTGCATGCATTATATAAATTATTGTATATGCATTCGTATGTTAAGGATCATTATGTTAATTACATATTTTAGTAAATGTTTAAATTTATTAACGATATTATGCCTTTAAGTTAATTGTACCATTATTACCGTCGAATGAACAATTATATGTCTTTTCATGCGACAATTGCAAACGTATACATAAGTGAAGCATCAGCAAGGTGGTTTATGTATACTACATAGCAAACAAGAACGCAGCAGACTCCTGCATTGACCGAGGTTGCACAAAAAGCATCGCCCTTCTGCAGGCTTAGTTGTAAGGCTTGGTTTTCTGTAACATAAAACTGAAGCAGCTACCCCAGTCTCCTGCATTCAGCTTCAAAATATGCTTGCTCTTCATTTACAGTTACAAGCCATTAGCTTCTGTTTCTTGTTGGTGAATTTGGCAGTTTCCAAAATGTTTGAATGTGTTTAAGCCAAACCACAACGACACTTTTTGTTGTAGTGCAAATATCTTGTGGAAACTATGACTAAGCAAAACAAGGTCCTTAATTTTGTATTGGGGTCTCCCTTTTCTTGATAGTTTGATGTAATTCACACGTTGGGATTGATGGAATAATGGGGTCTTATCGTAGTAGAATTTGACTAATATTACATAATGAGATAAATATATAATTTATCGCTATATAAGAATCATAGTGTCCTTTTATATAAAAAATATATTTATTATATAATTTTTAAGAATTTTGAAATGGTGAAAACTCTAGTGCGTCCATAAGCATAATGTTTATAGTTTTCAAATTATGTAAACTCTTTATGTTTGTTTTACTTTTGTTTTTTATTTTTTTAAATATTTCATTTCTCAACAAGTCTTTCATTTGTATTTGTTTTTAATGTTTGCAAACTAATAGAGGACTATTATGCTGCACAAGGCCTGACTACAGTGGCCTATTTTCTTGCACATTAGAATATAAGCGATCACATTTACTCTTATTCTCCCCAAGCTGCTGTTCTTTTAGTGTCTGTTGTTGGTTTAGCCTTTTCATGTCCTTTTCTTATTTATTTATTTTTCTTTTCTTTTCTTTTCTTTTCTTTTTTTATTTTTTTTTTGTGTGGCTGGACTTAGTTTTTCGATTCTCTCATTTTCTTTCCCATGCTTGCTTTTTAGTTAGATAATAAAAAGGCTTGAATCTTTGTCCATGAGAAAGACCGAGCCCCGTCGTGCAAGTTAGCATCACCTATTTCTATATTGCTATATGGAAGAAATGATTGATTTGATTATCTAATATTGTTGAAAGATTATGCAACTGCTTTGCCGGCAGAATCATAAACTGGTCCTAGTATAGCTCAACTTCAGAATTTGAATGGAAGATTCATGGATGAGAATTACTTCCATTTGCTGTCAGTCTCTGTGACCTATGATCAGTTGGGAAGAAACTTAAACTGGGAAATAGGAATTCTGGAAAGAGCTAACAAACAGGTTGTCTAAGAACTAGATGGAAACACTGCAGTGGTTGCGTCCCTCCTAATGATTCAGCACATTTCAGAAATTGGGATGTCCAATGCAAGTCCATTATTAATATTTTTCATTCAATTTTTTCTTGTTTGTTTTTTGCTGCTACGGCATGGTCTGTAGTCATTTTTTTCTGTGGTCTTAGCATAATACTGTGCTGTCTCTAGCCACCTTGGCCAGCCTGCTTATATCTGATAGCACTTCTCTCTTAGTCGTTGAGTCGGCATTTACTGGCTAAAAAAGTTATGTGAAATGGGAATTGTGAATAGATTTTATTTATTTTAATTTTTATTCAATTACAAGATATACATGTATACATCAAATTAATTTTTTATTTAGATCTTAGAATTATGGAGAAAATATAAAAAATTATTTAAGAAAAGATATACAAAATCAATGGCTAATTTAGGTGCTTATAGTCCACTTAAAAATACAAAGTACCATCCTTTTTCTTTACCAAAAGAACTAGTGAAACAAAAGGATTGGTAATAGGTTGAATGGTGGAGTTATTCAGCATTTCAGCCACTACCCTTTCTATTTCAACCTTTTGTTAATGAGTGTATCTATAAAGTCTCATATTGACTGGTTAGGCCCTCACTTTAATGGAATTGTATAGTTGTGGGACTTGGAATAAGACATTCCTTATGGCTCTATAAGACATATGTATATTATTCTAGCATAGGCTGTAAATCCTTAGGAATTTATGTAATCACTTCTTGAGGTATCAAAGTACACAAATGAGCTTGTACTACATTCTTCTTCTTGAATTGATGTTGTAATTGCAAACTATCAAAGCCTTGAATTCAACATTTTGACCAAGTAGAGTTCCTAATAGTTTTATAGTTTTCCCTTCTTTTACAAATAATAGCTTACAATTTTTAAAATCCAAAAGCATTCAACTATACTATCTTAACCAACAAACCCCTAGAATCATATCCAATGATCCCAAATTCATGATCCTAATATCATTCCTAAATGTCTGTCATTGCATAATCCACTAAAATTGGAATTTCTTTTCTTTATTAGTAATTTTATGTCCATCACCTATGGTAATCAACAATGGATGAGTAAAAACCACTAAACAATGTAAATCTTTAACTATGATAGCATTTAAGAAATTATAAGTCCATCCAAAATGAGGATGGTCAAGGTTCTACTCCCCACTTGGTCCTTTAGTTGGATGGTATTTAACCAATTAAACCCAGTCATAGTATATAACATGTATAAATATGCTTCCTTGGCCCTTCGCTCCTTCATCAATCTCCAACTCATAAAAAACTTCACCATGCTCATCTTCTTATAATCTATCACCTTGTAATTCGTCCCCTTCTATAACATAGAGCATTGGTTTCCTTGTGCATTGATGACCTAGGTAGTGCCTTTCTCTATACTTTTAACATTGCCTTAGTTTCTTAGTCCCTTCAAATTAAACTTTAGACTTAAAAATAACAATGACATTAGTGGACATCTTAGTAGCTGCCTTCTGTATTGTTCTTACTTCACTAATCTTGCCTATTATATTGAGCCTTCTATCTTCCCTTTAACTTACCCATGGAGTTGGATTATGACCATTTCTAAAGCCCTTTATTCTTGGACTATTTCAACTTGGCCCTTCTGGGACTAACCTTATTGTTCTTCCCATACTCACCACCACCTCTTTCTACAACTTAGATAACTCATATAAGTGGCTCAAGGATCTAGGTTATCACATCTTTATAATAGTCTTGATTGAATTATTCAACCCACTAATATAGCTAAACATAAAATACTCCTTTAACAAGTGAGGATTGACACTTTTCATAAGTGTCTTTAATTCCCTAAACCTCTCTTGATACTCTCTTATAGTCATTTGGAGTGAGCTTATTAAATTCTTATATCACTTCATAAAACTTGCTATTACAAAACCTTACACATAAATCATTAGCAAACTTCTCCTAAGTAACCAAGGTTTTGTCAGTCAACTATCATTTAAACCACAACTCAGTCTGTTTACCCAAATACATAACAATCAACTCCATCTTAGTCTTATTAGCCATAATATAGATTCTAAAATACCTATTATATTTCATGATTCATTTCCTAAGGTTGTGACCCCAAGAGTATGGCAGGGTAACCTTAAGGCTCCATCCAAATGAGTCATCAACAAATACATTCTTTTCTAACCCTAATTTAGTTCCTTTGGCCTGAAATTCTGTAGGTAAAGACAAAATCCCTATTTGATCCTTAACCACATATGTATGAATTACAAAAGCAAATTATGTGGCAAGATTGGGATCTATACCCTACCTTAATCTAGGAACTTTGCAAATCATTGAGATAGCTCCACCATTTGTTTCAACGTGGCCTTATCCTTGCAAATGATATTACACTACTCTTCAAGCCTCTTGACCACATCACCCTTCTTGTCTGCCATGACTTGATGATTCACTATTGTTACCTTTGTTTTTCGCGCCAATTAGATAGATAATGGTTACTAGATCAACTGCTTTGATACTAATTTGTTAGGTATTGTGAAATTTGAATTCAACAAAATTAAGAACAACCTTGAAACATCCAAATTAAATTCTTTGTAATAACAAACAATATCTTTAAGTAAAGCATACATTTTCATCTGCATGTCTATTGCGGCAAACACATGAACAATGACTTTAAATGAATCAAATGAGTGAGAAAATTTGTGGTTTCAGACAGCCTTAGAGAAAACCGTCAAGCTTGCAACCTTCCAATCTAAAGTCTTTAAAACTGTTACAACCAATGGAAACAATCAATGACATTTCCAATTATTGAGAATTCATTTTTAGAACATGTTAGGTATTGTGAAATCTAAGATCGATTTTAGGTAGAAAAAGATAGAGATCGAGGAAGAAGAAGAAGATTCCAAAGAGAATTTGGGAGGAAGGATCAAAGAGAGAGGAAGAGGTTGGAGAAAAACTATCTTTTCTGTTGAATAGTAATTGATTTGTACTGTGACCACTAATCCTTATACACGAGGCCTTTTCTTCCAATTAGTGAAATGCTCTATTTCACTTATTCTAACCACCAATTAACGGACCTATTAACAGACATGAACGGCATTTCAGTAGCCATTGATTTCCTACGATCCAACGACTCCCATGGACTCTCCAACTTCCTTCTAACCCTCTGGTTCTTCCCTAATCAGTATAACTACGGTAACAAATTGTAACAAACCCTTAAAATTAAAAATTCATAACAGACAAAAACACAGGAATAGAAATTCATAACAAGACAGCAAGTTCTCCTACTGATGCACCAATTTCATCCACAACCACAGGATATAATCAAATAAATGGTCTTAGTCTATCTGCAATGCAGAAAAATCCGAATACTGCACTCTAAAGAAGCACCTTCTGCACAAGATTGCTTCGAAACAAGCGAGTTCTTGAATAAGAGTAAATACCCATTAATGCCTGGATTGAACCTTTGAAAATTGAGAACTATGTGCAACCATTGGTGTTTCTCAAAGACCATTAATTTAAAATCACAAGTACCCAATAGATTAAAACAACAATGATTACTAGAGAAGAGAGAAATAATCTGCAGCAGTCTGTGTCTGGAGAAGTAAAGACAGGTACTTTTGATATCAGGTTAGCATAGAAACCAAAGCATAGGCACCTCCAACAGTGTCTGTGATTGAAAAGTGCTATAAGCGGCCGTCGGCGGCCTGCCAGCAAGAAGAGGTTGCGAGACGCTAAGAAGAGGAGTAGTGGTCATGGTCGGCTTTTGGGAGCTTTACAACACGGGGGAAATATCAAAAGGGCAATGGCAAATGGGCGTTGATACATAGCCAGTAGAAAAAAATAAAAATAAAAAAAAAAAGGTCCGGAGAGATGATTTCGAAATTTGTTGGAATCGTGGAAAATGTAACGTTTCCATATATGTTTACTGGTTTGTGAAGTGGGTTTTATTCGCGCGCGCAAAAGTACTTGTTTTAGATTTCATATTCACTCCTTAGACTTAGTATGTGTGACATGGAATCTGGAAAATGCAGCAGTTGCAAGTTTGGAGGTTTGGTCGTGACGTGTTCTTGCTGGGATGCCACAAAATTCATGTTTCGAAATTCTTAATTCTATCTCGGAACTAATCATGTGCTTACTAGAAAATGGGAAAAAAAGCAGCAGTTGGATGTATGTTGTTTGTTTGGTTGTGAAGTGGTAACCTTGGTTTTTGTTGTGTTATTTTGTGTGGTCCCGTCAATGGTAGAAGTCGACACAAGCCGAGAGTGTGTCGTTCTTCAACGCATCACAAGGACCATCTTAGGTGGATGTTTTTTGGGATGTCTTATTTGCTATATTGGTTGTGTTAGGATCATGAGTTATTAGACAATTTATCAGCGTTACCATTGCATGTATAAGGGGTGAAAATTATAGTTAAGAGGGGTGGCTTTTGGCCTCAATTTGGGGGTTTCGAGCTTAGATTTGACGTGTACTTCCGAGAACTTGCTAGAGAAAGGTTCTTTTACTTATGAATTATTTTATCCATAATATGGAGCTAAACCGTTCAAAAAACAAGAAAAAAAAAAGTACCAAATTTAAACTAAACGGCTGAAGAGAAGTAGGCGTACAGGAAAAATTAATCAAATCATTATTATAGCGTTGGCTTTTCCACTAATCTATTGTTTGGAGGCCAAGTTCACAGGGTCAGGTGGGTCTTTGGTTAATAGCAAATATTGCCGGGGCTATCCCTCATGGTTGTAGCAAAAGTGTTGTTGGTTACATATCGAGGATAGAAAACCATTTGGGAAGTTTTCTTGCGAAATTGTCCATTGTTTTCTCGTAGAGAGGAGCTTTTTTTTTTTTTTTTTTTTGTGATATTCTGATTTCAAAATTTTTGTTGTTGTGCTTTAGCCGAGGATGTAAGAAAATTGCGTCGGAAGGACAATTTAATATGCATAAAAATAGGGAATTGGCATTGTAATTCTTATATATTTTCCTCCTTGGCTACTATTGTAAAATTTATACCGGGGGTTGTGAGAATATAAGTTAGTATTAGATTAAAATAAGGGGAAACAAATGGTTAAATGGAGTATAGGAGGAGGAACTGATGTAAGGAAGTAAAGTACGTGTGTCTCTTTGTATTGTTCTCATAATTTAAAAAAATATCAAGTTTTTATCAACTCAAGAATAGTCTTTTTCAATTTGAGGTTCTTACAAAGTACATGTTATAAAAATTATTTTTTAATTATCTTATAAATTATGTTATAATTGTTATTTTTAAAAAAAATTTATTTAATTATTTTATAATATTTTAATATAATTAAAATTTTTAATAAATTATTCAAAAATGATCTGTTAATTATTTATATATTTTAGAATATTTTTTTTATTTAAGTCGAAGTATTTTTTTAGTTAACTAAATAATTTTAAATTATAAATATGTATGTAAATATAAATAATAAAATATCTTATAAATTATAAAATTTAATTATTTAAATATTTTGAATGAATTTTTTGTAAAAATTATATATTTTAATAAATTTTAAAAACCGCTGATTATTTGTTACTTAGCATTTCCGTCCCGTCACCAATGCTTTTCAAAAGCGAGGGGTAGCTTGAAGACTGCTTGGACTTAAATTAAAGTACTTTGATTCTTTTACGTGTATTAAGAATTTTAGAATTTATCATATAATTTATATTTGAGTTTCATCCTGTTGGAATCAAAATGGTTAGGCAAAAAAATTTGAACAGAAATCTTTCAATCTATGCAATCAAAAAAGTTGGTAACAAATTTCAAAAATAAAGCAGTTGGCTTTCTACTATTTGCATTAGCAATGAAGGTTAATTTCGTAGAATATAAATTTATATTAGTGGCTAAATATAAAAATGCAGCCACGTTAAATTATAGAATTGACTAATTTATTCTTTATCTTACCTTGGCAAAATGATTGAGAAAAAAAAAAATTTTTTAACATGAATAAATATGTGCAACAGGTTGTGATATTAAAATAATGAGTTTTCTAATAAGCATATTAGAATTCTTAAAAATAAAAAAATAAAAATTGAAAGACAAATAGACATTTAAATCATACATATTCATTATTTTATCACTATCTTATCATTTGATGTAACAACTCTATATCAACAGGATTGTTGCATCAGAGATTTATAACATAACTAACTAATTAAACATGCACCAAGGTTTTGCCTCATTCCTTCTAGACCCATAAACACATATAACAAGAAGGAGAAGGGACTCTTAGTTGGGGTTGAGATTGAGATTCACAAACGGTGAGAAACAGCTTGTAATTTTTGAACCCATACGGTCATGAACGTCTTGTTCTAGGAATTTGTGTTAGGCTTCCTTGATGGGAGGAACATAGCGAGAGACAACTTTCTTTTAAACATCTTTGCCAACTCTTTGACATGATGCACCAACTCAACCAAAAAAAGCAGACCACGTTAGGAAAATGAAGATGAAAAAAAGAAACTTCCATCCTTGGGCAGAAAAAGGACAGCTAAAAATATCTAACGGAGTATTCACCCACAATATACATATCTAATAGGGGCAAGCACGGCCTAAATATACAAAATACAAATGCCCCCAGCCCAGGCTAGAAAAGGCAAAGTAGAATCATAGCACATGCATGCACATGCCTAGCTAAAGGGCCAACCAAAGAGGGTAAAAACAGTTACTCTCTGTCAACAATGACTGGTCGGGAATGCTGAGAAGTACTTCCAGCAGGCTGTTCAGATGCGTTGGCAAGGCCTTGCAGCATTCTCAATATCTCAGTTGTATCTGCCAAATAGTACTTGGCCTTGCTCGGCATCTGGCCTACAGTGCAAGCAAACACTTCAGCAAGTGGGGAGAGGGAGAGGCCTTCCCTTGCCTTCATTATAACCTCGAACATGTCCTCGTCAGACCGGTCATCTCCAATGCAAAGAACAAAATCAGCCAGTATTCCACGCCGTTGCGTTGTTTCGAGAAGACGCTCTGCCACAAGACCCTTGTTGACACCCTATTTGTGGTAAGCAACATAAAAGGTAATTAAAATCCGATAGATAATTATTGCATCGCAGACAATTCATTTCTAAAAGAAGAAAAAAAATAAGAATTTATCACAAAACTTTATCAATATAGTGGGTTCAAATAATTGGCCAAATGTTCCAGGAAATTGATTAAAGGGTTGCAAGGTCTTCTTGAACAGCATTTTTATTGAATCCCATTAGGCAAAAATAAATATTACCCAATCGGATCAGCCCATAACCATGAACCTAAGAGCTTAAGCCGTGAGACATCAAGATGCATATTTATATTTAATCCGCAACATTTATCAAACCCTCCCATTTTGTTAAGTTACACAACTCCCCACTTACCATTCTTTTGACAAAGATGTTGTTTTCACAATTCAAGCCCATGACATCCAAATTACAATAGAGTAACCTTTCTATCACACTAAGACTCATCCTTCATATCATTCCTGACAATCATGAAGACGAAATTGGCCAACTCTAAATGAGTCAGGAGGTAGCAACTGATATCCATCTCAAGTCTTGTCACTGCTAATTATGGTCACACTGAGTTACACACTTTTCTATTATCCTTATTCACATCATGTTTAACTAAACACTGAATCTTAACTGCCACTGCTAGCTTGAATTCAACTTGCATTTCAAACCATAGATCAATGTAACAATGACAAAATAGGGCATAAATGAACATATAGTGAAATGGAAAATTTAGAAAACAACTTCATATTTCCCGTAATTTATGCCTGCATAATTTGATCTATCTTTATACAAACCCAAAGTACATATAAATTAAAATTTGTCTTCCATTAACTTGCAGGCACTTTTGGTTCTATTTATGACCATGTCATAACACTAACAAAGACACCAATGAAAAGCTTCCTCAAAATGCAAATTTAGAAATCACAACCCAAGTAAATCAACAAACATAACCAGATCATCTTATGGTTCAATTTTCCCAAGGCTTCTTGACACACACAACGCTTTTTCAAGGGCTGAGTGATCCAAGAAGCAACTGAACAGATGCAATATAAAATTACCACATCAAACTCAACATTGTGTTTCTAACCCTTACTTTGTTTTAATGTGCAATCAATCCTAATTACAAAAATTGGAAAGTATTAATCTAATGAAGACCTCTAGATTGGGACTGAGGAATAAAATTTTTTGGTTGACACCACCAATGGTGCAATATGCGTTAGGTATCTTTTTCTTGCTAAAATGTTATAAGATGGGAAGGACTGTCTTCCACATATACACCTTCCATGCAGGGAAAGAGAGTCAAAAGACACTATGTTTGGTTGAAGAAAGTTTGTCATTCTTCCTTTAATTTACTTCTCCAATATTGGAAAACATATTTTGCAATACAAAGTATGGAAAAGTACGAACTATGTAAAGATAACATGTTTCGTGAAAAGATTATGTTTCATGCAATTTTGCAATCTTAAACTATTTTTGTAGGTCCCCAGATAAACTTTAGTATTTCCAATACTTCTTTTGGGCTAAAAGCTTATTGAGTATAAAAGAGAGATTGTTGAAATCTATGGAAATATTATAGTATGACCATGTGTTATACTCCATGACTCTATGTTTTGATGAGTTTTCATACTTGATTGATACTATTATTTATTAGATAAGTATTATCTCTATTTAGATTATAATTATTTTAATTTAAGTTTGTTATGGAAAAATATTTAAAATTTAAATTTGTTTTGAACTAACAATGGTACAAAAATCTTACTCTCTATCAAGTCTCTATTTATAAAAATATATTAAATGAGGTCTTAAATAATCTCAAAAATGAAAAATATTATAGAGATTTGAAATTAACAAAAATTTAGCATAAGTCGACCTATGATATTGTTCAATCATACCACAAACAAGAGAAAAGATGCAAAAACATTACAAAAAATTTGGGTTGGTCAGATCTATGCCAAACACTAAAACAAACTGTAAAGAAAAAAGAAACAGAGAATTTGAGTCAGTCAATCAAACTAGTGCTTACAATCAGCTGAACACTAGAAAAAGCTATTCAGAAAGAAATTACAAAAATTTTAGAGTAGTCAACCTAATTAGTGGCTACAATCGATTGAAAATAATTAAAGAGCTGAAAACTTCACATTGCAAAAGTTACAAAAAAATCAAATCAATCAAATTGACCAATAGCTGCAGTCTACTGATAAGACTGAACAAGCTAACAGCAAAAATTTGAGAAAGTAAAAGAGATTTCTAGTTAGTTGACCGAATCAATGTTATAGTCAACTGATGTGCTTCCTATTTTGAAAATTGATTTTATTTATCAAAAGAAATAAATATCCAACTAGTTCGTTGTATTTGTTTATAAAGAGTTGTAGAATTATTTTATAATATGTGAAAGAAACATGAAAAAGGTCAAAAAAGTGTAAACAAATGTAGAAATATACTAGAGAATTTATATTAAGCTTAGTGATAAGCCGAGGAGGGAAAATAATAGAGAAAACATCAAGAGCATGAGCTTTAAAAGAAAAGAAAAAATGAGATTGTAAAAATACAAACATACTTTGGTGAAAAGTCATAAAGTATAAGTTTTTAAGTTGTGAAAAATCATTAGCTCTTGAAAAACCTTCGTAAAAGTTTTGTTGTTATTTAGGTTAAAGTGACCTATTGTAAAGAGTTGTCTTTACTCTGTTAAAAAAGAAATAATCAGTGAAGTTGAACTATTGAAGGACACATGGACATAAAATCTCAATTTGAGTCAAACCTTATCTACATTACTTGTTTTATTATCTTTATCATTGGTTATTTTATTATTGTTTTTTGGAGTTGAATTTAGCATGAGTTGAACATCAAACCAAGTAAATCCAATTCAAATTCCCTTCCCTCTTAGTGTCATTTTTTCTTTCAATAAATTGACCACAAAAATCAAGCATTGTTAGGATCATCCATAATAAGGATTAATACCGGCATGAAAAATAACTGTTACTGACCTGAGGTTTAACTTCTACAATGTGTTGTCCGCTCTTTACAGAAACTGGCTCATTGGCAAGAACACTTTCCAGGTGATCTAGAAGCTCCTTAGCCTGGCATGAACCAAAATCTGGATCTGCATACTGGTAATTCCAGACAAGAGCACTCTCTTTGGTCTCAATCGCAGAACCATCGGTTGTTTCAGTGTAGAGTTTCATTACCGGCTCAGCAATCTGTTTCCAGTCAAATTTTGGCCCAGACACACATGTTACCCATTCTGCTTTGTTATTTGTCCTGTAAAATAACACCAAGCTCATTAGGAAGTATATAAAAAATAAAAAACAAAAATGTAAAAAAGTTATTCACCTTAGAAAATAACCATGCTCTGCTGCAATACCAAGATTTTCGTTACACGAAAACCATTGTGCTAGGGTCTTCCTGTCTTTCCCACTAATGAGGAAGACAACATTCTTGGAATCTCTACATAAGTTATTTATGATTCTGACAGCCTCTGAATTGGGAGTTGCACTAATCGAGTCTTGCTGAATCATAGTACCATCATAATCCAAAAGAATTGCTCTGCTCTTGGTCCTCTTATAAGCTGAAACTATATGATCAAGTGAAAGTTTCCTAAAATTTGGGTCCAATGCAATCACCCGAAAACCTAAACCAAAACCTATTCCCCAGCACATCTTCCTCACATGGTCTCTACAAGCCCTTTCAAGATCCTGCAAAAAGCTGCGTGCCCAGTATGCAACATCATGTGTGCTCACATACCTATAATGCTTCTCATGCCGCATCTGTTTTTCTTGCTCAGAAAGCACAAGGGCAGAATCCATAGCTTCAGCAACACAATCAATATTCCATGGATTTACACGAATTGCTCCACTCAGTGATGGAGAGCATCCAATAAACTCAGAAACAACCAGCATGCTCTTTTTTGGAACTAATGGATCAAGCCCAACTGTCTTATCCAGCTTCTCATTTCCTTGGCGGCATATTATATATTCATAGGGTATTAAATTCATTCCATCTCTCACAGCCGTAACGAGACAGCACTCTGCAATTACATAATAGGCAATGCGCTCATAAAACTGAAGTGAGGTGTCAATTAGAACAACTGGGTCATATCCTGGTCTTCCAAATGTCTCATTAATTCTCCTTACTGTTGCCATAGTTTCACATTGAACCTCTTGCACATCCCTTCCTCGGCCTCTTGCAGGATTTGCAATTTGAACCAAAACAACTTTGCCCCTCTTATCAGGATGCTGCATGAGCAATTGTTCCATGGCCAAAAGTTTCAAGCTTATTCCCTTAAAGATGTCCATATCATCAACCCCAAGCAAGACAGTTTGACCATGAAACCGATCACGTAGCTCTGAGACCTTAGATTCTGTCTCAAGGAGATCCAATACAGACTGAAGCTGACCTATATGGATCCCAACAGGAAGAATCTTAATACTGACAGTGCGACCATAATACTCAATGCCAATGTAGCCTCGCTTAGATTGATAAGAAAGACCAAGCATTCGACTACAGCAGGATAGGAAGTGTCTTGCATAGTCAAAAGTATGAAAGCCAATTAGGTCAGAGTTGAGTAGAGCTCTTAGAAGCTCATCCCTTACAGGAAGTGTCCGGTATATTTCAGATGATGGGAATGGACTGTGGAGGAAGAACCCAAGCTTCACTCTATTAAACCTCTTCCTCAAAAATGTTGGCAATACCATCAAATGATAATCATGGACCCAAACATAATCATCATCGGGGTTAATCACTTCCATCACTTTGTCCGCAAAGATCTTGTTCACAGAAACATAAGCCTGCCAAAGGGATCTATCAAACCTACCACCAAGATCAGGTGACAGAGGAAGCATGTAGTGAAACAAAGGCCACAAATGCTGCTTACAGAAACCATGATAGAATTTACCAAAAAGATCTCGAGGGATAAAAGCTGGTACACATTTAAATGTCTCAAGCAACGTTTGGGCTACATCATCTTGCTCACTAGGGTCAACCTCTTCCTTAATACATCCAACATAGATAACTTCCACATCTTCTCCAAGTCCATCTTTAAGTTGTAAGAGAAGTGAGTCATCATCCCAACAAAAGCACCACTTGCCAGTGCCATCCAGACTTCGATGAGCCCGGATAGGAAGCTGGTTTCCCACAATGATCATGCGTTCTTGAGAGATGGATGAAGGGGCATCAGAACCCACACTGCCGTCGTTTTCATCATCTAATTCAGTAAAAGCTCCAGTTACAGTTGCCACACGAGGAAACTTCTTCTTTTCAAGACCAAAGGCCGGGGAATCCCCAGAGGCAAGATCTAAGAGGTTAGAATATGACCTCGAAACCATGTTAAGCATAAATTAGGAACTTTGAGACCCACTACTTATGGTGGTTGTCTTTCATCCAAATTCCAAGCTCAAACTCTGTCAAAAGCAACCAATACAACAAAGCCAAACCATGCAAATTATTTGTGAAAGAAGATGCAAAAAAGGTATGTAATTTTTGGAACTATCTATCATCATACAACATACACCGTTTAGCCGTTGTTACCGCAAACCAGGAT
Organism: Kandelia obovata; assembly: GCA_021464305.1. Taxonomy (NCBI): domain Eukaryota; kingdom Viridiplantae; phylum Streptophyta; class Magnoliopsida; order Malpighiales; family Rhizophoraceae; genus Kandelia; species Kandelia obovata. Next base: position 691,085 of record JADCRA010000363.1, read on the forward strand.
TGGCAACATATGTTTGAGTAAGCATATATAAACGTCATATAAATGAGAAATCTGATTTGGACCGACTCCAAAAGCACTCGAAGAAATGAAATCCTAGTGAAAATAGAAACACCCAGAAGCTAAATCTGATGAAATAACATCAAGGTTGATATGATCACCTACAAATATATGATCTTCAAAAACCAGAATATGAAGATACTGAGTTGTCCTATGTATACAGTAAGATTAATTTAGTATATAGCTCAACAAGTCCAAATGCATATACTAGCCCAGGTCCTATCTACACAGCAGATAAAGTTTAAGCATGCGCCCAAATTCAAAAGCATTTAAGTGGCTTATGTGAGCAAAAGTAGCAAAAAGTGAGATGCAACATTGAATAACAGAAAACATTACAAAAGATGCAATCTTGTGGCCCTCTGAAGTCTGAAGAAGAAGAGAAAGCAATTACCTTTCAAGTTCAAGTGGACAAGTAAAGAAAGAGAGAGGCAGAAGGCTTAAGATTCCTTGTCTTTACCCCTCTTCCTGGATATAGAAAAGGAGAGAGACTGTTAGCAATGGAAAAACTTTAGCTTTGCTTTTCTAATTCTTTCCAAAGGTTTTTCACTTGTGGGATGTTCTTCTTTTCTCTCTTTTAAGTATCAGATGGCAAAATGAGTCACCTTTATGTAAGCATTGGATTCTCCCAAAACGCAGTCACTTCTCTCCCCGTCTCTCTCTCTCTCTCACACACACACACACAAGCAGAGTGGTAGTGAGTGGATGAAAGATGGCATCACGAGGAACACAGAACAGTGGACTCACTCCAAGCGCCCTTCTGGTTAACTATAGTTAGTTTTTAGTTAATTAATTGATGAGTTATTCTCACCGACTTAAACACCTGACTTTGTCTAACTTGATTCAACTCTTGCCATTGCATTTTCATCATTTCGAGTGGGCACTACAAGGGCTAGTAATAGCCTAACCAATCATTTGAGACATCTTTCATTTTTTTTTTCTTTTTTTACTTTCAGTGGGTGGGATGTGGGTCCTTTTATACATGGCATCGATGGTGCTCCAAGCCTGCATGTCATTTCAAAACAATTAAGACATAAACCATGAGTCGGGTCACCACCCTCCCCTGTCGCAAGCAAGTACTTCGTATTTACCGAGAGATATTTTTGCGTGTTTTCTCACGTATTTGATCAAGATTGGAACTCTTATTGACATATTAATTTCTTCTTTTATTTAAAAATATTAAAAAAGAAAGAAAGAAAGAAAGAAAGAAAGAAGAGGCTTTAATGATGGGCGGTGCCCATGTTCTTCGATGCCACCCATACATTAAGCGTAGAGGTAGACGCTCAAGCATATGAGTAAAGTTAAATTAAGACGCCAATAGCAAGAGATGAATGCAATAATAAATTCAGCTCTCAAATTATTAATCAAATTTCGTTTATTTCACATTGGAATATTAAAATATGAGATAATTTGCATGACGTTCATTGAATTTGCTCGAAATCATGTAATTTGGTTAATCTATTAAATAATTACTCTAAATAATCCTATAAAATTTTTATCTTTTTGTATTGTTAGTATATTCTTCTTTTATTAGTATTATTATTATTATTATTATTATTATTATTATTTAAAAAAAAGAAATTAATTTGATAATATTTATATTATATAAATATGCAAGTGGTATAAGTAAAATAATATGGCCATATATAAACTTTTTTTTATAAAAAAAAAATCAAAACGAGGACAATATAACGGTTTAATTTGATGGTTAAATTCTTTAAGTCAATTTGAATTAAAAGATTTTTTTTAATCAATTTACTTTTTATTAAAATATTCATTAAATTATAAATTATATGATAAAAATATACTTATTTAATTTTATAAATTTTATATTTTATTTTTAAGTTTCAAACTTGAAATCTTTGACATAAAAGTCCATGTTCTTAATTATTAAGTTATTTTTTAAGAACTATTATTCGATTATTTATCCAAACAAGACCATAACCAATTCAATCCATTGTCCAGTCGAATGGTCTAATCCCATCCAATTTTTTTTTTAAAAAAAATATGATCTGAACAATACGAATCTTCTATCTACCGACCGGTGTGTGTACTCCTACATTTTGTCTGGACGCTCGATTGGATGGCTGGTGAGCAAATTTGCACGTTTGAATGTATGTACAAAATCTGGATCAGGGCCATGTAAAAATTTGCCCAAAACACTGAGTCCCAACATGAAATTAGTTCAAGAAATTCTTAAACTAATATAATTTCCTAAATTAATTTTACATTTTAGACATTTTCCAAATGACATGCTCTTGTTTTCTACATTCATCATTAGGCTGGTGGTCTGGTTTAATAATTAAGGATACGTTCTGACCCAACTTATCTTTTTAGCACACCAGCTTAATTTTTGTCCGTTTGCTCTGCCTGCAATTAGCAAAACACGTGAGCCCAACTTCTGCTACAGCAGGCGTCACAGAGAGGAGGTTTGAAGGGTAGATGGAGATGGCAGTTCCAATCATGCTGCCCCGGATGGGAGGGCAGGACTAACAAGTAACAACGGATATGTGTTAATGGGAGAATGATTTTGTACAGACGAGAGAACATGCAATTTTTTTTTTTTTATTATTTTATTAATTTTCGGGACCCAAGAAAGCATGCAAGACTTTTAACTTCTTTATGGATTGCTCCAAAAAAAAAAAAAAAAAAAATCTATAAAATATAGGTTAGTTTCAGTATGGCAACTTTTACTGATATTATTTTTATATTCCTTCTTAATTTTAAAAAATTATGTGGATCCTTCATAGTATTTTTATACCTTCTGTATTCAAAGTTATTTAATTGTCAATATAGCTTGTGCAATCTTTAAATTTACGATCCAAAATCCACTAAATGAGAGAAATTGGAAAAAAAAAGAATTTTGTACATCAAGATCCATGCAAACCAAAATGAAACATGAAAAGAAAAATAAAAATAAAAATAAAAATTTCAGGATCCGTAGTACCAAGTTGACAAATACAGAGGGTGATTATACTTTTTTGCTGTTTTTGGACACCAGTGTCTATGCCTTTCAAGTTCCCACTATAACGCTTTAACTCCATAAATAATATTAAATGGTTTCTTCTCGACAATACAAAACATCAAGAGGAAACATTGAAAGCGACTACTATTTTCCTATAAAGCAGCGTTGACAATTATATATATATATATATATATATAATATTAAATATTTAACCTTTGGCTCTGATCATAGCGTAAGAAAGCATCCACAAAAAAATGGACTGGTGTGGTTGTGACGTCAACACACTTATATATTAATAATCTATGGGGTCTCTAAAATCATTTGCAATTGTGCATTATTTTAAATATGCTCATTTCATATAAATATATATATAATTAAAGTCTACAATTTGTAAAATTTTGGGATTGGAATCCTCAATCTCTCTCTCTAATATCTTTGTTTATGTGGTTAAAAAGATGAACCTATGCTTACTTCTTTAGGTAAAAACCAAAATGATTCTCTCTGTTTTTTTTTTTTTTTGTGTGTGTGATGGGCTAATAAATTGAGCGCATGCTGTGCTTGTTCTAAAATGTTTGCCTTAATTATCCCACCCTCAATCGACAATAACTTGAGATTTTAAAATTTCCACCAGTGGTTGATGCTTGGCATGGATTTGATATGTTATGTAGCTGTTCTAAAATGTTTGCCTAATTATTGGATTTCTTCCAACAATTTATAAAAAGAATTATGATATTTTTCTTGACTTAGTATGCTGACTAAATTATACAAATACCTTTTTCAAGAGAGGTGGAAAAATCTAATTTTTAAAAAATAAAAATACTAAAATAGATTTACTTTTTAGTAAATTCGTTCAACTTAGTCAAGAAATTAAATTAGGAATAACACCCTTATTCTTATTAACAAAAAAAAAAAAAAAAAAAAGAGGAGAGGGGGGAGGGTTACATTTGGGTTCTCCGTGTGAAATTTCCATCATCCAAATGGATTGCATATTTCCTCTCTTGAATCACAAGATGCGGACCCATGTATTTTATCATACCTTGATTACATCTTTAAAAGAAATATGAGACAGTGACGGCTCAGCAAACTTGGGCAATTGACAAATGCAAGATTAATTCATGCACATCTCAGCATTTATTTTTATTTTTTTAACCAAAAGAAGAAAAGAAAAAAAAATCGTTACACATATGGACGAATATTAAGAGTCACTTGTTAACGTATGCATTTAATTTCTTTATGAAAAGGATTTACAACTCTAATATTTCAAATTTTGTTTTAAGAATGATTAAGTCTATATTCAATTCATACAAACTCATGAATTATTCTTTTATAAAATTATTAGAAAATTTTCATACAGTGCACCATTAGAATATTTTTGCAAAATTCTTTTTCAAATAAAATTTTTATTTTTTAATTGATTAAAGTAGTTATTTCTTCACTTTAATTCTATTTATAAAAATAAATTTTTTAATCTTATTTTTATTTTTGTTAATATTATAAAATTGAATAAGCTACTTATTAAAAAGTTCCCAGCCTTATCTCAATAAAAGTTTGACTTGTTAGAACTCATTTACTTGAAAAATCTTAATTGAACAACTTTAGATTTACCTAAATCTCATTTTCAGATTCATTTTAAGTCTCATGCAAAAATTCAACCACACTTGTTCATTTACAGCACTTAATTACAAGAGACAAATGAAGAAGCTTTTGATGAATTTGGTCTATTAACTAGTTATGTCACTACAGTAAAACACATTTATGGCACATTTATTAACATTGCAATAAAACTTATGCAACGGTTTTGTGATCCTATCACAATAAATGCAAAATTGTTGCCTCAAGTGGTTTGTGCAGCAGTTTTTTTTGGCTAGCAATGCCAGCAGTTTTCCTGATATTTACACGCAGCGATCATGAATGAATATGAGACGGTTTCTTGACTAACGATAATGGTGCTGAACTTGCTATTGTAGCAATTTTGAAAGAATTACGCAGCGGTCTTGAAAGGAATATACAACCGTTTTTGAAGCTATACGTAGTGGTCCTTAAAAAAATAAAATTTGAAGGAGTATCCAGCGTTCTTTATACTAATATGCGGTGGTTTCTGCAAAAAATATGCAGAGTTTTTGAAGTAATACGCAATGATTTTTAAAGTAATACATAATGGTTTTTAAATCAATATGCAGTGATTTTTATAGTAATATGCTACGATTTTAAGGTAGTATGCAGTGGTTTAATTAAAAGAAATAACGGATACATAAAATATTAAGTATCAGATACCTATAAACCATTTTAAACTACCAGTACATGTCAAATAATCAATTTGGAAACCATTTAATATAATAACGTAATTTCATTAAAAAAAACAATTAAAACAATTGATGAATAATAGTTAAGTATTGTCCTGCCAAAACTAAAATTATATATTTTGTCTAATATTTTTACATAATAATAATTATTTATTTATTCTTGTATCTTTATATTTATAAATAAAAATTTTTACTTATACGTGAAAAAAAAAAAGAATAATAAAATAATTATACTATCACTTTGTTTTCTTCTAATTTATTTATCATGATATTATATTAATTTTTTATTTTCCACACCTGCGTCATCCTTTGAATCTGAGCTTGATATTTTTTCAGGTTAAATGGAATTGAATACTCTCAAACAAGCATTGATTTTCTTCCCAATTCGGTAATCATTCTTTTATATTTGTTAGTCATGTTGTTACTGTATTTATATCTAATTTTACATTACCAAATACCTTATTAGTACCAAAATTTTCATTTAATCTAATTTCTATCTATTAACTCTGCGATCTTAGGCTTGTTGTTCATTTTTCAAGTCATAGTTGTTTTGTGTAGAATCTAAAGACATGATAAATCCTTGGGACAAGGTGTACAAAGAGCCAGTTGTTTGAGCTCACTTACTTTCACCTTCCATTAAGTCAATCTATTTATGGTACCACTGTTACATTTGAAACATGACACTCCCTTCTTGGTCATGTTTCCTTTCAACATTTGAATCATCTAATTACTAGAGGTTTGTGAGGATCTATTAAACATGAAAAAATTGATTATTTATCTTATCACTTGGCTAAACATCATGTTTTGCCATTTAATGATAGTAATTTTGAATCATATGCTCCTTTTGATTTGATTCACTCTAATACTTGGGGTCCTTCTCCTATTCCTATAATGAGAGGTTTAAAATATTTTATTATTTTTGTTGATGACTTTTCTCAATATACTCATATTTACTTGATGCCTAAAAAATATAATTTATCGAATATATATTTACAATTTCCTCAAATGGTAAAAACTCAATTCTCTAAAATAATCAAGATCTTTAGAACAAATAATGCCATGGAATATAATGATACATCATTTATTTCTCTTTTATTTTAACATGACATAGTTTTTCATCATTCATGTTTTGGTATATCCCAACAAAATGGGAGAGTTAAGAGGAAACAAGGACAGATCCTCGACATAAATAAGGCTTCACTTATCTCTTCCTTCTGTCTGGAGCATTTTTTGGGAGAAGTTGCTCTTATTACTATTTATATAATCAATCATATTCCCTCTACCATTATAGGTAATCAAAATCCTTATAAATGTCTTTTCAGTCATGCTCCTGAATATAGTTTGCTTCAAGTTTTTGGTTATACTTATTTTGTATTTCTTCAACCATATGAACATTTCAAGTTTGAAAATTAAGCTCGTTTATGTTTATTTCTAGGATACGAAATTGAATACAATGGATATAAATGTGGGGATTCTATTTATAGGCGTCTCTAAATCTCTTGACATGTCACATTTTAGGAACATAAAATATTTTCATCCCTATCCTCCTTTGAAGTCTTGCCCTTAACTTTATTCGTCACTGATCCCTTTATTAATTTGTTTCCCGATTTTGTTAACTCATCAGCTTTATTTAAGTCTCTTATTGTTGTAAGTCCTGATGAATAACCATAACCTATCTCACTTAAGGATTTGGCTTCGTTAGAGAACTTAAGTTCTCCTAATCATTTTGATGCTCCTTCAGCTCAACCATCTTAATCATCATGTCTTATAAGAACTACTAAAATTTTTTCTCACTTAAAACCTTATGTTGTCAATCTCCTTTATCTTAAAAATAATTCTTTTAACTTCATCATTTCTTCTCTTTATGAACCCTAAAACTATAAATAAGTTAGGGTAACCCTTTGTGGAAGCAAGTTATGAAAGAAAAATTATAAGCCTTAAATATAACCTAAATTTGGGATCTAGTTCCATTACCTCTAGGTAAGACCTTAGTGGGATGCAAATGAGTTTATAAAATCATAACAAAGGTAAATGACATAGTAAAATGTTATAAAGTTTAACTTGTTACTAAAGGATTTACTTAAGAGTATGGTATTAACTATGGAGAAACCTTTGCTTTAGTAGCTCAACTCACTGTAATTCATAGTCTTATAGCTATTGTTGCCATTAAAAAATGACAACTATTTTAGATGGATGTCAAGAATGTTTTTCTTAATGGAGACCTTTATGAAGAAATGTATATGTGGCTCCCTTTAGGTTATAGTCATCCTCAAAATACTATCTATTGGCTTAAAAGGGCTTTCTATGACTTTAAACAAATTCCTCGAGCTTGGTTTGCCAAATTCAACTTTATTATTCAGCAGTTTAACTTTGTCTCTAATCCTTATGAAAATGCTTTATTTGTTCATCATATAGATAGAGGTTATGAGCTCTTATTGCTTTATGTGAATGATATGATCATTTCTGGTGATGATCTTTAATGGTATTATAGAATTGCAATAGTATCTTAGCCATCATTTTGAGATGAAAGACCTAGGATATATGATTTATTTTTTTAGGCTTAGAGGTCCTTTCTGATGATTTTGGATATTATCCCTCTTAAACAAAATATGTTACTGATCTTTTATCTTATGTAGGTTTAAGTGACAATAAAATTGCTTCTACCCCTATAGAGAGTGAAATTTGTCTTACTCCAACATAGGAAAAATCTTTGGATGATCTCACTTTATATTTGAAATTCATGGGAAGTTTAGTATATCATACAATTACTTATTTGAACATAGCCTATGTTATTCATGTTGTGAGTCAGTTTATGACAACGACTCATACTAGTCATTATGCTACAATACTTTATATTTTGTGTTATCTCAAAAGTACTTTGTCACATGGCATCCATCTTTCCTTATCATCCTCTTTAGAGATCTGTGTATACTCTGATACTGATTAGGCCAGTGATCTTACTAATCGATGCTCTACCACCAGGTTTTGCTTCTACCTTAGTGATTCTTTTATTTCATAGGGAAGTAAGAAACGAACAATTATAACTTATTCTAGTATTGAAGTCGAATACCAAGCATTTGTTGACATTACTTCTGAATTGCTATGGTTACATTAATTATTACGGGATATAAGAATCAAATAGTCATTAGTTGCTACTATTTATTATGATAATCGTGGTGTCATTCAAATTGCTCATAATAATGTATTTCATGATAGAACCAAACATATTGAGATCTTTAGCAAGGGATTATCTTTTTTATCCCAGTATCATCTCATGATCAAATAGCTGACATCATCACTAAAGCCCAGCTATGAAGTCAATTCAATGAACTAGTCAACAAACTCAAGATAAGTTTTATTTCGCCATCTTGAGTTTAAAAGGGGTGTTAATCAAATATTATGTTGCCAAAATTAGGATTTTATATTTTGTTGAATATTTATACATAATTACTTTCCTTTTATTTTTGTATCTATAGTTTTATAAATAAAAGCTTTATCTATACATAGAAGAAGACATAATAATACAATAATTTTGATGTCACTTCATTTTCTTTTAGTTTATTCTATCATTATATAAACAAATAAAGCAATTTCCAATCATTATAGCCAATCATTCAAACTAGTAAAAGCTGAAAAGTCTCAAATCTAATGACAAAGCAAAGACTTAAAAAAAGAAAAAAGTTTCTATCATCTTGTGTGTGTGTTTACATGTCCATAGTCTGCTAGTATGAGCATAATGATATAGCTAAGAGAGTGGATGACATGATTTCTATAATAACAAATACATGCACTTGAAACAATTAAAACTATACCAACAAACATTAATAATAATATAACAATATTTATTAAGAATTTGTTAGATGGATTAGTCATTCAATTATTTTCAATTGTATACGAGAAATTGGTGCAAGAAGGGCATAAACACATTTTATGAGTTTTCAAATTATAATAAACTTATGAATATTACATTAGCAATTGAACCCAACAAGGTGTACTAAAATCAAAAAAGGGAAGAGTAAAGAAAGAGAAACAATAGCTACTAATGATGGGAGAGAGATCATGGAAATAATTCATTACACCATTTCAAGGTTATAAAAACAATCAAACATTACTGCCTAAACGAAGAAAACCATTGCATATTGTCTATAGCATCAATTTTTTGACTGTCACATTTAGTAGCACTATAATAGCCCTTAGATAACATTTTTTTTAAGTTTTTGCAACAAAAATAAAATTTTTAGGTATAATATTTTATGTAGTGGTTCACAGTTTTATATATTACATGTAGTGGTTCCAGGTATAAAGACAACATTTTTTAGCTAAAGAATATAATTATAGACATGACTTTGTAGTGGTTTTAAGAGAATAAACAATGGTTTTTAGTTATCTTTATGTAGTGGTTGTAAGAGAATAGGTAATGATTTTCCTTTTTTGAAGAGATTTTTTTTATACAACATTTATTGAAAAATAGACAACAAATTTTGATTCTAATGTAGCGATTTTTTTCCCCTTTTTTATGTAGTGGTTCATTTTTTATGTATTGAGTTTTTTTTTTCCTTTTTAGAAAATAATTTTCAAGGATCACAAGACTTTGTTAAACTATATATAATAATTTTCACATGATATAAAATGATTCTACAATTTTTAAAAAAGCATAATCATACTATGGAATATTTAGACATAACTAACAAAAAATGTCAATTTTTTTTTAAAAAACAAGTGTTTAACTTGTATAATACAATCATTTGCAAATTTAAGCGACCCAAATATAGAAAAATATACAATATAATTTTTTTTTTAAAACATTGAAATCTTCATAAGATATTACCATTTCTAGAGTATCTTGAAATGCTAATAACATAAGCAATACATAATACCTTATAGTCTTAACTTTGGATTATCTCAATAGATCAAAATTTGGGATGTCATAAACTAACATTTCTTTACTTATTAACTAACAAACTTGTGTTATTACAATGGAAACTCTTTAAACCTTTGCTAGAGATTAATTTTGACTTTTTTTTTATGTAAATTATTTTAGGTTAGGTTAGCTCCCTCATGATGAGCTGTTCTCATATATTGAAGAGAAATTAGAGAGAATTAAAACTCTTTCTTTATTATAGATATATATTATAGAGAATGTATTGTAAACCATAACATTTGTAGATAAAATAGTTCAACACTTTCAAAAAGAAAGAGACAAATAAAAAAAAGGAAAAAAATGAGTTAACCTCATATGCTCTAAAATAAAAAAATGCATTATCTCCATTAATTCTCATAGTAAGAGGTTCTTAGGTTGTAAATAAGGTATTATCTGATATAGTTATAGTACCTTGATCATGAGAAAAGATCCATTTTGTTGGTTATAATTATGATCTTGACTTTTTTTTTTTTTCCTTAAGATTGGTATCATGATTTTCTTAAATTGATTCAGACATGGAAAAGATCATGAAAATTTTTGTTTAATTTTTTTTATATATATGCAATTTTCGTGAATATTTTGGGTTAATATATTTATAAATTTTTTCTTTCACATACGTTGTTATCTTTTTATGAAATTTTGTATGTAATAATATACAAAATTATGCAACATGTTATATAAATTTTGATAATTTTTGGTTGTATATTTTATTAGAAAAACATTTTTCCTACTATACATTTTTTTTTTCAAAATTAACATTAAAAATGACATTTTTGTAACACAAATTTTATATGTATAGAATGTATACATTGTACGCTTTCCAACCATATATTATTTTTCAATTTTGGATGTGCTTATTGAAAATAATTAAGTTTCAAATTTCTAAATCAAATCTAAAATTTTAAGACAAATATGAAAAATTTTCAAAATAATTTTTAGTTTCTTGTGTTTAAATATTTTATCAAATTCACATTTTCATATATTATTTTTAAAAACTAGTCACATTAGTAAATTAAGGAGCTCAGATTATGGTATATGTCTAAATTTTATGGTCAACGAAGGTCTAAATGATGGTGAGTGCATTATTCTCTCTAGGCAAGTGAGTGAAATGTGGTGTATATTTGACTAATTTAGTGTGAGGAAGACCACTTATGTGCATAATAGCTATCATTGAGAAGATGTCACATGACAAATTTGGCCAAAGTCAAAAAAGGTTATTCTAATTTTATGTTTCACCAACTAATTAAAGTGTTATATATCATGTACTAGCTAATCAAAATTTTTCATTTAATATTATTTTTTGATTATTTTAAAGATAAATTATTTTCTTAAAAATTCATAATAATTAGTATGAGTATTATAAAAATATTAAATTTATACCAAAGTTTTCTAATTTTGTGTTATATAAGATTCTAATATTATATTTAAAAAATTAAAAAATTTGTAAAAATAATATTTTTTTATGTCAAAAATTTTTAATATTATTTAAGGAATAAATATAACTTGTATGATGCAAACTCCAATTAGAAGGATCGTTAGAAAATGTTTTAGAGGAATGAATTTTGAGCTCCTCAAATAATTAAAAATTTTCGTAGCCAACAAATTTTTTTTCGCATTTTCAAATAATGCAAAATGGAAAATGACGAGGAGCTTATGGAATATGTCAAATATATTAGATTTTAAATTGATCATCTTGAAACATTAATAACTAAAAAGCTTAAAGAAGAGGTAAAAATTGATATTGTGCTTAAGTTGTCGATGGACTTTTGTAGGACTAAGGTATATTATGAGTTAGAACATACTAATTGCATTATTATGTGATATGATGACCTATAAGATGCCTTCAAGAAAGCATGGAAGTGTCATGTTGAGAATACTATAAGGTGTTCTGCTGTGTTGTCAATGAGTTCTAATCTTCGAGTTGTAAGGCATATTTGCTTTGACAAAATGAAGATTGGTTTATGGCCTTTAAGAGTTGGGCCTAAGGTTATCTAAGATGCCAAACTGGATGAGACTTTACAATTTAGTAGTTTTTTACTTTAAACTCTTTACCTTTTCTAAACCATATTTAAATAAATAATAATAATAATGTTTAAGTCTTAGTTATGATTAATGATATTATTGTAGTATTGTTCCATGTTCGATGTTATGTGTTTTTTTTTTAATGTTTGTTGTCATGTATATAAAATTTTATTGTAAATGTTTATTATGTTGTTATATGTGTTCAATTATTATGTTTCATACTCAACATTTATACTTTGCATACATGGAAAACTACTAAAGAGTGAGAGTTGTTTGATTGGTAAGATTTTATGAATCTTTACCTAAGAACTTAAATTTTGCATAAATTAGAATAAATTAAAATAAACTAGTGTTAGTCTAGGAACATTGTGAACTTTTAATTCTTTAACTAATTTTAGATTATTATTAATCTATTTCAATATTAGTGTAAAATGAATGGTTAAAGCGTTAGTACTAATCATTGATAAATGTCTCAAGGTTTTCGTAACCATGACTACAAAGAGTATTAAAAATGAGATGTACAAAGATGACAAGTCAACCAATAAAAGACTACATAATGGACCTTAGAAAGGGTTGCTTAACTTAGCAAAGGTAAGACTAAAAGGTCTTTAAGGTTTGGAAAAGAAAGAATAGTATGACTTGTATAAATTTGCTTAAAACTATAGAGGATGATCTCATCTATGAGTTTGAGGAGCATGAGACTACCCAGAAAATATGGTTGGCTTTCAAAAACAAGTTTAGGGGTACTTCGACACTTATACTAAGAGAGTTAATTGTCAATTTTAATGTTTATATGAATAAGTCAATATCATAACATGAGTTAATGCTTGAGGGTGACGTCTAATGTAATCAAAGAGCTTAAAGTAGTTGGTCATACCCCTCATGGATGAGCAATAAGTTCAAGCTATCATTCACTCCATTCCTTCTTATTGGGAGCATATGAAAATTAGTATGATGCATAATGAGACTATTAAGTCCTTTGAATATATCTCACGTCATTTGATTTTAGAATAGGATCACCTCCGGGATACTAAGTCTTTTGGTCAAGCGAATTTGGCTAAAGTTGAAATTAATTAAAAGGTTATTTCTAGTTTGAAACCTAAATGACATTATAAGCATCATAAAAAAAGGAAAAAAGGAATGGATAATGATGAAAAGAAGAACAAGAATGACTATTGCAATGAGTGCGATGACAAGAAAAAAGATAAGACCAAAATGACATATTGTAACTATGACAAACTGGGTCATTTTGCTCATGAATGCACTAAGTCAAAAAAGGTATCCTTTACTCTTACTTTTCATTATTTAATTAACGTTGTCAGCTTGGTATTGCTTATTAAATCTGATCTTTTGTGGATTGTAAACTTAGGGGTTACAGACCATGTAGCTAAAGATTGAGAAGCATACATGAAGTTTCATCAAATTGGCGTTAGTTTAAAATGAGTGTATGTTAGGAACAACTTAAAGGTAGAAGTTAAAGGGATTGACACTTACAAATTAGAAATGCAAGATGGTTGAACCTAACTACTTTATGATGTTCTTTATATATCTAAAATTCAACAAAATCTTGTCTTTACTCCTGTTCTTTTATGTTTAGGTTATAAACTTATTTTCAAAAGTTGTGTTGTAAATATTTATGATGATACTACTTATGTTGGTCATGAACATCTATCAAATGGTTTGTTTATGTTTAATATTAACTATGGTGTGTTTAATTATCTAAAGTAATTATTTTTATATTATTGTATCAACCAATAACAATATCATAGATGCAAATATTTGACATGCTAGATTAGGTCATGGTAGGCAAAAGAGAATGAATAGATTAACTAAAAAGGGCCTTTTAAACTTATTTGCTAAAATTGAATTATCTATGTGCCAAATGTTTTGCAAGGTTGTTAGAGCCAAAATTTTACTACAATTAGTCCATTTTAATATATGTGGTCCATTAAATTTGAGGCTAAGACATCGTGCCTCGTATGTCATTACTTTAATGGATGATTATACGGGTGTTATGGTCATGTTTATTTGATCTCCTATAAATTTGAAGTATTAGAATGCTTTAAAAAAATATTTAAGTATGACAAAGAATTAGTTGGATAAAAGGATTAAAGTCTCAAGAACTAATCAATGATGCAAATATCTCTCTGAACAGTTCGAGGAACTATATACTGAAAAGGGTTTAGTTACACAACTAACTATTCTTGGAATTCTGCAACAAAATGGTGTTATAAAAAGAAGAAATGTGACCCTATTAAAGATAGTTAGGTCCATGATGGAATAAGCAAATCTCCTAATATATTATTAGGGTAAAGCTTTATTGATAATTGTGTATGTATCTAACTTATATATCCTCTAAATTTGTCACTTCCACACCATATAAATTATGTTTAGGATGAAACCCTGACCTAAGTAATTTATGACCATAGAGGTCAATAGCTTATGTTCATGATTCATCTTATAAATATAAAAAATTGAGTTCAAAAGAAAAAAAAAAGTATCTATATGAGATACTGTGAACACTTTAAAGGGTATGTGTTTATTGGTGAACAAATAAATGAAAGTATTTTAAAATTAAAATCACGTGATGTCATATACTTAAAGAATGAATTTCCTATTGGGGTGAAATTGATAAGGATGATAAGGATTTTTATCTTTATGAGATAAGCAATTTAGATGCTTATAACACACTACACCTACTAACTCAAATGGATGAGGAAATACCTCAAACTATTAATTTAAGTGAGAGCATTATGTCATAAGCTATGCAAGCTTTGCATGAACTCATTTTGCACAAAAGCAATAATAAAAACATCTCATGTCATCATTTTGAGATTGAAAGGGAAACTTTTATGATTGTTTGGGAAATAGTACTAAGGAATATTAAAGAGAGGCAATATAAGAAAAGATGGAATCCAGGAAATCTAACTAAGTTTGGGACTTGGTAGTTTTTCCCCAAGGATGCAAAAATATTGGGAAAAAATCAATTCTCAAAATTAAGTGTAAGGCAAATGGTTCCATAAAAAGGTATAATGCTTACTTAATGGCGAAAGTTCATTCTTAACAAGAGGGTATAGACTGTAAGGAAATTTTTTCACAAGTAGTAAGTTTTACCTTAATTCACCTAATTCTAACTCTTGTAGCAAATATGAATTTAAAATTACATCAATGAATGTCAAAACTACTTTTTCGAATAGACTGTTAGATGAAGAAATCTATATGGAACAAGTTATAGATTTCATTATTCAAGGCCAACAGAATAAAGTTTGTAAACTCCAAATAACAATTTATGGCCTAAAACAATCATTTAGATAATGGTATTTGATATTCTACTATGCAATAATTTCATATGATCATTGCATATATGCCAAAAGATTTGAAAGTAAATTTGTATTTCTATCTTTATATGTTGATAAGATTCTTTGATTTTGAAGTGAAAGACATGGGTAAGACGATTTATATATTAGAAGTAGAGATCCATAGGGATCGTTCTAAGAGACTTTTAGCTTTGTCACAAGAATTTTACATCTATAAAATACTTAAATGATTTAGAATAGAAAGTTGTAAATACATTGACACTTTAGTTGCTAAAGGTGATAGTTTGAACCTTAAAATGCATCTTAAAACATAACGAGAACACAAAGAAAGGAAGAATGTGTCATATTCCATTACAGTGAGTAGTTTGATGTACACTATGATGTGTACATACCCAATTATTTGTTATGTTGCGGGATTGGTGATTCAATACCAATCAAACTTAGGAAAAGCACATTGGTAAGTTGTGATGAGAATACTTCGATATCTTAATGGCATTGTAAATTATTCCTTATGCTATCAAGGAGATGATTTACGACTAATTGATTATTTAAATGTCGTTTGGGGAGGAGATATAGATGAATGTAAATTTATGTTACGATATATCTTTTTGCTTAATGATTGCACTATATCATAAAGTAGCAAAAAGCAAACCTATATTGCCTTATCAATGATGGAGGTAGAATTTATAACTTGCTTAACTGTAGTGCAAGAAGTTGGTTGGCTTAATAGAGGTTACCTTCTATAGGTTTTTATATTATCTTAACAATTAGGCCTAGAATTATTAAAATTTATTGTTTATAAAGAGAAAGAAGAGTGTTAGCTTTTAGTAGTTTGAAACACAAGATATTACAAAGGTTAAATAGGTAGAAGAACAAATTTAGATAATAAATACCCTAACAAGAATTCATAATGATGCATCAAATATATTTCTAATCACCCATATTATGAGATGCATGTTGCAGTGCCTTTTTTGAAGTCTTTAGGTGAAACATTTAAATGTAAAATACGAGAATAAAAAAAACTTAGACCAAGCATGACAATTTTATCATAAGTTCAATTAATAGCAACATCTAAGTAAATGCTTTTAGGAAAAAGAAAGAAACATTAAATTGTTCACTTGTTTTTAACATTGGCAATTTTGATTAAGTACTTGCATTAGATCATGCTTTAACTCGTTCCTCACATGCTCCATCAAGAACGTTTTATTCTTGGTTGGAAAGTTTATTTTCATTTCACAATGAAGTTATGGTCATTTAATTTCCTTTATTAACAGTGACATTAAACTATGACTTTAATTGGTCTACCATCACATTCTTATTAGCAATAGTAAAATAGTTGACCATTGGGAAAATGGTTCCTTAGTTCATTCAAAACAACAAAAGTTCTAAAGTGTACACGTTTAAATGCTTTCAAAAACCTAATACTTGGTAAAACACTATCCAACTTACAAAAGTGAACATAAACCTTTTTTTTTTGGAAATTCTACAAATGATTTAAAGTTGGATGCTCAATCATTCTTAACTAGTATTACAACTTATACGTTCAGTTTAAGTTTATGAATTATAAATGCATGATATTGATTTGTTGAGTCTAAGAGAGAAATTATTAAAACTAAGAGAGATTGTTGTGATTTATAGGGAGAATACCAAGTTTAGTGGGATCATGTATCATACTTGTTAAGCAAATATTATCTTTATTTAGATACATTTTTATTTATCTAAGCTTACTATGGAAACATCTTTGAAATTTAAATTTGATTTAGGCTAACAACAATACAAAGGTCTTATTCTCTATCAAATCTTTACTTATAAAAGGGTATTAAGTGAAATCTTAATTGATCTCAATAAAAATGGAAAGAATAATGAAGATTCAAAGTTGTCATAAATTTGGGATAGGTGGAGCTATGGTATTAACTAATTGGACAATAGATAAAAGAAGAGAAGTAAAAAAGTTGTAAAGAATTTAGGTTAGTTGATAGAAACTATATTTCTGGTAGATTGAATACCAAAAACGTTAGAAATAGAAAAAAAAAACAAAAAAATTGGATTAGTTGAATGGATTTGTTCCTGTGGTCTAGTGGACACCACAAAAGCTATAAAGGAAAAAAAATAATTTAGGTTAATCCATCAAACTAATTCTTGTAGTTAATCGGGCATTAAGAAAGTTGAGAAGAGAAAAGTTATAGAAATTTGTTTAGGTTGCAAGAGCAAAAACTTTAAAAGAAAATTTGAGATTGTAAAAAGTGATAGAGCGTGAGTCTTTCAATCATGAAGAACCATTTGTTCTTGTCAAAGCTTTAAGGAAGTTTTGTTGTAATTGAGGTCAAAATGACCTAGTGTAAAGGATCATCTTCACCTTATAAAAGAAGAAAGAGTTAGTTAAGTCAAAGTTTCGAGAAATAGACCTTAAGGAGTGTACGTAGGCTTTTGGTTTGAGATAAACTATTATAAATTATTATTCATACTCTCTTTTCACTTATATCATTTACTTACAATTATTTACATTGCTTGTTTTGTTATTTATTAGTTATTATCTTATTATTACTCTTTAGAGTTAGGATTAAGTAATAAAATTGATTAAACCTTTTTTACCCTATGTTGGGTTATCTTACTGACCAAGAAGTAACATCATAGCTCGATCTTTAATTACAAGCCTAACCTTCTAGAGTTGATCCTTGGCATCCCTTATTACATCGAAGGTGGAAATATCCTTAAACCTCCTATCTTTGATGGTTCCAACTACGACTACTATAGAGATAAGATGACCATCTATATTTAATCCTATGACTATAAACTTTGGGAAATAGTTTAAAATGTCCTTAAGAAAGCATTATAGGTAAGTACTAGTAGGAAAGAGAGTAAGTCCACCACATAATCTAAAAATTCAAAACTCTCAACTCCAAAGCTACTTACATGATTTATTATCAATGAATATAATAGAGTACCTTCATGTAAGATAGCAACAGAGATTTGACACAAACTTAAAGTTATTCACAAAGGCACAATAAAATTAATGGACATAAAGATCAACTTGCTTATGCATGAATAGAAGCTCTTTGAGATGAGTGATAAGACAATCTTAGAGATATATATGAGTTTACCAATATTATTAATTCACTCAACAACCTTAAAAATAAATTAAGATGGGTGATCTTGTAAAGAAAATATTAAGATCACTTTCAAAGTGTTAGAACCCTATGAAAATAACAATCACTAAATCCAAAGACCTAATCACCTTAGCCTTAGATGAATTGATAGGGTCTCATTGACCTATAAAATGACATTTACGAAGAAGGTCACTAGAAAGAAGAAAGGAGTTACTTTTAAAGCCCTTTTTTTTTTAAAAAAAAAAAAAGTGATGATGATGACGAGAGTGATTTATATAATCAAGAAGATGATGAGGAGCTTAACATGTTCACCAAAAGGATCACACAACTTTAGAGAAAGAATAAACAAAGTGACAAGAGATTATTTAAAAGCAATTAAGCCAAAGATGAGATCATTTGTTACAATTGTAACAAACATAGTCACATTGATCATAATTGTCTAACAAATAGGAGGAAGAATAGAAAGCCAGTAAAGGAAGCTTTCAAAGCTATTTGGGATGACCTAAATGACTTAAAAAGTGATTCCGACGATATTGGAGTCAACTTAGCATTTTTGGCTATAAAGGATAAGGTAATCTTTTATAGTAATATTTCTAATGATAATGAGTCTTTGATTGGTGAACTTTATGACACTTTAGATTACATGGATAGGAAGCTTAAAAACATAATTGTTAAGAACAAGACTTTTTATGTTAAGAATGTCTCTATAAAGCACAAAATCATATCCTTAAAAAGTGAATGATTCTCTAAAAAATAAGAATATTACTTTAAGAGATAAGGTTAAGTCACTAACTGAAAAGAATAATGAGTTGAACAATGTCTACAATAAGGAAAGACTCTTGAAACTTTTAGATAACAATATTCATCTTAAGAAAGAAAGTTCTAAACTTTAAAAGATTTTCTTTAAGTTTGCTAATAACAAAGACAAACTAGACATGTTACTTGATTATGAGAGACCTCAAATAAGAAGAGCAGTTTGAGCCATGCATCTTATACTATTAATCAAAAAATTTTCATGATAAGATAACTTATGCTTACGCACTTGCACTAGCATATAATAGTAAATTATAAATCATCTTATGGTAAGAAAGCATCACACGAGTATGCATATATGTACACAAGATACACACAAAAGCTTAGAGTATCTTATAAACATGTACACTCTCATGATAGATGACATGATCATGATGGATATGATACTTATGCATATTGATATCATAATAGATATCATGTTAGATATTATTTTTATGGTGACAATAGTCATATGCAATAATCAGTTAATTTAAGATAAAACCTATATGGTTATCCTTATAAAGGTGTAAGAGGTACCAAAACTAACACTCGATGAATTAAGATAATTTAGATACCTAAATTCAGATAAATTGTTTGTAGGTATGCTTTAAGGGCAATGTGAGCAAAGATGAATGACATCTAGAAAGTGACTCTTTTAAACATATGATAAGGAATTCTGACAACTTTATTTCCCTCAAGAAAATCAATGGTGAAATTGTAACATTTGGAGACAATGCCAAAGTGCTTTACTTTTGTTAATGAAGAATTATGGATATGACATCAAAGGTTAGGTCATGCAAGTATGAAGTAACTGTCTAAGCTTAATTAACATAACCTTTTAAAAGGTCTTCCAAAGGTAAAATTTGAGACAGATAAGGTGTGTGATGTACGCTAATTGGATAAACAAAGTAAAAGCACTTTCAAGAGCGAAAAGGTAGTATTTACTTATAGACCCTTGCAGCTATTGCATATGAACTTGTTTGGTTCCATTTGCAATTCATCTTTATGTGATAAATCATATACATATGTTATTATAAATGATTTTAATAGGTTTGGATGGATTGCATTCCTAGCTTACAAGGATGAGTACTTAAAGTCCTTTGGTGGGTTGCATAAGTAAGTTCAAAATGAAAAAGGATGTCATATCACTTCAATTAAAAGTGATCATGGTTGTAAGTTTAAGAATTAAGGTTTTAAGAATTTTGTTAATTATTGAGGGAAACTAAAAGGGAAAATATAACCTTGTAAGAGATGATTAAAACCATGTTAAATGAGTATAGCTTTCCTTAACAATTTTGGGAACAATTAATCCAGATTGCTTGATATGTGTTTAAAAGGGCTTTCATTCAAACGAATTTTGTAAAGACTCCTTATAAGTTATAGAATAGAAAAAAAAAGCCTAGAATAAGCTTCATATAAGTCTTTGGTTGTAAGTTTTATACTTTAAACACGAAAGATACCTTGTGCAATTTTGATTATAAGGTAAATGAAAGTATTTTCTTGGGATGCTCTTTTAGTAGTAAAGCATATAGGGTGTTCAATAAGAAATCACTTGTTGTATAGGATTTCGTGCATGTCACATTTGTTAAAACTAACCTATTCTCATATAGAAAGGAAAAGATAAATAAACTTGGAGAGATTAGCATAATTTTGGAGAAGGCAAATGAGTCATCAAGGAAACAACAATACCCTAATAATGCTCAAATGAAACAAAATAAACAACTTAAAGTGAATAAATCCAATCTTCCAAAAGATGGAAATTTTGATAGTATTATTCAACAAGTTATAAGAAAAATGAAAGCATATGGGAAAAGTATTTTAGGATTAAATCATTGATAACCCTTTTGATATTCTGAGAACTTATTCTTCGTCCAGAAATATTAGCATTCTAGCATTTCTTTCATAAATAAAACCAACACATATAGACGATGCATTGGTTGAATAGTCTTAGGTGCACGTTATGAAGGATGAAATTAAACAATTTGAGAAAAAAAAAGGTTTCAACTTTAATGCCTAGACCTAGTAATTATCCTACCATAGAAACGAAGTAAGTCTTTAAAAGCAAGGTTGATGAAAGTGGTCAAATCGTGAGAAATAAGGCAATGTTAGTTGCTAGAGGCTACAATAAAAATGAACACATCCCTTATGATGAAACCTTTACCCCCATAAAAGTTTTAGGTAATACCAAATGGATGTGAAGAGTGCATTCTTTAATGGTTACATTATGGAGAAAGTTTATGTTGATTAACCTCTTAGTTTTAAAAACAAAAAAATCCTTGACCATGTAAAAGTTTTCAAAAGTCTTATATGGGTTAAAGCAAACACCAAGAGCTTAGTATGAAAAGTTAAGTTCTTTTTACTTAACAAAAGCTACTTTAAGGTAAAATTGACATTACTATTTTTACCAAATCCAAAGGTAATGAGTTATTATCCAAGGAGTTTGTTAATGAAATGGAAAGAGAGTTTGAAATAATTATGGTGGGAGAATTAAATTTTTTCCTTGGAGTTTAAATCAAGTAAATAAAGGATGGAATCTTCATAAACTAAGCCAAGTATGCAAAGGAACCTATAAAAAAGTTTGGCATAAACGATTCTAAACTTAACAACACTTTAATGATTACCTTCATAAAGTTAGACAATGATGTAAACAGTAAGGTTTTGATAAAAAGTAATATAGAGGTATGATTGGTAATTTTTACTATGTTACTATTAATAAATCATACTTGATATTTTTGTTTTTCTGTGTGCAAGATTTCAACTCAGTCTAACGGAGTCGTACCTAGTTAACCTTAAAAGAGTGCTTAGATATATAAGAGGGACCATGAGTTTAGAACTTTGGAATCCCATAGGATCAACCTTTAACTTAGTTGGTTACTTAAATGTAGACTTTGCGGGAAATAGAATTGAGAGATAAAGTACCTCAAGCACATGCTAATTCCTTAGCTAAGCCTTAGTTTCATGATGCAATAAAAAGCAAAGTTTAATTACTCTTTCTATAACTGAAGTAAAGTATATGGCAACAAAAGCTTGTTGTACTCAATTATTTTGGATGAAATAAGCCTTAAAAGACTAGATTGCATTATTTTCATATGCCTATCAAGTGTGATAAAATAAATGCAAGCAATATGACTAAGAATTTCATACACTATGCTCGTACCAGACGCATTAACCTGAGACACCATTTCATTAGGGACCATGTGTTTAAGGGAGATGTGTCCCTAAAGTTTGTGAACATTGAAGATCAATTAGTCAATATATTTACCAAACCATTGAATGAGGATAAGTTCATGACTATTAAAGAGCGATTGAGCATAATTGAGTTAGATTGACCTCTTAATTATGTAAATGTTGCTATGTATATTTTTGTGACATGATTGTATGTGTTTATATTTGTTACTTGTGTTATGTAATGCTTTGGGATTGGTCGACCACACCGTAAACATAGGTGACCGATAAGAAGTGGTCAACCTGTGACTTATACTAGTTTATTTATGTTGGATTTAAAACTACCAATAAATTTTCCTTTTTCCAAATCTAAAAATCCCACCTTTTCAAATTCCAAACCATAAATCCATAAATCTGAGTATAATTGGCCTAAAAAAAGATTAATCTCTCAAAATAATCATTTATGGCACCTAAATCTACATCATCTTTGAAGAAAGAGAGGTCTATTAAGAAGAAATTGACCTTAACCTTTATAAGGACACGTAATGCTGCCACCGCTCCTCCTTCCTTTACCATGTCACCAACTGCCTATACTCCAAGGTAGAAAGTCATCATTGAGTATATGTTGTCATCGTTGTTGTTTGATTCCTTGTTATCATTTGTTCCTCCTTTTCCTTCAATTATTAGTCCTCCAAAAAGAGAACTAAATCAACCATCGACCAAAAGGTATAAACAAGTGGCCAAAAGAAAAATAACTGAGAAATCTAACGGTGTAAGGCCAAAACCATCCTCATCATAAACATCTTTTGGACCTCCTTTATCTTTGGCACCACCACCCATGGCAAATTCATCCGACTCATCACCACAAACAACTATCACATAAGGTCAATCACCTTTTAACTTATTTGATGCATTAAAATTATATAGTTTCAATTTTATAGTTTTTTAACATAAGGATGATTTTTACAAGTGCAAGAAAATATCCATTTATCCTAGTATAATGTTAAATCTAGATAGTGTG
This sequence comes from Kandelia obovata, assembly GCA_021464305.1. Lineage (NCBI taxonomy): Eukaryota > Viridiplantae > Streptophyta > Magnoliopsida > Malpighiales > Rhizophoraceae > Kandelia > Kandelia obovata. The sequence goes on from JADCRA010000363.1 coordinate 714,752, forward strand.
GATGAATTTGAGACGAATAGGTTCATGGATTATTTTGCCTCCCAAAAATGGATTTGATTTATCACTGTTAAACAAAAATTTTACTTTAAGATGATCAAGTACTTCTTTGCCAACATGGACATAAATAAGAATTATATTATGATTACCTCATATATATATATATACAGAAAAAAAGTGAAGATCACTCCTAAAGTGATAGTGGACTACTTAAATATGTCGCTATAAGGTGGTAGTGTTACTTGACATGATTCATGGAATGTCAACAAGTTTAATGCATAGGAGCAAATGGAAGTAGTGTTTAAAGGAAAGGCCAAGTTTTGTGCAAAGAGTGACAACATAAAGAAAACCCTTCAAAACATCTTCCTTGCCACTTAAGTCAATGATCATTTAGAGAATTATAACTTGAAACATTAATCCTAAAAGTGGGCATTATGACTAATTGACTTTTCCTAACATGTTCTAGTTGACATAAATGCTAAAGAATGAAAATTTTAATTTTTCAAAGCACATGATAAAATGATTAAGAAAGTTCAAAGGGAGCCAGTCTGAAAGGTCTCTTATGAAATACATCTAAATTATTTGCTTATAAAACTTGGTGTATCTATTATTAAAAAGACCCCTTTTATGTCACATTAGGTTAATTCATTAGTGTCACTACACTTAAGTAAATGCATTTGGTGCATAGCAAAGGAAAGTGGTCTACATTATCAAGGGAATTAAGATTAATTTTAGAGCCATCAAGTATAACCCTTACAATAACAAATTTTTTAACTCCTCATTTGGCATCCATTAATGTTCATATGACTTCCTTGACTGATGAAAATGTTGAGCTTAAGGTGAATATGAATAGACTCAGGGATGATTTGAATAAGATTAGGTTAGAGTTATAAGACATTATGAAGGAATCTTGTGATAGCTTTGCCTTTATCTTTGAACTATTAAAGAAAGAAGGTTTATCTAAAGGAAGCTCTAAGAAGAAAAAGCAATGAATCCTTAACCTAGAGTATGGTAAATTCATTTTTTTAATAATGCCAATGAGAGGGAGAGATGGATCATTGATGATGAGAAAGATGGATGATTGATGTGACTTTGATCTATAAGCTTGATTCCATTAATTTTTGTATAACTAAAATCTTTCACCCCCTTAGACCTTTAAGTTTTCTTTTCTTTTTTTTTTTTAATCTCTAGGTAATTTTACCTTAATACTTATATTTAATCTTTACTTTGATATTTTTGATATCTAAGTGTTTGCTTTGATATCTATGATTCCTTAATGTTTACTCTAACACTATGTTTTGCCTTTGCTTGATTGATCATTAGTCCTATTTTGATCTATTTATTGATTATTTAATTGATTATTGTCTTGTTACTTTGAGTGCATTAGCAACAAAAAAGGCATGCATTCAAAGGAAGTTATTACATTTTTTCTCATTCCTTTTACCCATCAATCAATCATGGCTATCATCATAAAAAAAGGTAGATTATTAAGACAAAAAAAAGATTATTAAAACTAAAAGTGAGATTATTGTGATTTATGAGAATATTACAAAGTTTAGTGGCATCATGCATCATATTCCATGACTTTATGTTTTGATGTTTCCCTAATGCTTAATTGATATGATTACTTATTAAGTAAGTATTATTTTTATTTATACAATCATTATTTTAATTTAAACTTAGTTTGGAAGGATATTGGTACAATAATCTTGTTCTCTATTATATTTTTATTTATAAAAAAAATATAAAATAAGATTTTGATTGATCTTAATGAAGATTAAAAGAACCATAGAGATTCAAAGTTGGCAAAAATTTAGAATAGGTTAACTTATGGTATTGACCAATCCATTAGAGATTTTTGACCAGTTGCCCAACTATTGCAGTTGACTGATGCCTCAAACAAAAAGTTATCTATTTTGGAAATTGATTTTCTTTATGAAAAGAAATCAATATTAAATGACTAGTTTGTTATGTTGGTTTATAAAAGGGTTATAGTTTTTTTTTGTAGAATGTAAAAAAGGTGTAAAAAGTGTGGAAAACATAGAAATATACTAGAGGCTTTATATTAAGCTTAATGATATATCAAAGAAAGAGAGAGAAAGATTAAGAGAGAAAAATTTGAGATTGTCAATGATGAAAAGTACTTTAGTTAAGATTATGAAAAGAATAAAAGTATTTTAATGAAAAGTAGTAGATCATAAGTCTTTAAGTTGTAAAGAATCGTTTGTTCTTGTGAAAATTTTGTTGTAATTGAGGTTAATGTGACTTAATGTAAAGGGTTATTTTCACCTTGGGAAAAAAGAAAAAGTTAGTTGATTTGAACTCTTAAGGAACAGAGATGAGGAGTGGATATAGGCCCCTAATTTGAGTTAAATCATTATAAATTTTTATCCATGCTCTTTCTACCCTTGTCTCATTTACTTTCAATTATTTTCATTTCATGCTTTGTTATTGGTTATCATGTTATTCTTTTTTGGAGTTGGGATTGAGCATTCGAATCAAATAAACACAATTTACTCCCCTATAATGTTGCCCCAGGAACCAATATGATTATTTATAAAATATTGTTTGACTCTCACAGTAGAATTAAAACACTTTCTCTTAGACTAATAAGCACAACTAATTTCTTTTATTGCTAAAAAAGGCAATAAGCACAAAGTTGGTAATCATCATTGATTAATTCAACTAAAAAACAAAAATCAGTAAATTAGAAAAACATGTGGACTATATGTACTTGTCAAAGATAAATGATTTTTTTACCAATTTTCTAGATCCAAAGCACTAAAAGTAATATCAAGTGAAGTGAAGTAAACCTTGATTAAAGAAGCAAATCATAAATGTAGACATAAAGAAAAAAAGAGAAAGAAGAATATATGAAAAAGGTTAAAATTTTAGAAGTAATTAAATATTTACATTGTAGCCCTCCTTTTTATATTATGTTGTGATTATCTTACAAAGATACAGAGATAAATTAAGGACTTCAATAAACATCTATTTAATTTTACAAAGAGGATAATTTATGAATAACTCTTTTATTACTTTAAATTATTAAAAAATAATTAAAAAAGTTTTTACTTTTAAAGAGGTGAAAAATAATATGTATGTAATTTGTAAGTAGTGATTTCTTTTTAAAGAAAACTTAAATGATATAATTTTTTACTTTTATAAGAAAAAAAAGGAAAAAAATAAAAATATAATAAGAATTAAATTTTTCATATTTTATCTTATTTTCCTTTTTCTAGGAAACAAAAACATAAATTTTGGAGAAATTTTTTTTTTCTTTTCTTCATCAATAAATTAAGGAAAGGTCTCCACATCGCAAATAAATTAAGAAGAAACTGCCAAATGACAAAATAAAGAACAACCAAATATTTCTCTTAATTTTGACTATATATATATATAAACATATAGATATCATAATATTAATAAGAAAATTTAATAAATGTGTATTTTTCTTGTATTTTATTAAAATGAAAAAAATAAAAAGATATAACATATTTTTTTTCTAAAAGAAAAAAATTAATTTGAGAGTTTTTTCTTTTTAAAAAAATACTTAAATTATAAGTATTTTTATTTTTAAGAAAAAAGAAATTCAAAAATATTTTTTTAACTTAACTATGTAGCAACTCAATGGAAGACTTATAAGGAGCATATAGTACATTGAATGGCCTATATGCTATTTTTTAAAAGTTTAATATATCTTTTATCCAATTATATTATATTAGTGTATTTTTGTTACATTATTTTTAATTTTTTTATATGTTTATTTTCTTTTTTTAAAAAAATTAGAATTATTATTTTAAAAAACTATTTTTTTTCTTTTATTTTTCTTAATTATGAATATACGAATTACACAAATTTCACTTATTTTTTCTTGGTTTTGGTAATACTAATATACTAGTAAAATGCTAGCATGATGTTTGAAACTTTCTTTTCCATTGAAGCAAACTCTAAATTATGTTTTTATAATATACACTCATTTGATATTCCTTTTCTTTAAATGAAAATTTTTGTTATATTAGAATATTAATAAAACTCTTATATTTGTTTGATGATTATCTTAAAGATTATCTTTATTTTTTTATTTGACTAACGTGTTATTTACATTGTGGAACATCTTTATTGGTGGAGAATTATCGTAGTTCAAAATATTTAAAAAAATAACAAAAAAATATAAAATAGTACACAAATTAGCTTATGATCAAATAGATAATTTAAAATATAATACCAAAAGAATTTGTATAATACAGTTAGGGATATTAATAAATATAATTTATATTATAAGAATATTAAAATTTTAAGGGTAAATAGGACATTAAAAAAGTCATTATAAATTAATAGAAAAAATTTAAGCTTTAAAGGTTAAAGAAAGAATAAAAAATGAAATCCTTGACCTAATTGAAGAAATTTGAGATACTAATATTGACCTAATAAAAGAATCAATTAACAAAATATTATAAATACAAGAACAATCAAATTCAAAATTATAAATTAGGGCTAATTTCTTGGATAATGGATGGGAAGATTAGAACACATAAATATCTTTTTAATGTTACAACTAAAAAAGAATATGTTTACTTTAGTTATCATAATGGTTGTATGCCTTATAAAAAGAGAGTTAGGCAAGCTTTAAGATATGTTAATAGGTTGAAATAGAGATTAAGATGGTGGCAAAAATAACGGTATAAAGATAGGGTAGAATATTTAAAAAATGTTTGTGAAAGGCTAATAGAATATACTAAATATGATATATCTTAAGCAAAGGAAGAACTTGCTAGTCTTTTAGTATGATAAGAAGTTTTAAAGTATTATATTACTTTCAAGATTAAATTAATCTAGATATAGCCTCCTAGTAACGATAGTCAGTCTAGAAACCATTGGTCGGCCTATATAGTTGAAAGAAAGAGGTGGTCTCGATAAAGGAAGACAAGAATAGAGAAAAGTAAACAATGTCTAGACCGACAAAGTCTTTAAGTAAAATGGTCTCTATCTCTTCTGCCATTTCCAATTCTAATCTTGAAGAGATAATATTGATTCAAATCTTTAAACTTGGCAGCATCATTGGTCATATGATGAATGTAATCGCTATCTATTATCCAAGCTTGTGAGTTGATCGTTAGTTGCATAGCAATTTGCAACAAAAAACTGCTCGTCATGGTGCTTGTCTTCATCCATCTAAACTTGTTGAAGTCTCATGCTGTTAATTGTTCCTATGTTTACAAACTTTTGCCATATGCCCTTTCTTTTTTGTAGATCTTGCATTAGGATTAGGTTTAAACCAAAAGAACTTTGCAAGGTATGTAGTTTTCTTATAGTGTTGACGCGGTGGGAAAGATTTCTTCTTTTGTCCACCATCTCTACTACTTTCTGCTTCTTTGTTGTCTTTTTCTTTGCTGACCCTAACTTCTTTTTTTTTCCACCAAAATAAGATTTGTGTTTGTTCTTAGCAAAGAGGGCAACCTCACTTGGGCATTTTGTTGACAAACAATTATATTTTAAAAAGCTTGTATTCCACACATGAGAGATGAGAAGTCTCATTATACTTATTGATGAGAAAATATTTATTTTATATATTACAAAATAAAAAAGAACTTAAGAAAGGGTGTTAATATATCAAGCCCTTCTAGGTTAATTAAATTAATCATTTTTTTAGCTCTTTAAGAGCTAAAGAGCTTGAAGCATGTATAAGCTTTACATAAACAAACATGTTTAGACCCTTTGAATTTTCTAGAAATAAAATCTTAGTCTTATAATTTTTAGGTAAGCATACCAAAATCTTTTGCATAATTATCTAATCGTGGAACTCTTCACCTAACAACCTAATTTGATTTAATAGAACGTAAATAACGCTGCAATACAGCTAAGTACTGTGGAGACTTGGCGTTTTGCAACTGTGCTTTGCTTTAGGCTCTCCATGATCAACTGGCATTCACAAAATGTAAAACTTAGAATATTTATCTTTGTAGGCCACCTATAGGGGTTTAGGTATGATTCCTTTTTTATATATAAATAATTTACATGTTTTGAAGTAAATCATATTTTTACCAAAAAGAGAGAAACCAGTTTAATTTCTGATAGAAACTACTGTGTAAAATAATAATTAGTTGATTAATAGTAAACTTGGCCACTATTATAAAGAAGCCATTTAATTTGATTTTAAAATTTGTAAATGAGAGTGGCCACTCATTTGACAGTGTTGGTTTGATGAATCCTGGCCAGCATTACGAGGTTTCATTAGTTGAAATTATCATTAATTTGATTGATACCTAGTTATATCAATTATCCTTAACTTAAAAAAAAAAAAACAATTCAGAAAAGGTTTCTCTTCTTGTTTTTTTTCTTTATTTTTTTTAATAGCAGGGCAATTTCTCCCTACTACATAGATTTCCCTTCAATTTTCACTTGTTGCCCATGAAAATCTACTTCAATGCATAATAATGGAACCAAACTGCCACGGAAACAAGGGACTCAAGCAAACATCAGAACATATCCCACGACGTTCGAAAGGCATTTCGCCTGCCAAAGTGCAAAGTAGACTTGGCCCTTCACAGATTTCTGAATTTTTATTGTATCTGGAAACCTCGTGGACATTAACCGCATGTGATTGCAGCTGCCCAGTATTGAACTCAACGATGTTCTTATTATGTACCAAAACCTGACTTTGCTTTGTCCAAATAGGTAGGTCAAAGTACATTACGAGTTATCCCACAGTGTGCTGCTTGCAACCCTTGGGTCCATAATGCTGAGAGCTGCGCCTTACGATCTTCCTGCACAAGTAACAATAGTGCGTTTTGCATGCCACACAGAATATATGGTTGTTATTATCGACCTGCAAAACAATGAAACAACGGGCAACAGAGAACCAGTCAGTGGATGGAGAGCATAACAATAATACGTATTTGACAGCAAAAGAAAATTAGAAGCTTGAACACAGGCTTACAGAGTATTGTTTAATATCTCATTTTTTTGTCAAACCCTATATTTCATCTTGACCCTCAAAATTAAGATTACATAGCAACACCAAACAATGATAAAATTGAAAACTATAGCTTGATCATAGGTGTGGCACATCCTATGAATATCCACTCCTATTAATTTCCCGATTTTCAGGTCTTGCAGGGCCAATTAGCAAGCACGGTTATGCATAAGGTAATTCCATTAAAAAAAAAACAACAGTGATGGCTATAAATTGAATTTATTAGTTCGACACACCAAAATGAAGCAAATATTCCATCCAGATCTTCACTCACCTTTGCATTACGTTGATGACAATTAGGGCAAGAATGAGCAATCACAGCATAAAGATCTGCTTGAATCTGACCTACAACTTGGGGAGCATTCATTCTTTCCCAAGCATCAATAGTTTCTTGTGGGAATAGTTGGCATGCTCCTTCCCTTCGAGGAAAGCAATAGTAGTATTATACCAAGTTGACATGACAAGACAAGTGGAAATATAAGCCACATTTTGCTCTTCAATTTGTTCAAATCAATCATTACCTAAAATGTTCATATCCATCAATTTCTTGATTGCAACGATAGCAAAAGTACTTCCCACAATTACTACATGTAATCTTGTTGCAGCCTTCAGTTTTTGAGATTGCCATCTTACAAGATGGGCATTGCTTAGAATCACGGGATATTTCCTTGAGGCTAAGAAGTTCATTGATTCGATCAAGCTCCCTACGCTTTTGATCAGCCCTTAGATTAGATGAGTTTTGACGTTCCTAGAGGCCAAAAGTAAGCAATATCATCAATCCTCACTTCACCAAGAAATCTAGAAAAGGTTTCACCATATAGGTGTTATGTTGCAAGCAACAACCACAACAAAGCCTTAATAGAAAAATATCGGAAAACTGGAAGTCAAACTAAATGTGAATGATAGAAAAGCATTTGATTGGCAGATTTTGAAAATAATCTAAAACAGTGGAAGGAAACACTGATGCCCTGCCCATGGCACTACGGAACAAGTTAGGTTGTCTTTCCTTTTTTTAGGACATGATCAAAATGAATGGCTGATATCCCAGCTTAAGTGACATTATGAGTAAGCTACACAATGTGAACTTACATAGATGTTACAGAAGAATTCTTTACGATAGCTAAAAGCACATCCGAAATTACATACAAAAGGGTCAAAAATTAGTTTAGCATCTTGATTATCAACACATAGTAATCCGTTTTTCCTTTGAAACATAATTGCACAAAGCATCATCTTCACCGGAGATGAGGAATGCAAACCTAAAAAGACACTATCTCATGTTAATATTGCAAGACCAATTCAGGGGCATTAGATCTTGAAAAAACAAAAATGACCACCAGTAAAATGATGGTTTGGCTATAAGTAACATTTCCTTTTTGCCTTAGACAATCTAAAATGTCAAATACATCATCCGTAACTCAAAGGAAAAAGGCAACAAATGTTCTTTGAAGGCACGAGGAGCAATTTTAGCTTCAAATAACTTTTACCTTTTCAGAAAATCGATATCTATGCTCTTTCAATTTTGAAATTCATTCTGCTGTGCTATGTGTCTTTGTATGTATGTACGTGTATTTTAGCAAAACAAAGTACAAGCTCATAAGCCAAATCAAATTGCTAAAACAAGTGCAGAGCCCATCCTATGACCCTCAAAATGTATATCATTGAGCTTAGTTGCTTTGAAAGAATTGAGGCACAAATCAACACTTTCAATTTATGTAATAATCTAGGTTCTGAACATGCCACAGGCTGTTTCCCATTCTAAGAAAGTAGACAGAAGTGTTTTCCCAATGTGCAAGGCTCCCTTTTTGTGATGATCATCTATTATTTGTATGCAGTATTTTTGATGGGAAAGTAGTTGACTGGTTAGAATTCCTGCCCCATTGAACAATATGGATTTTTCCACACATAACTGGCAAACCAACAAAATACAGGGACTATACACACACATTTACCTGCAGGACCTGCAGTTTTAACTCCGGTGGAAGACATGCCGTGCCTATGTGCCGTCGCTCCTGGCAAAGAGTACAAAAGCTAAAGAAGCACTTGGAGCATTGGGCATGTTGCTCTTCATCTTCTATGCATGGCATTTCGCATCTTGGGCAATAAACAACATCGGACATGGAATCCAATGTCTTCTGCAACATTAAGGACTCCCAGTGTTCATATTCTTTATCACCAAGCAACCGTTTCAATAAACTGGGTGGGAGCATGCCCCCACATTTTGCGTCTGGACACTGAAGCTTGTTCACAGTGCCTTCTGAAACATTTATGTCAGAATAAGTCTTCATGCATTTCCAGCAAAAAAAATGCTCACATGGTAGCCTGACAAAATCACTGCCTGGTAAGATGAATAAACAAGGAGGTGACAAAAGATTCTTTCCAACAGGATAGGGAAACAATATTTCTGGAACAAAACTATCAGGATATGTTAAATTGACATGACTAACAAATCAAGGGGGATGCAAGCATGTAGAACATAAGAAAGTATAAATTTAAGGGATAAGCAACATGGATATATTCTACATTCATCTCACAAGACAGTAATAGTGAATTTCACAAGAGAAAAGCATCTTAGATCCCTCATCTTTGGTCTCACAATCTACGGATTTTTTGTACAATTCTTTTCACTGCATAGATATTGGATTAGTTTTGCCACTGTTGCTCCCTTCACACACATCACCTCTCTCCCTTTCATAGTTTCCCAAGACAGATTGCATCTAAACACAAAAGGAAATTTTGACTAAAGTTTAATGGTAGAAGTGAATCAAACTTTATATTAGCAAAGTCTGAGAACTACCAGCATACTCATTGTAACAGATGCAGCACTCATGCAAGTTATTTTGGAAGTTCTCATGGCATTGCTGGTCATTGTAATTCCTCAATGAAGGAATATCAATGTCAGGGCTGATACTTCTTGAAATTGCACGCCTATCTCCAGTGTGTTTTATACCATAAGGACCAAGCATGATCTCGTCAACAAGCCCTAGATAAGAAAGAGAAAAGTCATGTAGCCATTCTGCCCATCGATGTATAACTTCCTGGCCTGGTTGTTCCACCCATATGTAGTCCAACATGGAACAAAGACTAGAAATCCTAATGGAATCCAACCACTGAACAGAGATGGTAAAATAAGGAGGCAGGTGACTAGGGTATGATTTAGGTAACAAGCACGTCAATACGATTGGTGGAAGATGCTCCAGTTTAAAAGAGTACAAGAAGTCATGTGAACTATCACTTTTCATCTTCTGACCACCAGCTGAATTAAGGTTTGTTGTTATGGTAAATGAGCCAGGAGCCTCAATGTGTATATGAATCTGTAACACAGAAAACAGTTATTGGACTATACATCTTTCAACAGGAAAATGTAACTTCAAATAAACAGCCCAGAAAGACAACCTGAAAAGCTCTCAAGTAACTTTGTCTGTCAAGAACGAATGCATTGTCTCCGTAGATGGATTCCAGTGCAAGCAACTGCACAAAAGGTTAAGGATGAAAGAAGCTATAAAAACCATGCACTACACAATAAGATTTCTCAACAAAAACTAAACCAGGAGAAAGATAAACCAGAAAAAATCAATGCTGACTTCATAACACTATAGCATTCCTTCTTTTTCAATCTTCTACCTTTAGATTCTAACTTCAAAGGATCAACCAATTTTTTTAAAGCTTCCCCCGCCTCCCAAAAAAAAGGAAATGATTGAAAAATGCCGTCCACCTATAAATCCAACTTGACTTATGTCTACAAATGAATACCAAGAGTTAAGATGATCCAAATGAAACAAATGACAAAAATACCTATGAATTCAGCATGTAAAAAATGTAAAACATATATCCATGATTCCTTAAAAAGAGAAAGAGATTTAAGAAAAAAAAAAAAAAAAAAAGAGTTACTCATCATATAGTGTTCACAGGTACTTTAGCTAGAAAATAACTTTACAAGTCATCAGAAAATTGAACCAATAATCGTCTTTATGCACTCTAGATTCACTTCTTACAGGTATCCTATCCAAAGAGTGTGCACCCCCACCAAACATAATAAAGCTAGAAAATGCAAATCAAAATACTCTATAAAACCCACCGTAACAAAGAGAATCAGACTAAACAGTAAAATCAACTATTGTCCTCCAAGATAATCAGATTACCTCATCCTCCTGCATTTGATCGTTGATTTTTAATAGCTCCTCAGACAACTCTGGCTCCACGACACCCAATTGCAATCCTTCCAATCTAGACATAGCATCATCTACCCGGTTCTCATCTTCACAATCCTTATTGGCATCGCCACTCTCGTCTTTCTTCATTTCAAGACCATCCTCTTTGACTTTTCCCATCTCCACATTCACTTGTTCGCCAAAACTCAAAGAACCCAATCGAGCACTCAAAGAAATTTCCTCAACATCTGAAGGACCTCCCTCGGAGTTCGAAGGACACAAATCAGAATTCAAAGAACCCATTTCATTATTTGGCATACTGACCTCAGATTTCTTGACAAATCGTTGCTTGTACACATGTTTGCGCTGTTTACGCAATATCCACTCAGGATTTAGCTGAGATTTAGGCAATTTTCGGTGCAAATTTTGTTGCTTGGAAGCAGTTGCTGTGGAAGACGAACTTTCAGGACCATCATGTGCTTCTTGCCGTTCATCTTGGGGTCTCCGGTGAGGAGCTTTGAAGTTCCAATCCTCAGGGAGACGGTGGCCTTGCTTACTACTGTCTGCTCTTCTCGTCTCTCTCATTGCTTGGCCAGACAGATGGATCGCCAGCTTCGATTCGAGCGGCCCTCAAACGGAAAAGCCAATTCAACTGCTCGGTGCATAAATATTTGTTTGGCTTCTGTGTCCCAAAAAACGAGTATTTGAAGTTACGACCTATGTTTTATTTGCCAACTCAATTAGGATCAAATCCCTATAAAATTTATAAATTAAAAGGTATCAGAATATATTATAATTATAAAATATTTATTTATTTATAAAATTATATCTTAATTTTAATTAAATTTTTATAATTATAAAATTAAAAAATAAAAAACTCTATAGGAAGGAAAACAAACTACTCAAAAAAAATAATCTCAAATTAACTTATTTTTTTTAAAAAAAAAACTCTAAAACTTACTTAAAGTTTTCTTTAAAAATTTTCTTAAAAAAAATATTTGAAATCAATTTGATTTAACTAATTATTTTTTTTAAATATAAATTAACAAATGTCTGTTACCATTAAAACAATAAGGAGCAACAAATTTCTAGGGTTGAAATTTCTGCAGCCGACTGTGTGGCAATTATGTTGTTGCTATATTTAGTTTTTATATATATCTATACACAAAGGTATTAAACTCATATATGTAAATTTAATATATTTATTAAAAAATATTTTTCTATTTTATTTAAATAAAAAAAGTAAAAAATATTTAAATTATAAGTATTTTAAAAAATAATAAATAAATTTGAGAGTGGATTTTTAAGAAATCAAAAAGAAGAAAAACAAAAAAAAAGACTTAAATTATGAATTTTTTTTAAGAAAGTGATAAATTTAGAAATATTTTTATTTTGTTGAAATCTTAATATTATTAAAATATTAAAAATAATTAAAATTAATCATTAAATTAATATCAAATATTATAAATCATAAGAGTTTATAGAGAAAATTTAAATTATAATCAAATACTTAACCATTCTTAAAATTGAATAAGTGATTTTGCATAGGTATTTTATTAATTTTAATAATATATATATAATTTTTTTTTTTGGATTTATGGTTATGGGATTTAACTAAAAGACATTTGGGCATGAGTTCTATTAAATAAAAAGAAAATATGTTTTTGGTTTTTAAAATTTTGAGTTTCTCATTAATATTCTACATAAAATACTAAAATATGTAATAGGTAACAAAGTTTTTACAATAAGTTATAAAAATATCCAAATACATCTAATTTTACATTTATATATTTATTAATTTTTTATATATTTAATTATTTTTGATAAAAAATTAAAATTTTAAGAATAAAAAATATTTTTTTTATTCAATATGACTCATTTTAAATATATTATGACTAGATCTTCTTTCCACTAATCTTTTCTTTCTATTTTTTATTTTGGGGTATTGGTGCTTAATAGTTAATAGAATTCTTTTAAACACTGAAGTGTCACGGTTTTTTCTGTGACGTAGAAAATTAGAATTCGGCATGCAAAGTGACACGGGGGATTGTAACTTAAAGATGTAGATTAACACTAATTTGTAATAAATATGTTAATTATTAATTAAAAACATTTTTTTCCTATAACCTTAAAAATCATAGACATTATAATTTTTTGAATAAACATATTGACAAATAGTGTGATGAAAAAAAAAGGATATCTTTTATTTTATTAACTATCTTAATTGTTGTAAGACATAATTTCTTAAATATTATATTAAATGTATATGCAATTTTAAAAAAAAAATTAAAAAAATAATAATAATAACGTAAAATAATATAATAATTACTATAAATTAGAAAATATTGATATTATTCAAAATATTTAAATTACATACACATATATAATATATGTTTTACAATCATATCTACGTATTACTTATATCATAATTTTCTAAAAATTTGCATGTTCTCGCATCCATATCATGTTGTCTCCCACACTTTTTAGTTTCTCTCTTCTAAGTTTTTCCCACACTCTTTATATTATCTCACTCTTGTTATTTACATTCCACATTTTTTTTAATCTTTTTGGCCCTACTTATTTCTTTATGTTTCACTTTCTATCTTGGATCTTATTTTGAGTTTTATACAATAAAATTTATATGCATATTAATACTAAGAAAGTCAATAATTTTAAATAATTTTTTGAGTCAAAAACATTTATATGAGACATTTGTTTAATTTCAAAAATTTCTTAGTAGATTCATATTATTTATAGTATTTGACATTTACTTTTTTTGGTTCATATATTTGACATTAATTGAATAATTAATTATATTTAACACTAACATTTTTTGGTATATATATTTGATAATAATTTAATAGTTAGTAGTCTTTTCATTATTTTAATAGAATTAAAATTTCAACTTACATGCAATCATCTTTTTCACATTATAAATCAACATATATAACTTGTATTATAAGTAAATAATATATTTTATTAATAATAATTAATTAGATTATAATCTAAGCATGATTGATTTTTCAAACCAATGGATAGTAAGCTTTATTTCAATCACTAACAAAAAAACAAATATTCGATGACTTCTTTTTAATGATAGTTAGTGTTGGTTATGAGAGAAGTATTTGGACAAAACTAAAGCAATAATTGCATCAATTCATCTTAAAACTAAAGTATTTTTTTCATTCAATTTCTGTTACCTTTTATGTATTTTTATTAACATTAATTTGACTTAATTTTTTCAAATTATTCAAAGTAATTATAATTATTATTTTGATCTTCAAATAATATAAATTTATATTCAAAACTTATTATATAATAAAAAGACTTACATATAAAGTGAGTTAATTCCTACTTAAGAAGTATGTTAATAGGTTGACAAGTTTTTGCGAATATAATTGTTTCTTTATTATTATAAATTATTTTGGGTTGGGTAAGCCCACTTATAATGGATTGACCCAATCTATTAAAGGGAAGTTGAGGGGAGTTAAAAATTTTTCCCCATTATAGATACATTATACAAAGAATATGCTATAAATTGTAGTATCTGTAAATACAAATAGTTTAACACTTTCAAAAAGCAACAAGTAGACAAAGAGAAAAAAATAAATAAAATTGATGAATCTCTCATTCTTTAAAATAAGAGAATACATAATCTTCATTAATTCTCGTAGTAAAAGGTTCTTACACTTTGAACAAGGTATTATTTGATATAATGATATCATTTTAATTGCAAAAAAAAAAAGATTCATTTGTTAGTAATCAGCTTATTGCTAACTTTTGAAGGTCTTTGAGGGTAACTATAATTATAAATTTTGATTCTAACATTGATATTAAAACCTTATTAACTGATTTCTGGCTTGAAAAAAAATATGAAAATTTTTGTTTAATTTTTTAATGCAATTTTCATGCATATTTTGGGTTGATATGTCTACAAATTTGTTTCTCTCACATATGTTGTTATCTTTTTATGAAAATTTTCATGTGATTATATACTAAATTGTGCAACATGCTATAAAAATTTAATAATTTTTGGTTATGCATTTTATGAGCACAAAATTTATATATATAGAAAGTACTTGTCATAAGCTTTCCAAACATATATTATTTGTTAATTTTGGATATGCCAATTGAGAATAATTAAGTTTCAAAATTCTAAAAATTGAATCTAAAATTTTGAGAAAAATATGAAAAATTCTTTTAAAAAAATTAAAATCTCATGTGTTTAGATATTAATTCAAACACACATTTTCATATGTTACTTTTCAAAACCAATAAAAATAATGAATTAAAAAGGTTAAATTATAGTATGTGTCAAAATTTTACAATCATTAGAGGTCCAAACAATGATGAGTGCACTGCACTCTTTTGGTGGGCAAGTGAAATAAGGTGTCTATTTGGCTAATTTAATACGAGGAAGATCACTAATGCACATGAAAATTACTATTGAGAAGATGTCACATAGAAAAGTTGACCAAAGTCAAAAAATGTCATTTTGACTTTATGTTTCATTGACCAATTAAAAAGTGTAATGTATTGCATACTAGCCAATCAAAATCTATTATTTAATATTATTTTTTAATTATTCTAAAAATAAATTCTTTCCTTAAAAATTCATGACAATTAGTAAAAATATCATAAAAATATGAATTTTATATCAAAATTTTTCTAATTTTAGGAAAAAGAAAATGAATAGATTCACTAAAAGGAGGGCTTTCAAGCTCATTTGTTAAAATTGAATTGTTGACGTGTCAACACTTTTTAGTAAGAAAAGCAACTAGAAACTCATTTGGCAAGATTGTTAAAGTCAAATTTTTGTTGCAATTAGTTCATTTTGACATATATGATCCAATAAGTATGAGGGTAAGACATGGTGTCTCATATTTCATTACTTTCATAGATGCTTATACGTGTTATGGTCATGTTTATTTGATCTCCTATAAATCTAAAGCATTAGAATGCTTTAAAAATTATTTAAGTACGGTAAAGAATTAGCTTGATAAAATGATTAAAATCTTAAGAACTGATTGAGACATAAATATCTCAATTAAGAAATTTTGTAATGAAAAGGGTATAGTTAGACAATTAACTATTCTTGGGACTCCACAACAAAATGACGTTGAAGAGAGAAGATACATAACCTTATTAAAGATTATTAGGTCTATGATGACATAAGTGAATCTCCTAATATATTATTGTGGTGATATTTTATTGACAACTATATATGTACTTAATTATATACCCTCTAAATCTATTACTTTCACATCATATGAATTATAGTAAGGACAAAAGTCTAACTTGAGTAATTTACGACCATAAGGCTTAATGGCTTATGTTCATAATTCATCTTATAAATATAAGAAATTGGGTTCAAGAGGGAAAAATTGTATCTTTATAAGATACTATGAATAATTCAAAGGGTATGTCTTTATTGGTGAACAAATGAATTGAAGTATTTTAGAATTAAAATCACATATTTTCACATTCTTAGAGAATAAATTTCGAAGTAAAGGTGATATTGATAAAGATTTTTATTTCTATAATATAAGTGATCCAAATGGCTATAATACACCAAACCTACCAACTCTAACGAATGAGGAAATGCCTCAAGCTATCAATTCAAGTGAGAGTATTATACACAAGTTATGCAAGGTATGCAAAAACTTATATTACGTAAAAGCAATTGCAAAAGTATCTCACGTTATTGTTTTGAGATTGAAAAGGAAGCTTTTATGATCGTCCCTCATGATGAGGGAGAGCCTAAAATAGTAACTAAAACTCTCTTAAGTCCTACTAAAGAATAATAGAGGAAAGCAATAGAAGAAAAGATTAAATCCATGAAATCTAACTAAGTCTAAAACTTGGTAGATTTGCCCAAAAAAGCAAAGCTATTGGGAATAAATGAGTTCTCAAAATCAAGCATAAGGCAAATAAATCCATTAAAATGTATAAGGCTGGCTTTATGGTGAAATGTTATACTTAACACTGGGGTATAGACTATGAGAAAACTTTTTCATTGATAGCAAAGTTTACCTCAATTCACCTAATTCTAGATATGGTAGTAAATATGGATTTAGAATTATATCAGATGAATGTCAAAATTTCTTTTCTCAATAAAAAGCTAGATAAAGAAATCTATATGAACTAACATATAGGTTTCGTTGTTCAAGACCAAGAGAATAAAGTTTATAAACTTCAAAGATTAATTTATGACCTAGATCAATTAAACAGTGATATTTAAGATTTCATCATGTAACAATCTCATATGACTTCTTAATGATTAATGAGGATTATTGCATATATATTAAGATATTTGAAAATAAATTTGTAATCTATTTTTATATGTTGATGACATATTATTAGCTAGAAATGATAAAGAGTTTGTCATTACTATTAAGGAATAATTATTCTCTAATTTTGAAATAAATGACATAGGTAAGACAATTTAAATATTAGGGGTAAAGATTTATAGAGATTGTACTAAGAGACTCGTAGTTTTCTTACAAGAGTCTTACATTCATAAAACCATTAAGTGATTTAAAATAGAAAATTGTAAATTCATTAACACCACAATTTTTAAAAGTAATGGTTTAAGCCTTAAAATATGTCCTAAAATATGACAAGAGAACAAAGAAATGAAAAATGTGTCATATTCTAGTGTGATGGGTAGTCAGATATACATTATGATGTGTATACACCCTGACATTTTTTTATGTCATAAGATTGGTGAGTTGATATCAATCAAACCTAGGAAAAACACATTGGCAAACTATGAAAAGAATACTTTAATATCTCAAAAGCACTGCAAATTATTCCTTGTCTTATTAAGAAAATGATTTATGACTAATTAGTTATTCAATTGTTAATGAGGGAGGAAATATAAATTAATATAAATTTACATCATGATATATGTTCTTGCTAAATGATTGTGTCATATCATGAAGTAGTAAAAAACAAACTTGTATTGGCATATCAATGATAAAGACAAAATTTATAACTTGCTCAACTGTAGTGCAAAAGGCTATTTAACTTAAGAGATTTTTGGAACATTTGGGAATATTTGGTGATCAACAAAAAGTAGTCATATTATATTGTGATAGTTGGGTGACTATTACATATGCAAAAAATCTCAAGTATCATTGTAAAACCAAATATATTGATACCAAATACAATTTTGTAAGAGATATTATTTCACAAAAAGATGTAACTTTGCAATACATTTCAACATATGAGATGATAGCAAATCCACTGACTAAACTAATATAAAGAGATGTATTTTATTCATATTTATATTTGTAGGATTTTATAGAATTTAATATGTCATCATACATTATGATTATGTTTGTTATCGCAAAACCCTAATAGAGGATCCATTATACTAGTCAACCTATAGGTTATCCTAAGCTAGAAGGATTCAAAATTAGTTATGTGCCAGGAAACCCTTGTACCTCTCGTTCAGAAAGTTATATAATTAAAGACTTTGTTTCTTATTACATATATATTAGGAATATCATCTCAAGTATTAATTGTTACACAGTAAGTTTGATATAAGATCAATCCTAGTACAAGTTTTTTTTTTTTTTATGAGAAAAGTACATGTCAAACAGGTTAAGATTGATCCACTTATATAGATAATCGCCTCTAATGCTAGAAAATCATGTAAAGATAAGACCATCATGAGAGATTATTGCCTTTAGAAGATTAAGATAAAGTTGTAATGAGTAAGAGTTAATATAAATGCTCACTCTCTATACAACTAATTAAAAGCCAAATGTGAGCTCTCAATTTGACATTTATGAATAACCAAGTCACTTAAAGAACATAGGTTAAATGCTTGAAAGTGATTAAATTAAGATGTGATATTATAAGAAAAAAATGGATGTAATGACATATGCTACATTTAAAGAATAATCATCATAACATATCATACTACATATACTATTTGACTAATAAGGAAAATGGAAAAATTAACTCCTACTTTTTCATTATGTAAGTCCCTTGAGGTATTATTACCTTAAATATTTGTATTTTATGTGACTTTTAACCTTGTTATAAGGTTACAATACGATATTTGCTACTTTAGTATATTACCTATAGTCAAGAATAATTTAACCTTTCAGAATATGTCTTGTTTCATACTTAAGGAATATAAGTGTGAAAAAAAGTTTATTATTGTCTACCATCTTTTATATGTATGCATTAGTTAAATAATTATGTTTATTCGTGATAAATAAAATATAATTATGGATACATATAAGAAAAATAAAATCTAACTTAGCCTAAAAGGAATATAGTGAGTTGAAATTAATGGAAAAAAATATGTCTATAGCATAACGAGACATTTTTTTTGTATATAATAAAACTCATAATTAATTAATTATTAATTAATTTTTTTGTTGTAGCAACTATATATTCTTAATAGGTATATAGAATATGCTCTTAAGTGCAAGTGTGCTCGCAAGTCATACGGTCAATTTACTTCTATAAATTACTTATGATGAATTAAATGTTAAGATTTTATGAATGATTGGATTGTTCCCGCCCATCATGTGCTAGTGAGAGATGTAAATTATTTTCAGTTAGGTAGACCCACTCATAGTGAGCTAACCTAACTTATTGAGAGGAAATTGGAAGGATTTAAAACTCCTCCATTATAGTTACATATTACAAAGAATGTGTTGAAAACTGTAGTATCTATAGATAAAAATTGTTTAGCACTTTTAGAAAGTGATAGACAAATAGAGAGAATGAAAAAGAAAAATTGATTAATTTCTCACACTCTAAAATAGAAGAATACATATTCTCCATTAATTCTCATAATAGGAGGTTCTTAGGTTGTAAACAAAGTATTATCCAATGTAGTTATATCACTTAGATCATAAGAAAAGATTCACTTGCCAGTAATTAATTAACTACCAACTTATAAAGATTTTCAAGAATAATTATGATCCTAACTTTTAATTCTAATAATTGTCATGATTGTTTGTTTGTTGTCAAAGAAAGATTTGATGCTCATTTATAATGTATATCTATTTGCATTTATGCTTTGTATTCTTCTTTTTTCTTTTTTTAGTTTTACATAAACCCTTTCAGAATTTAACATTAAAGATACTTTTAAGGGAGTAAATTAAAATGAGCATATTGTTGTTAATGATGAACATAAATTTGTCTATTAGAGGAATGATGGCCAGTTCATTTAAAAAGATAGTCCATATCAGTTCCTTAACATGTTAGATGACGTGTAATTAAAAGGTATGATACTCAATAAATTCGATATTTCTTGCCTTAACGTAATTAATAATGAAAATGTTACACAATAAAGTGACAAAGATGTTATGAATGTGAGGTTTGAAATAATTGAAGATGTTGAAAACATTTTTCTTACTTATGGTAAATTAATGTGTTTTAGCATATGTAAGCCTAATGAAAAAACTAATTACAAACAAATTGTAGTATTCATAAAGTAGGTATATTCCAAAAGTGGATTTCAATCCAATAACACTTGGAAAGATTTATGAAAAAGGGAGAACTAAAACCCATGACCAGAATTAGTTGTCTTACTTCATAAGCATTCAATTCCATGATATTACTTAAAATCATTGATGACAAAGTAAAACTTTTTATGTAAGCCAACTAACCAATTCTAAGGATTAAGATTACTTATTAACCACCATAATAGCTCATGCCTTATGTAACCATAATTCATATGCAACAAGGTGTTGAATTAGATTTCTCTTATTGCATTTTTTTCTCCACAACATCAAATTTTGATACAATTTTATTTGGCAAATATTTTTGAATCAACTAAAGAGGAAATTAGTCTTGTAATTGTAGCACAATTAATTGAAATACCATTATTAAAATTTCTTAATTGTAAATTTGAGTCTTTCACAGCTATAAACTTTTTCTTGATCTTTTAGCTTCTCTTTAACTAGAAAAACAAAAAGCTTACAAGGAATTTACTTCCTATAGCATTTTGAATCCAAGAAGACAAGAAAAAAGATATTTATTTATTTAATGATGATGAACTCAATTAATGAGATTTTATCATGCTTCTTGTTCAAATTTAATGTATAATGATTACTTTAAGTGGGATCTTGGCAATGCCTAGCTTCAATGCACTTAAACCAAATTAACTCTTCTCAACAACATCCCCTGAAAAATTTAAGAAATTATGGTTGATGTGTCACTAAGTTCCGAATTCAACAATCGTTATAAAATCATCACTACTATAGTAGTAAGTTTTTTTTTATAAGAGAAATTAAATGAGAATATTAACAAGTGATTCTATTATATACCCATAATAATGAAAACTAGTATTCTTATGATGCCTCTTTTTTATTGACCAAAAGAAAAAAGTTCAATGTATGATATAGTAAAAATATTTTGACTCAGAAACAAATTTATCACATATGATACGCCAAAATGCATATATAACAATGACTTTATTTTTACTTCGTCTTTTCATTTTGGTTCTAATTTTATCTTGATATGTATTGTTACTACTTTAATATACATATAGGAATTGACCAAAAAAGAAAAAAAATGCACGTTACAGCCCAAAGGAGTTTTGCAAAGATTGGAAAGTAAATAGTAAAAACTTTTAATCTTTTACCCCTCATTTTGTTGCTTTCGAGATTTTTTATTTGTTGTTAAGAAGAAATTTGATTTCATTGTTGGCATTTATCTTAGAAAATCAGAATCTTAATGAGAACCCTCATTCTTAGCTAAAAATCTTCTAAGGCTACTCGTAAAAGAAGAGCTGACCAAAAAGCTCACCGATGAGTGAACAAAAATTATAAGCATTAATTTCTTTTTTTTTCTTCTTTATTTTCCACTTTGAACTTTCTGTTTACTTTTCTTTTTTAATGACTTATACTTCTAACTTTACATATTGACTTCTACATCTTTAACATAAGAATCAAGTTTGGTAGGTCTTCTAACGGGACAATAGTGACTTTAACTGTTAAGGTTACTTACTACTTGCCTTATTCCTATGTTTATTTTCAAGGTCTAATTTTTTTTTTAACAGTAAAAGTATTTTATTCATAGTTATTTCAACATGGAGAACTAAAAAATGATACAACAATGAAAACATTCAATGGTTACAAAAATAAACTGACAACAATCAATCCAAAAGTTAACCATAGTTCTTACAGACCCTACTCTCTGCCTTTTTGTGAATTCCAAAATAAGATTTTTTTTTCTTTTTTACTGTCTTATAAAAGCAAGGGAAGCTTTCTTCTAAACTAAGAATTTTATTATTCTTTCTTTCTTCAAAAGATGGACTAACTGCTGAAAAAGATAGAGTAGTTAATAAACATTTTAAACCTTGATTCATGAATGAGGTTATGTTTTATAACACTACTTCAATTTTTTAGAATTCTACAGCATTAAATAGCTTCATTTATGGACCTATAAGATGAAAAATTGCTTTTTTTAGGAATTATTTCCCTTTAAATTTTAGAAAGACTAAAGTGAAATGGTAGATTTGTTTACTTTTCATAATGTTTCTTTCCTTTTGTTAGTAGTGGTAGGTGATGTTTACCTTTGAAATCTCAACTTACTTTTGTTGCCTTTAGTGACTTACTTACAAAGGCAGTTTGATAGTTGTGACATTATTAGTACTTAAAATTAAGAGGGTGGAATTACTTAACTATTTCAATGCCTTTTTAAACACTCAACAAATCCTTAATCACCTTTATTGCATTATTTTATTACCCTTTTATGCATTACAATTATGATCATTAATTAATTATTGCATCCTAAATTGAATGCTACAAATGTCTTGTTTTTGCTGGTAATAGGAAAATTTCTATTAATTTCATCTATTTGTGTTTTCATTTTTTTAATGGTACTTTTATGATTGTCCTTATATTCAAATAAAGGAGCTTCAATCTCAATGACAAGGATAAGATTAAGGAATTGATTGAAGCAAACATTCCAGTTGGCTTCCTTCAATTATCTAAAAATAGCTAACACAAGGGGGGAAAAAACATATTTGATTATTTTGTTGGTCCAATTTCAATTTAAATTAATATTTTTATCCTATGATAGTTAGTAATAGTGAATCCTTATTATAATCTAACGATAACACTTTTTATGGTGCCATAATATTTAGTACTCTTTTTTTTTTCTCATGAAAGAATACTCTAAATTATATCTTCATAATAGATACTCATATAATATTCTTTTTCTTCAAAGGAAGATTTTTTTTTTCTACATATTAACATGACCAACTAAATGAAACAATATTAATAATGATCATAAATAAAATAATATAAAAATTAGTTATTGATTAAATAGATAACAAATTAGTTTTTAATCAAACAAATAGTATAAAATGCATTAAGGTGGGTATTAATTTGATATATAGTCCAATCAAGGTGAGTAAAATAATTAATTTCATCCTAATATCTAACTAAATTTATATTATTAATTTCTAATAAAATATTATAAACTCACACATCATATGCGTTTAATACTAATACATATTTATGTGGAAGTTCGTATATACTTAATATTAATACATATTTATGTGTAAGTATATATTGTCAAAACTTCTCCTTATATATTGTTTGTCAGTTTTTCTTATATGGTAGTATTTATTTGATTTTGAAATTTTTTAATATATTTTTATAATTTGCAATATTTAATATTAACTTACTAGTTAATTTGTTATATTTCTTAGTATTTAAATAGAATTATATTTCAATATACATTAAATCCTCTTTTTCATATTATAAAATCAAGCATACTTAGGTCAAATGAATTTTCTTTTGCTTTCTCTTAATTTAATTTTTCAATTTCAAATATTAATTTTCTCATTTGAGTAATTTTTCTTTAAGATTAGTACTTAAAGTTAATTATAGTTAAATTAAGATTTAAAATTTTAATTTTAAATTTAGTTCTAAATAGAATTAGAATATTACAACAAGTTGCTTCTTAAAAAGGGATTTCCATAGCTACATGGAAATTATAATAATTTGTTATACTTTTGATATCAAAGTTACAACTTTATAGTGAAAACAATGATTGTAACCTCAATATTGAATTGTTGCCTTATCAAATTTATCATAAGATGAGAACTTTATTATTCAATTAAAAAAACTTCTTATCTCTATTTAGTATTTGGCCTTCATGGTACATATAAGTGAAAATAATTTAAAGATGTAAAACTAGTAACATTATCATTAGAAAAAAATAAAAACATGCATGTATTAAAAAATATGGCTACAAATTTTAAGTATGCTTAACTTAAATTATATTTTTTATATATTCATATTAAATTTAAAATATTTTGAACAAAGATATTTATCTATATATTGAGAAAGTTGATAAAAAAATTATTTTATTCTCCTTTAGTTATATAATTTCTTATGTTTTGTGTAATGATTTTTTTTAATTCACAAACTAAGGGAAATAAAATTTCTCTTTCTATTTTCTTAAAAAGAAAAAATATTAGATCATATTTACCTTTTTGTTCCTTAAAAAGAGGGAAAAAAAGGGGGGGAACTATTTTTAAATTATCTTTTTGAAGAAAAAAAAGGTAAAGGTAAACCTACTGTAAAAAAAGGTAAAGATAAATTTCATTTTTGTTTTCTTAAAGAGGAAATAAAACTACTGTAAAGGTAAAAATAATTTATAATTTAAATTCCCTTTTCTTTTCTTAAAAATAATGATAACAAAAAAAACAAAAACAACTCCCAAATTTCTTTTTTTGAAAAAAAAAAACCCTAATCCTAGATTTGTCTTTTAGTTTCTTAAAATAAAAAATGAAAAAAAAACTAATGAGCACTAAATCCAAAAAACATGCATGTATTAAAAAATATGGCTACAAATTTTAAGTATGTTTAACTTAAATTATATTTTTTATATATTCATATTAAATTTAAAATATTTTGAATAAAGATATATATCTATATATTGAGAAAGTTGATAAAATAAATTATTTTATTCTCCTTTAGTTATATAATTTTTTATGTTTTATGTAATGATTTTTTTAATTCACAAATTAAGGGAAATCAAATTTCTCTTTTTATTTTCTTAGAAAGAAAAAATATTAGATCATATTTACCTTTTTGTTCCTTAAAAAGAGGGAAAAAAGGGGGAGGAACTATTTTTAAATTATCTTTTTAAAGAAAAAAAAAGGAAAAAAAGGTAAAGGTAAAACTACTGTAAAAAAAAGGTAAAGATAAATTTCTTTTTTGTTTTCTTAAAGAGGAAATGAAAGGACTGTAAAGGTAAAAATAATTTATAATTTAAATTCCTTTTTCTTTTCTTAAAAATAATAATAACAAAAATAACTCTCAAATTTCTTGTTTTGAAAAAAAACAGAACCCTAATCCTAGATTTGTCTTTTAGTTTCTTAAAATAAAAAATGAAAAAAAAAAAAACTAATAAGCACTAAATCCAATTTTCATTTAAACTAATAGAATTCCCTAATTCATATCAATAAAGTAATTAGGGTAACTAAGAATAAAAGGCCTCATTATAACTTATAAGGAATAGTTCACTAAGATTTGTGGATAAAATGGATCATGGTTCATCAATTTTGTATAAAGATAAATTTTTCATTAAATGCAATGATTATAATGACTTTATCACTATGTATGATAAATGTCGAGTCTAAGAGAGGGATTTTTGTGATCTAGAAATAGATTATAGTATGATTATGTCTTATACTCTATGCCTTATTTTTTATGTCTCATATACTTGATATGATTACTTATTAGGTGAGTATTATCTCTATTTGTATAAATATTATTTTGATTTAGGCTTGACATGAAAAGATCTTTAAAATTCAAATTTTATTTCAGCTAACAACAATATAAATATATATTTTTTTTATCAAATATCTATTTATAAAAAGGTATTAAGTGAGATCTTAAGTGATCTCAATGAAAAATAGAAATAGTCATGAAGATTCAAAGTTAGCAAAAATTTTAGATAAGTCGGCCTGTGGTATTGACCGATCGAACAAAAGATAAGAGGAAAGAAGTATAAAAGTTATAAAAACAATGAGTCAATTAACCATAATTATGTTTATAGTCGACTAGACACCAAAGAAATTACAGAGAAAAAAAAACAAAAAATTTGGGTTGGTTTACTATATTAGTGCTTGTAGTCAACTAAACACCATAGAAAGTTATAAAGAGAATAGTTACAAAAATTTTAAGTTAATTAACCTTACCAACAACTGTAGTCAACCAATGAGATTGAATAGTTGAAAGTATAGAAACTTGAGAAAGTTATTAAGAGTTTGGACCAATTAAGTGTTGCAACTTATATATCAAAAAGAAAGTTTCCTATTTCAAAATTTGATTTTCTTTATGAAAAGAAATCAATTTTTTGATAGCTATTTTGTTATATTTTTCTATAAAAGGGTTACAAAATATTTTTGTAAAGCATGTAAAAAAAGTGGAAAAAAGTAATGAAAAGTGTCCAGACAAAGAAGAGCTATTTATTGTGTGTATATATATATATATATATATATATAATGAAAAATGATCATAAGTGAGAGATCAAAAGCAAAAGTTCTAAAAGAAAAAAGTTAAGATTGTGAAAAGAGAAAAAGTGTTCCATGAAAAGTGAAATAATGTGAATTTTTAAGTTATAAAGAACCATTGGTTCTTGTATAGATTTCACTTAAGCATTGTTATGATATTAAAATCAATTCTAGAGTTTTGAAACCCCAAGACAATAGCAATCATTGAATCTAAAGATCTAAATACCTTAAAGTTGGATAAGTTGATAAGGTCTCTGTTGACCTATGAAATGACCTTCATTAAAAAGGTTATTGAAAATAATAAAAAAAGTTATGTTTAGAGCATCCTCTTCTAAACAAAGTGATGATGATAATAAGACTAATTAATACATTCAAGAAAATGAAGAAAAACTTGTCATGTTAATCAAAAGGATCACATAACTTTGAAAAAAAAAAAAAGAAACAAGAGATCCTTGCAATCAAGATAAATATAAGAAATTTTCTTATAATTGTAACAAACTTATTCATATTACTCACAACTATCTTATAAACAAGAAGTATAAAAACCTATCAAAACTACTTGAGATAATTTAAGCGACTAAAAAGTAATTTTGATGATGTTAGAATTAACTTATCATTTATGATTATAAAGGATAAGTTAAACTCTAATTATGATACTTTTAATGATAAAAAAAAGCAACAAACAAGGAGAGGAGATGTGAAGTAGATGAACGAACATAACATTATAATTCTGTCGAATGTATGGATGTTTCTACATGACACAATTAGATCAATTATTTTTGTTATAAATAAAAAAAAATCTTTTCTGATAACTGTGAGCTCCTCTACAATTATTGTTTGACTTTTCCCTCTTGGATGATGGAGACTATTTTGGCCGGACCTCATCCCACCACACACCAATGCTAAGATTTTAACAAAAAGCCTCGACATGTTTGAAGCTGAAGCATCCCAACAACACGGACAAATTATTAGGAAGAGTCTTCAGGTTCAAGCAGAAGGGTGACGATATTGACAAATCCTCCTTCTGCTTCAATGCCTCATTTTGACAAGTTCTGCTACGTGGTAATAAAGACATGAGTTTGACCATATGGTGGGGAAAAGGAAACCATAAGTCAGACAGGGTGACTCCATAGATCGCCCATCATAAAATCTTCAAAATGTTGAAATTTCGGTTTTCCATGAAAAAACATAACATAATATCAATAAATATGACATGACATGCAACAAAATGTGAAAAAGTGTAATAATTATAACATTAAGTAAATTCAACATATTTGTGTATTATTACATTTAATATCACATTAAATTCTCTTTTGGTCACTTTGTTGCAAATTAAATTTCAAGAATTTCAATTATTTTACTACGTGAAATCGAAAATGACATCACGGTAATGTCATTCCTCTGTCAATTTCCTACACTCCATTTAATTTGTTTGTAAAACAGTGGTAGCCCTATCATCTGAGCTTTACGAGGCAGCCTTTAACAGATATCATTTAGGCTATGTTTATTAGTAGATAAGTCATATGTTCTAGAAAAAAAAGAGGGTTCGGGGGGGGGGGATTTTGAGATATTATTTAGACTAAAAAAAATAATTATTTTTCTTTATTGTATTACTAACCAATAATAATAATAATAATCTCGTTCATTTTCATTCGATGACTTAACGACTTTCCAGATTGAGTTCTTTACTTTTTGTGCTAACGAAAGTTGGAAAAGAAAAACTTTGCAATTGAAATATCACACCAAAAACTATATACTTGATGAGAAATATAACAATAATTTAAGCTTCTATCCAGTTAAAAGAAGATTGAGTTAGTGAATCAGACTCTCCAGAAAGAACCTTTGGGAGAACACGTAAGCCCAGAAAAGTGTTGAAACTCGACATATCGTTGTATTTTCGTGCCCTTAGGTACGACCATACATAGCAAATAAATCCAACTTGTAAAGGGTGGGGACAATTAGCTAGAGCTACCTGCAAATCAATGAGAAGCCCATTTTTTAGGAGCCACGTTTAGTCATACTTAATTGATAATTAGGGCATTATCAAAAGAGGTATTGTCCCCATTGAGTCCCGATGAACTTTACATTGAGTGTGAATTTAACGAGCTAGCACCTTATATACGAAAGAGTTGCCCTTATATATGCGTACCTTTGGCATTGTTGGACACCCTTTGACAACGTGATCTGCCGGATGGCCTGTTAAAGCTGTTATTTCCCGAACGGTCGAGACTGATCTGTGTAATGTTACAAGCCTTCGAGCCTTTCGAGTTTATGTTCAGGGTATTCAAGATATCAAGTTTTTTACATTCAGGTTATTCGTATTTTGAATTAATTAGATTTTAGATTATTTAAAATTTAAATGATTTTAATTTTAAATATTTAGATTACAGGTTACTAATTTTTAAGTGGATTGAGTGGAATTTGGACACGTAAAATCGGGGTATTTGGGTCAAGTTATTTTTGCACCTCGATCTTTGAACAAGTCCCTATTTGACCAGCCACGCTTTCTGTAAGTGATTCGGCCTGCAATACGAACGATGACACATTCTTTTGTTTTCTATTTTCTTTTCCTGATGACAGTAAAAGTTGCTTTTAGGTCAATGATTATTTCTTTGCTTTCGGCTCATTTAGATGATAGATTGACAAGGATGATTTAGGCTGGAACTCATTCCATCACGCATCATCGCTAGGTTATTACCAACATGTTTGAAGCTAAAACATCCCAACACAGACGAACTTGTCAAGGGACAGGCTTCAAGCGGAAGTGTAAGAATATGCGTGTTCTCCCTACTGCATGGATGTCCACGTTTGACAAATTCTCCTACACGACAAAATAAGTGTCCTATAGACTGAGCCTTACATGACAGACAACCTCAAGTTGTCAACCCCAAGCCTTCCAACTTTGAAAAAAGCAAAAAACGCATTTATATCGAACGTACCAAAATTTGGTCCATATATACCAATTTGTTTTTTTTTTTATTATTATTTTATCGTTTTGGCCAATATACCGTCGTTTAGTCTCAAGTTTGACGTATTACACTTTAATTGATGTGTATGTCCCCTAGAGTTTAACATGTAATTATTACTAATTTTACTCAACAATTTAATGTCAGAATCATTATGACCATGGGGTCATGAATTTAAATTAGGCCTTTCTTATTCTTTGCATTTAATTATACAAATAAAGAGAATTTGTGTTTGTGTTTAATTTGTACTTTTAATCCAAAGCACTTGTATCTGATAGGGACATGTTAAAGTTTTAACATTTTATCTATGATTAGGACTCATCCAATAATTTTAATTTTGAGATTAAATAATTCCTTAACAATATATGATAATTTTTGTGATTTAGTAGCTATGGAGCTATGGTCCATGGATCATACAATATTATTTCTATTCTACCTGAAGCAAGAAAACTACAAATAATGTCATTGACATTCACAGCTCCTATATTAGGAGGAAGGATGGGATCGCTGGTCAGCAAATGAGTTGGAAATTATTCAAAATGCAAGCCTAGTGATTATGTTGCCCGACAAAGTAGTTGGGTCTGAAAAAACTTGTTTGCAGCCAATCGAAATGGACCATGGACCAGTTCTTTAAGTTTGAGACTTGAGTGGGAAAAATAATTTCCCACATGATCAGCCACCATGTTATTTATTTATTGTGTTCTTTTAGTCAATTACATGCTAATTTCGTCTTACCATTTTTTATAATTTTCTTATATATATATAGAAAAAAATCATTCATGACCACTGCTCTTTGGCTAGTCATCAATCCATAACCTTGACCTAATTAAGATAAGATTTAAATTTTTAGGTGCGGCTATATTCATTAAATGCCACAAAACCGGCAAGCCATTTACGTTATAATTAATTGTGCTATTTTTAGTTTGTTTAATTAAATTTTTTTGTTTAACGTAAAAAATAAAAGTATAAACATCAAAGGGCTAGGGGTAGACCACGAAACGTTTTTTAATAATAATAATAATAATAAATTACTATATTGATGGGAGACATAAGTTATATTTATCAATACACAATCAGACTACCTAAGTTTACATCAATTGAGCTAGTTTAGCAACTAAGTTCCCCATATTTCCCATTTGAGCTAAGGTAATTTGCATCAATTGATATGTAAATTGGAGACTACGTCCTGCTCAAACAATGGTAACTGGGGACAGAACCGGACCAGGAAGAGATTTAAGTGATGGCCAGTTTAGCCGATAAAATCTCTTTGTGTTGGACTCAAATCCTGCACACTGGAACCCTAGCTAATAATTAAGACCATATAAAACGAAATAAAGGGCCCACCATTAACGACATTGACATATACACTGAACGAGTAATAAAATGTACGAAACAATATACTATATGCATCAAATGCATTATCGAATACATCTTATTTGAACACACTACTAATTTTCATACAATTGAGTATTGTGTAAATTAGATGCCAATTTATGTCCTTCAATACACTTTTAACTGTTTGTATAATTCGTGCAAGCCATGAGTAAGGTATGAACCTTTCTCGTTCAAAGAAAAAGAGGAGGTGGAAGAAGATTAGTACCATATTATCATAATAAGACTATGGAACTGCATTACAAGACATCAATATAGGCATATATATATATATATATATATATATATATATATATATATATATAGATTGTGAAAAATAACATAAGTAAAGTCTAGTGTTTGAACTCAAACCTTATCCTAGATTTTCATATTAGGTTGTTCAGCTTGACAAGGTGACAAGGATGGAACAACATAGCTAGAGTGTATCAAACAGAAAGGACAAAGGAAAATTTTTAATCACATCAAATCGTTTTCCATTGTGAAAGCCGGAGAGGTATCGTTTTTGACACGCTTTTTCAGTGCTCACCACATCTACATGCATTGTTTCGCGGATTCAATTATTGAGCAGGTCACAGTAATAAAAGGAAAAAAAAAAAAAAACACATTTACCAACTGAAACTTTAGAATTCATATTGTGGGTATTAGAAAAGGTGATTTGCATTACCGACGTGACATTTGGGCTATAGGGGCCTTTATGTCCAAAACTACAAAATTTGTTGGTATAAATTTATAACTGCAGTAAATAGCAATTTGGGAGTCGCATCTTGAATCTCAAGCTTCACGGAAAGCTGTTATTTTCATGTTATTGTATGTACTCTCGTGAAGTTGCGGCGGAAAGCTGAATGAACAGCAAGTTTCGTAAGTTTCACACCTTTTCCAAAGGGTGCGACTTTACCACCATCAATTATGCTTTCAAATGGTGAACGATTTTAAACCCAGATGTTCTTAGACAGCTAACACCATGTTCAAGAAGTATTGATAAATTACTTGCATAGATTGTTCATCCGCATGGGCGGACCCAGTGGTTGTAAGCTTGTAACTGGGGTAGATAGAAATGCACAAGCTCTTTTGAGTTCAAATTTTTTTTTTAAAAAATACTATGATGACTTCCAAAGTTATTTATATTTTCATTTCGCTCATCTGAATTTCTTTTTGTTTTTTTGGGTCATCCTAATCTCTTTCAATCTTGTTCATTCCCGAACATTGTCTACTGTCTTTTGTCTAAGATGGGGACCTAAGTTTTTGCTCGCAACCTTGGTGAAATTAGAATGTCAGATTTTAGTTTGTAATGTAACAGTAGGCTAAGAGCCCTTTTATATTTCGAATCATACTTCAACGAGAGATGCAGAAAAAGAAATTAATAATACACAAATTTATGATAATTATTGAGAAAAATGAAAAATTAATGCCATGAAATAAGTTTTTCAACCCTTTTAAAAGGATTTGCCCCTCTCTTGTTGAAGAAGCTCAACATTTTTATTCATCGCTAATTTGGTTTTCTTTGTACTACGATCAAGATTGTGAACGTCCTTATCCAAGAGCATGTGACGCATGTTTTCCTCCTTCGAAAGGGGTAAAGAGAAGGAGAAGTTAAGAGTAGATGGAGAGATAACGTTTTGCTCCCACGAGACACTTGGAAAGATATTATTAGATAATGACTTTTGCAAATGTGCCTCATTGTATCGGAGAAGATTTCTTATGGTAACAAATGAGACAGAGGACGAATAGTGTTATCTTGATTTTTGTCTTTCCTCTTATTTCTTATCGGGAAAGAATTTAAATTTTAAATTTAAATATACGTATTATATATTAAAAAAATAACATATAAGTAAAAATAATTTATAATTTTTATTCATCTTAAAAAGCAACAAGATAATAAATTACATATAATATAAGAAAAAAAAATTACAATTTCAACATAATAAATGAACTTTGAAGATCCGATTTTGAATTTTAAAGGAGTCATTAAATGCTCTGAGACCTAAATAAAATTGAAAAAAAAAAAAAAACCACAGAGAGAGAGAGGGAGAGAAGGAAACCATTCGTGACATCTTTTCTGACAAAATTGCATGGTCGAAGGCATACTTTCTGACTTCTAAGCATGCTACTTAACTCAAAATAAAAGCAAAGCTTTGTCTAAACACACTGGCTCTAGCTCTAATCATGGCATTGAACATGTAATGCAATAGGGAATGCAGTAGGAACGAGCTGGGCAGATTAAACTTCAAGAGCAGTGCCAAGCATCAATTTCCAACAAGAATTAGCAAGTCATCGATTCTTCCTCAATCAATCTTGCTTAAGTTTATTGTAAGATAGAGTAACGTTGCCAGTTTAAGGGTATCTAATTTCCTACCGAAATAAAAAGCATATAAGAAAAACAAAGAGGAGATAAGATTGGGTTGGCTGCTCAATCTCCCCCAACGGGTCACAGGCAAAGCAAACGGAGCAAATTGACTGGTACCACTATCTTGATTTGATGGTGAGATAAGTCGTTTATAGTCTATTTTGGTGAAAGAAGTCTCCGTTTCTTTTATAATTAGAATATTAAATTATTAAATCGGAACAGGGTTAGGGCAGGAATTTTTTAGATTTTGTCAAATTGGTCACTAACTATTAATGCGAGCCATTGCGACCGCCAACTTTCCCATGGAAGAAAATCGTAAGTCATCCATCCAATTTCATTAATAACGCACCTGTTGTCCGCTTGACATGGAAAATGCGACTGGTAATGTTATCTACCTCTCAGTCGACCGAAGGACTTATTTTGGCAATTAATGATCTGAATTGATAAAAAAAAAAAAAAAAAAGAATATAGGATGATACAAATTAACAAAATCCGTAACGCTGGTGATCTAACTATGGACTTTTCTCTCAGTTTTCAGGTTGAGTTTAGACTCTATAGCCCCATTTTTGTATTTAATCATTTATAGTAAAAACAAAATTCAAAAACAAAGACAGTGATAGATTCCCATTATAAATTACCTTAATTACTTTTATAATAATTAAAAGAATGTCATGCTATAGCTTGACACTCTTCTAATACCTTATCCACAAGCAACAATATTTAATCAAGAGTATAGACAAAGTATATACCAATGTTGTCAAAATTGAACCGATTTTCAAACAAAAATAATGAAATTCTAAGATTTAACTAATTCAATTAATTAATTAGAGTTTGAACGGATAGAATTTGTATTAATTAATAAATATTTTTTTTAATAATTAAAAATAAAAATAACAGTTATATATATATATATGATATGTATTAACTAAAAATCATTTTTAATGGTTAAATTTAAAGGTCTTAGACAATATATATATATATATATATATATATAGGAAGAGTTGATTATATATTAAATTTTATTTTTTATAATTAAATTAGAATTTTAAATTAAATTTATGAATTAATTTTAAATTTGAAAAAAGTAATTATTAGTTAAACAAACTTTAGATGTCCACTTGTAATAATTTTGGTATTTTAAAATTAATACCTATCTAACTATGAATTAGACCGATTTTCTTGGTTTTTAGCACACGTAACTCAAATTTTACTGGGAAAAACTGACCAAACCAAGCTTCTTTAAATGATGTATCGGTGCTCCTACTTTAAAGTTGCCGCAGGAAACTTTTTATAAAAACATCAAGAAAAAATTAAGTCAGCCGCATAGGGCAAGAGAGACAAGCGTCTATCTTCTTCTTCTTCTTCTTAAAAAAAAAAAAAAAAAGATGTGATTTACTTACAATTAAATTAAAATGCGTAAACAGGTAAAGTAATATATATAACTATTAAAATGTTATGTAATTATAAAGTTGATATTTTTTTATATATATATATTTAAATTAAAAAAAAAAAACAGAGGCGAGAGCTATGCCCCGTCTGCACCCCCATTTACAAGAATTCGAGGTCCAGTGCATTAAATGCTTCCTCTACTGTATTTAATGTCTTTGTTTAACGACTCATCTAAGCGTATTTTTCAGCAAAGAATTGCCCTTCTCTTTTAATGGCCTCCCTAGCATTTTACCTAAGTAGACCTATTTAATTGGAAATTTCACCTAAGCAATTGAAAAATTGCAAAATATGGCAGCAATAATTGTGAATTGCAGTTTAAAGTGAAAACAGTAAATGAATTAACACCTTCAACAAAGTCACTCCATCATGCTATATCATTAAAATAGAAAAAAATAACAAATTAAATTACTAAAACACTCGTAACAAGATAAGTCTTTTAATATAAATTAAGAGTCAATTTTTTTTTTTTATATATAGCTCCAATTGGGTTTCAAATTGTACAAACCAATCTTAGAGACGATTCGAGTATTCTTCCATACTCAAACTTCGTTAGTGTGTGATGTGCACACTAATTGCTGGAAATCTTTATGTGACACGCGCATGTGCGTGATGTTTGATGTGTGATGTGTGAGTGTGAAAGAGAGAATTTTGGCTTAAGATTGTATGCAAACATTGTAGTTACGTGCCTGCGTATGAAAGAAAGAAATCAAATCAGCAAGCATGTCTTAACCCTCAAGAGTAAACTAATGACGTTCTCTCTCTCTCTCTCTCTCTCTCTCTCTCCTTACCAATAACCATTGTGGACATGCATAGACAGTAAATTGAGTCATTATATCTCCAACTGTCACTCACAGTATAATCTTAATATATATGGTCAACCAGGTTACTTGTTTAGTTTGCACTAAATGAACCCCATCTACCACCCTTCACTTCCTCTCCCTCGAACCCCCTCATTAACTATGCAAAACTCTCCTCCTCCTCCTCCAGCTCAGCCACATCTATATATCTTCTAAAGCTAGCTTAAATTCCTTAACATTAGTTCTTGATTTTATTTTTTCTTTGTGATATACCCTTTTGCATTCTTGGACCAAAATTCAGGCAGGCAGCAGAGATGAGTTCATTTTCATCCAAAGAAGTGACAGCGGATGCCACGAGTGAGAAGGAGAAAGAAAGGAAACAGAAGCAGCAGAAGGTTTCTATTATAAAGCTGTTTGCTTTTGCCGACTTTTATGACTATGTCTTGATGGGGTTGGGATCCATTGGTGCCATTGCTCATGGAGCTTCAGTGCCTGTGTTCTTCATTTTCTTTGGGAAGTTAATAAACATCATTGGGATGGCTTATCTCTTCCCTAAACAGGCCTCTCACAGAGTTGCCAAGGTATGTGTAGAAGTGTATATATCTTAAATTTCTTAATTTCTATCTGTCAATGCGTGTTGAGTTTGTGAACATCTTGTAGGGCCTTCCTTCCTCTTGGATTTTTTTACCGTTCCTCCCTCAAATTGACTGTTTTGGTCATTGGCCATGTAGTTTTGTCTTCCTTTCTCATGAGGGTCTTCTTGGGTTTTCATCCAGCTTAATTAATTGGAGATGGGATTGTGGATAGTACATATGACTGATTTTTGTTTCATGTTCTGCTTTCAGTACTCACTGGATTTTCTGTATCTCAGCCTGGCAATGCTATTTTCATCATGGATAGGTAAGGAAAAAATACTTTTGAATTCCTTCAACCCATTTAATAATTATTATTTATTTAAATAGTTTTTGTTTAAATAGCTAAAAGATTAATGGAGACAATGGTATTATTCAGAGGTGGCATGTTGGATGCATACCGGAGAACGGCAAGCAGCAAAGATGAGAATGGCATATCTAAGGTCCATGTTGAATCAAGACATAAGTTTATTTGACACTGAAGCATCAACTGGAGAGGTCATAGCTGCCATTACAAGCGATATCATTGTTGTGCAAGATGCCATGTCTGAGAAGGTAATTCACAATTTTGTTACTTTTTTTCAAGTTTCATTTCTATTTTCTCTTTTTTTTTTTTTTTTCTTATTATTATTATTATTATTATTGTAGGTTAGTTTGTTTTTTGCTGGTACTTTTGTTGGGAAGAATAAGCACTGTCTTTCTTTCAATTATAAAAGTTAGAGATTTCCAATTTTTCAAAAAAAAAAAAAAAAGTTCCAATATTGATGGTTTTGAATCGTCATTTTCTTTGATTTAATTAAGAAGATTTACTCTACACGAAAAATTTTAATAAGCTCTCTGGAAGTAGCATTAATTTTGGTTCATCCCCAAGAAAGAGAGAAAATAATGGAAGCCGGGAGCATTTATCGGCCGGTTGGTTGGTGGTTGGAAGTGATTTGTATTCTTCCTTTGTAGTCTATCGACACAGAGATAATTTCTTTGTTGTTCTATTCAAAATTATAAATTTAAATTTTTATTAAAATATTTAATAAAATTAAATATATTCCCACCAAAAAGAAAAGTTTGCTCAAATGATAATATTTAATTTTTTTTTTAATAAGACTGTAGGTTATTATTTTTTTACTTTCGTATTTTCTTTAAAAGATATATATATATAATTCATTGGGTTGGGTGGACAAATGGAGTTGGCAAACTGACTCCTTTTAATTTGATTGATTGAAGCGATTGAATATTGGTTAACTTGAATGCTGGTGGTTGGGTGCAGGCGGGGAACTTCATGCACTACATAAGCCGATTTCTGGCTGGCTTTACCATTGGGTTTGTGAGAGTGTGGCAAATCAGCCTGGTGACGCTGTCTATCGTCCCATTAATTGCGCTCGCCGGTGGCTTATACGCCTATGTTACAGTTGGCCTCCTTGCAAGAGTTCGTAAATCTTATGTCAAAGCTGGTGAAATCGCTGAGGAGGTGAGACTTTCTACTGCCTATCACATGTAACCCATTCATCTTTTGATCAACTTCTTCTTTTTTTTTTTTTTTCTTCCTTTTTCATTCAATTGGCTCCCCTAATTTCCTAATTAGACACTTTCGTCCGTGCATTAATAATTGACTCAGAATTAATTTTTATATTATATATATATAATTCTTTCATCTGGAGAAGGAATTAAGAATGTTTTTCAAAAAACAGTCAACTTAAAGTGGAAATTTCCTATGACACACAAAAACATTTGTTAAGTTCAGCCACGGATCCAGAGATTTTAATGTGTTATTTATACGCTCATGCACATTAAAAAAAAAATTCATATACTTACGAAAGAAAAAAGGTAGACTATGTAGACAAATATAAATTTTTAATATAAGTTGTTTGAGTTAAATTAAGAAAACATAAAAGTTAATATAAAATCTCAATAAAGAAGGCACCCACTTTTACATAATTTTTTAATTTTGCTAAATCTTTTTAATTAAAATATGGATCAAGAATTTATAATTTCAGGATAAATTAAAAGCCAATAATTCACAAAAATAGTTTCTAAAAAATATATATTTATAGTTCATTTTTTTACCTTAAATAATAAATTCAAACATTCTCAATTTCATGAGTGCCCTTTTTTTTTTTTTCGTTTTCTTTGAACGTTTGAGAAAAAGATAAGATAAAATTAAGCTTAAAAAATAAAATAAGACAAGACAACACAAATAGTATATAAACATTAATTAAAACTCTGAATTTAGAAAAACTTTATGCAGATGATCTTATTTTTCTTAAATAAATGTCATTTCATACTTAATGTTTAGATTAAGTGGGGATAATTGTACATTTTCAGTGGGGCAAGAATGATTTTTAGAAAAATAGATATATATATATATTTCAAAGTTTCCGCATGAATCTTGCTTGCGTTGTGGCCAATTAATGTTGAGGGGCCCAATTATTTATGACCTTGGCCCATGTCGGTAGGGCCAACATCCGCACTAACAGAGGCTGCGGGTTGTGCAACTCACTACTTGCAAGGAGATTGGCTATCTTTAAGCCCAAAGTCAAAAATGGTCAGAATTTATGTTTAAAAATGATAGTCGATTAGTAAAATTGATGTGTTTCTCTTTCCATGAACTCATATTTAAATCTTTCTATTATTTTTTTTTTTTTTTTGAAATTTTTTTTGACATTTATGATAAGACACATTGTTAAATTCTAAATTTATTATTATTGAAATTGACTATAAAAAAATTATTTAAATTTAACAATTCTCAAATAATGATTTCTTTTAATAAAAAAAAAATCGACTAAGAACATTATCAATTACCAGTTGGTGGCCCTCCTCAGCTTTCAGTGTACTTTTTTTTTTTAATGAAAATAAAAAAATAAAAACGCCACGATTCTATTTCTATTTTTTAAATCCATAGGTGAGATCTATCTAATTCTCCGTGTCCTTGACCCGGATTGTGGGGCTCATACGGGTCAAACAGAGTTTGAGTCAGATTATTTTGGATTTCAACTGTTGCAAGGCTCGTTAAACTTTAAGTCTTAAGAGTTTTAGATGTTGAGTCATTGAATTGCATCAAATCGAATTTTAAATAAATTATTCATGTTCATTTATATTTTGCCACTTGACAGTGTCCATGGCCTTCAAGAGGGCCCTGCTTTCGCAGAAGAAATCTCATTTTCAGGCACATGATATGGGGCGTCTCCCAACCTTTTGGACTATATGAATTACTTCTCATCTCGTTAGATAACCAGAAAGGATTTGAGCTATGCTAATTATTCAAGCTATGCTGAAACTTGATTTGATTTAATTCCTAGAATCATGGTAACATACCCTTTTAATGTTTTCAGCATTGGATTTGACTTTCAGGTGATTGGAAATGTTAGAACAGTGCAAGCATTTACTGGAGAAGAAAGAGCAGTAAAATCATACAGAGAGGCACTGAGGAAAACATATCAGGATGGGAAAAAGGCAGGCCTTGCAAAGGGTCTGGGTCTGGGGACAATGCACTGTGTCCTTTTCCTGTCTTGGGCATTGCTTGTGTGGTTCACTAGCAAAGTTGTCCATAAGGGAATTGCCAATGGAGGCGAGTCTTTCACAACCATGCTCAATGTTGTCATTGCCGGCCTGTAAGTCCTTCACTTTTGATTACGGCTGCTTTAACTTTTCACTGGTTACCTCTGCTCTCTTTAACACCCGATGACCACGTTGATTTGCATTTTTTTTCTCATGAATCTGAATAGCGTAATATCCGCAATAATGATTGTAGATTGGCAATAATTCTGATTGTTCTATTGAAGAAAAGGATTTGGACATTATAAAACTTGTGATTGCAGCTGAAACTAGTAAATTTCAACTAGTTTTCTGTCCATAATCTTGGCATAGAAAACTTCCGTGCAATTGTCTGATTTTCCATAGCTGCACTGTCAAAGGAAACATCATGGATGTTATTGCTTTTCAGGTCACTGGGGCAGGCAGCGCCAGATATTTCTGCATTTGTCAGAGCACGGGCAGCAGCCTACCCCATTTTTCAGATGATAGAGAGGAACACAGTGAGCAAGGCCAGCTCAAAAACTGGCAGAAAACTAGATACATTGGAGGGTCACATTGAGTTCAAAGATGTGTCTTTTAGCTACCCTTCTCGTCCCGATGTATTGATTTTCAATAAACTCCGTCTTGACATTCCTTCTGGGAAGATTGCAGCTCTTGTTGGGGGAAGTGGGTCTGGAAAGAGTACAGTCATATCATTGATTGAGCGATTCTACGAGCCTTCATCTGGACAGATACTGTTAGATGGGAATGATTTTAGGGACCTTGACCTTAATTGGCTTAGGCAGCAAATTGGGCTAGTTAATCAAGAGCCTGCCTTATTTGCAACGAGTATAAGGGAGAACATTCTGTATGGAAAAGATGATGCCACGCTCGATGAAATCACTGGTGCTGCTAAGCTTTCAGAAGCTTTTTCTTTTATCAACAACCTACCTGACAGATTTGAAACTCAGGTAGGAATTCTCTCTCTCTCTCTCTCTCTCGTTTTTACAGAGAGCCTGTCTCGAACCTATATATACAGGGCATATATATGTGTGGGTGTGTGAATGTATTTATGTGTAAGTGCATGAAACTCAGCTTTAGATTCACCAAGTAATCTTGAACTCTTAATTTGTGACATACTACATACAGTACCATGCTTGATTCAGCTTCTACGATTAGCCTATTTCATTTGTTTCCGATTCTTTAATTTTTTGAATGCATAAGGTGTCCTTGCTTAATTTGAGCCTTACTTTGCTTTCATGTTCTTGGTATTACGTGGAGACCAGAAGTAAAATAGAAGTTGAAAGTGCATTTGATTGACAGCATCAACTCTAGTAATTTCTCTCCACAGAAGCAAAGATAGAAATTTCTTACTTTAGGATTCACTTTAGTAGTTATTAGAAAGCAAATTGCCTTTAAAGGACAATATTTCCTGAAGGAACTTTAGCATAAATCCTTAGGAGATGTTGAGGAAGCAGTTTAACATCAAGGAATTATTTAATTGTATAAGTGCAGGTTGGTGAGAGAGGAGTACAGCTATCGGGAGGGCAAAAGCAAAGAATAGCAATAGCACGGGCGGTTGTGAAAAATCCATCTATACTTCTGTTAGATGAAGCTACAAGTGCTCTTGATGCTGAGTCTGAGAAAAGTGTCCAAGAGGCACTTGATCGAGCCATGGTAGGAAGAACTACTGTGGTTGTGGCGCATCGGCTCTCCACCATTAGGAATGCAGATGTGATTGCTGTTGTTCAAGCAGGGAAGATAGTAGAAATTGGGAGCCACGATGAGCTCATCTCGAACCCAACCAGTGCCTACTCATCACTTATCCATCTCCAGGAGGCAGCAACCTTGCAGCGCCACCCCTCGCTGGGTCCTACAATGGGAAGACCCCTCAGGTAATTTTATCAGTATTCATAAACTTCTCTTCGAGGTAACATGTTGAAATGCTTCGATGCATTTAATAGGGATTGGTATATATTTATGAATATTGGGCATTTGAAGTAGATATAGCTTTTAAACCAACAGATAACATAACCAGCATGTTTTGAAAGGCTTCTCTGTGGTTGTTTGAAGCATGATGCCCTTTCTTACAGGAAATTGGCACAATGATACAGGAACACGAAATGGGGTTGCAAAAATTTAATTCTACAGTTTTTGACGAAGTTTTTGTTGAATTATGACAACTTACATGAATTCTTTTACGGATTTCGCAGATTGGGAATTCATTACATTAGATTAACATTGGTGGCAAGAATTGTGTAGAAATCACTATTTCTAATCAATTCGCTGGAGGTTACTTAGACCCCAAGTTTAATAAAAAAGTTTTCGTTCTATAGGACGGGGGTAATTCTGAAATGGTAAAAAAATGATATGAAGATCTATGCATTATGCACTAATATTTCCAGAAGTCTCTAGCTTTTTATGTCACTGTTTATTTCTATTTTAGCATAAAGTATTCTCGAGAGTTATCCCGCAATAGATCAAGCTTCGGTACAAGTTTTCGTTCTGAAAAAGATTCGATAAGTTGTGCTGGTGCTGATGGAATGGAGCCCATCAAGACAAAACATGTTTCAGCCAAAAGAATCTATTCAATGGTAGCACCTGATTGGTTTTATGGGGTCATTGGCACCATCGGTGCTTTCGTTGCCGGAGCCCAGATGCCGCTTTTTGCACTTGGAGTTTCTCAAGCTCTAGTAGCCTTCTACATGGACTGGGAAACAACTTGCCGAGAGATAAAGAAGATCGCAATCCTCTTTTGCTGTGGTGCAGTAATTACTGTCATTGTCCATTCTATGGAGCATCTCTGTTTTGGAATCATGGGATCACGACTCACACTTCGTGTGAGAGAAAGGATGTTCTCAGGTAAATTTTGACCTGACACAATCTAGTATGTTTAATATTTTACTGCTTGCCTTCATCTTCTTTTAAGAATTTAGAACATCAGGTTGATATGATTTTTTCTCATGCATTTTCAGCAACTGCTCAGTTGAACATGTTATTCTGTTTTTACTGTTATCCAGTAATGCACGTTCCTACTGAATGCATGTGGCAATTTAAGATGGTTTTAATTCGATTATCTGTTGCAATCCCTTCTCTCAGCATGTGTCATAACAGCTTTGATGTGTGCAATACAGCAATATTCTGACATTTTTCCCCACAATAAAGTGAACTTTTTCCCATGAACCTCTAAATTCTTCATCAACACTGTAATGTTCTTCTCCGAGACCTTTTCTTTTTTCCCGTGCATCACTGTGCCATCTTTTGAATGCAGCCATTTTGAAAAATGAAATTGGATGGTTTGATGACTTCAACAACACGAGCTCCATCCTGTCATCACGTCTGGAGAGTGATGCAACTTTGCTACGGGCTATAGTAGTTGATCGATCAACAATTCTCCTACAGAATGTAGGTCTTGTTGTTGCCTCGTTTATCATCGCCTTCCTCTTAAACTGGAGAATCACTCTTGTTGTGATAGCAATGTATCCACTGATCATCAGCGGCCATATC
This sequence comes from Kandelia obovata, assembly GCA_021464305.1. NCBI lineage: Eukaryota > Viridiplantae > Streptophyta > Magnoliopsida > Malpighiales > Rhizophoraceae > Kandelia > Kandelia obovata. Next base: position 757,978 of record JADCRA010000363.1, read on the forward strand.
AGTGAGGTATCCTTTCTTTCCCAAATTAGAATGTATTCAAGAAATGTTTTTCAATTGTATTTTCTACTAATAGTTCTTCCTATGAATACCAGAAATTCTTTATGCAAGGTTATGGCGGCAACTTGAGTAAAGCATACCTAAAGGCTAACATGCTGGCTGGTGAGGCTGTGAGTAACATCCGCACCGTTGCAGCATTCTGTGCTGAGCAGAAGGTCCTTAACCTTTATGCCAAAGAGCTTGTGGAACCTTCCAAGCGCTCATTCTATCGTGGCCAGATTGCAGGCATATTCTATGGCATTTCCCAATTCTTCATCTTTTCATCATATGGGCTTGCCTTATGGTACGTAATATTCTTGTCTCATCTTATTTGAGCATACAACAGGTGATTTTAATGCGTCTGACTTTGCAAAACCAATGGATTACTCCTTTCAGAAAGGGAAATAACATAGGAGCAAATTGCAACTCTTACTCTCGTTTAACTTTGGTCAGGTACGGTTCTGTTCTGATGGGAAAGGGGCTTGCTAGCTTCAAATCAATCATGAAGTCATTTATGGTTTTGATTGTCACTGCATTGGCCATGGGCGAAACGCTGGCATTGATCCCAGATCTTCTGAAAGGGAATCAAATGTTAACATCTCTCTTTGAGGTGATGGACCGAAGAACACTTGTACCGGGGGATGTTGGTGAAGAGTTGACGAATGTGGAGGGCACAATTGAGCTAAAAGATATCCAGTTTAGCTACCCTTCAAGGCCAGACGTAATGATTTTCAAGGACTTCAACCTTAGAGTACGTTCAGGAAAGAGTATGGCTTTAGTGGGGCAGAGTGGTTCCGGTAAAAGCTCTGTTCTTGCACTTATACTTCGGTTCTATGATCCAACATCTGGTAAAGTGATGATTGACGGTGAGTTTTTCGGAGCCAAGCTTGCCATCACTTATGATTATATACACAGTTTTCCTTTTTGTCCCATTAGGAAAATCTTCCAGTTACATTTTACTTGTTTATGTCTTTCGAAGTTCTGCCAACAATATCATCTCGTAGCATTGATGTCATTGAAAGGAATTTGTACATGTTTCGATGTCCAAGTAGATGAACCAGAACCATTTTAGAAATACTTTGACAATCTGAAAAACGACATTCATTACCTTCATTTTCGGTTTTTTATCTGTGTTTATTCAAACATCAAATCAAGGCCGATATGTTATGAACAAAGCATGGTTCTCAATTTTTTCTGTTTGATTCGTGCATAAATTCGTTGTTGTTAAATTGTTGGCCTGAAAAGCATCTCAATGGCATATGCACAGGGAAAGACATCAAGAAACTGGAGTTGAAGTCTCTTCGGAAACATATTAGCCTAGTCCAGCAAGAGCCAGCTCTTTTCGCAACATCAATCTATGAAAACATTTTGTATGGAAAGGAAGGAGCCTCTGAAGGAGAAGTGATTGAAGCAACTAAACTTGCTAATGCTCATAGTTTCATCAGTGCCCTTCCCGAGGGCTACTCAACCAAGGTTGGTGAACGTGGGGTTCAACTTTCTGGAGGCCAAAAGCAAAGAGTAGCCATTGCCCGAGCTGTCCTAAAGAACCCAGAAATATTGCTATTAGATGAAGCCACTAGTGCTCTAGATGTGGAGTCGGAGCGAATCGTGCAACAAGCTCTAGACAGGCTCATGAGGAAACGGACGACAGTCATGGTGGCGCATAGGTTGTCCACCATAAAAAATGCAGATCAGATATCAGTCATACAAGATGGGAAAGTTGTAGAGCAAGGGACTCATTCTAGTCTGGTGGAGAACAACAATGGAGCATATTTTAAGTTAGTCAATCTTCAACAACAACAACATTAACATCAACAATGACACAGTGCCATGATTATTTAGGCCCGGTGCTTTCTTCATTCTATTTCTCCTTTTCATCATATAATGTTTGGATTTAATGTATTGAATAGTTGTTTCTATATTGGGGGATAAATCGAAGTTAATAATCATCACAAATGCTAAGGTATTTTGTATACGATAATAATAAGTTTTGTCTTTTTGATATCTTTCTTTGTTCTGAGGGTGTTGATATTCATTGCCCTCAAGGACCAACTAAGTGCAAAGTATTCAAAGTGACACGTGACCGAACCCCACGTTGCGTAGGAAGGATGTTGCATTAGAAAGAGAGTTTTTTTAAGTTTTACAACGTTTTATGCATACTTTAACAGTTATTTATTTTTATTTAAAAAAAAAAGATAATAAGTTTATAACAGAATAGTATTAGGATTCACTTTATTTTAATGTTTGGTGTCTAACACTTTAAAAGTAAAATATGTAAGAGTTCGAGACTGTCGTTGAATTTGATAAGAAATGATGCGATGAAATCTCATCTTATACTTAAAAAAAAAAACAAAAAAAAAAAAAGGAGAGTATTATAAGAGCATGGGCGGTTATCGGTTGGATTCAGTAAAAAGGAAATGACAAAATTTTACATTAAATAAAAAAAAAATTTAGTTGTATAAATACATACAATAAATTATCTTTTACAACCATAATCATACTGTAAAAGAGAGCTGACTGGACTCCTTTCAAGTTATTGCGCGCGTGGATTTTGTACGAACTTACGTGCGTTTATCATGTAAATACGCAAATAATTATTAAAAAATATTTGATGCAGATTGTTGATATATATTTATATATAAACACTAAATAGTTTTTTTAAATTAAGAAAAAACAGCTATTATAACCAAACTCCATATTTTATTATTAAAAAAAAAGGCAGTTAACAACATGTTCAACCATCAAAAAGTTTAGTGCGGGCTTAAAGAAATATTTTGTAATAAAAAAATTATTAAACTATCAATTATATGAGAAAATAATTTTTATTATTTTTATCAATCTTATATTTTACTTTTTAAAATTAAAATTTAAGATTTTAAAAATAAAAATAAAAAAAATATTAAAATATTTCTTTCTTTTTTTAAAAAAAAACATAATCATTTTTTTAACCCTTGACCCAAGTCTCCCGGGTTTGTATACGGAGCGAACCCGGAACCGTTCTTTGTTTTCCTCCCACTCACATCGATCCAAGGGGCCTAAAAAATTACCTTAACGGATCGAACCCGGACCCATACTTTTCAATAAAAGTACATGCATGGGTTTTGTGTTTGTGTCAACTGTGCTTCTTGAATGAATGGATGAACTCGTTTAAATTACTGGTGATCGTTCGCATATTTGAAAATAATAATAATAATAATAATAATAATAATAAATAATAGCCATGTAAGATACAGAGAACCTACAAAACAGCTGTTCTTAATAATTCATCACCGGCGGTTCAACCGCCCCAAGATTCCCGTTGAAAAATTTTTTTACACCCGAATTGAACTTCTTCTTGGAAAGTTTCAAAGTTTTTGCTTCGAAGCAACATGTTTTTATTTCCATTAGATATGGTATTTACTTAGGTCAATTTTCATATAATGATAAATTTAATACATTATAATAGGAATCTCACCAATTTAAATTGTAATATATATATATATATGTATATATATTTGTTTATTTATTTTGTCTAAGAAACATAAATAATATCGTGTATTTTTTACTCTCCTCGAAACTTACAAAGGGTTTTGAGTGCTTTTTTTTTTTTTTTAAGATATGATCTTTACATTGATAGAAACACATACATAGAGACTATTGTGGAAATATTTTGGAATTTTTTTATTTAATAAGAAATATTTTGTAAACCAATTCTCGCAAATCTTGTGGCGACCACGTAGTAAAATTATAATTTGCTTATTAAATTAATAATTATTTATGTATTGGTCATTGGTTAGGTGTTCCGAAATTCCATAGCCCTTAGCAGCGGTAAAAAGAGAAAAGGTCAACTACGAATGCATAGTTTAAAATAATTATAGACACGAAGTAGTGTTTTTCTTTTCTTTTCTTTTCTTTTTTTTTTTTTTAATACCAAAAATCAAGTCAATATTATTAATAGTAACTAATTGACTTTGTTAAACTTTGACACGAAATAGAAAGCATTACACAATAGAGTGGCAAACACTTTACTTTAGTGTTGCCATTGGGATGAGAACAAAGGAAACACGAAATAGAAAGGACTAAAAGTAACCTAATATGGATACATGGGTTGAAAACACTTTACTCTTTTCTTCTTCTTCTTCTTTTTTTTTTTTTTTTCTTTTTTTTTATGAAACACCTTCTTTACTCCCCAAACAGCTTCTCTCTTTTTTTGAATGCAATATCACAAGCCTTTTTTTTTTTTTTTTTTTTGCATAGTAATTAAAGTCCCCAAAAAGGAATGTGGAGGAGTTGGGATTTTAACTACCAAGCTCGCCCAAGAACCTTATTTTTGTGAACAACTCAGCTAGCTTTGTTTGCAATATCACAATCCATATGACATTCAAACATGCATGTTCCGAATTATATAAATTCACATGCAGATTTCACAAAAATTTTTCAAAGTTCAGGATTTCGATACAATTTTCATTTTGTATTAAAAAGAATGATAGTAAGACAAGTTATCTAACAATCATCACACTCTCGATGAACTTGAATTTTTACGTAATCTCTCTACAATGTTTCTTGAATCTGTCACCTTTGAAGCACCATACCGTCAGCGGCTCATAAGATTGTCACTTTAACTAATTCATGTTGAATTTTAATTATAATTCAAAAATTTGTGGCATGACTTGAGGAATTACGTAACAGCCTCGCTTCCTTGGTGTTCAAGAAACCAAGTAGCAAGCCGTAAAAGTTTTTAGTTTTGGTGAATTGGTGATCAACCATTCAGTCGCTGCGTTGAGAGAGCAGTTAGAGCCTATCTACAGTACGTGTGTGCGATATATATATATTGTATATTATTCTGGTTGACATTTTGAGACATTAACGTGGAAGAGTAGGATTTCTGAATTGATAGTTTCAACTTGGAAATAGAAAATGACCCCTCCCCCCCAAAAAAAAAAAAAAGATGACTACGATGGGATGGGGAGGGGGGGGATTAAGGTTTATGGAAATAATTGAATTAGTAGAAAGAATTCTTGGGAACCAAGCATATCTTGAATTATATGGGTGTTTGTTGGCTAAAACTATCTTGCATGCATGATGTTCAGAGATGATAGCCAACCAATGAGACAGAAAGCACACTCTGTGTATTTGTGTGTGTGAATAGATGAATGATGGCTGTTATAGCCTTTCTTGTCGGAGAAATGCGGACTAACTCATTAGGGAACTAATTAGAGTTACCAGACTGCTATAGTCTTCATTTGGGAAACAATGAAACTCCCATGTTTAGTTTCTAATTTTAAATTCCAACTCAAAACAATATATGAAATCACGCAACAAAAGATGTCAATTACTAAGAAAGAAAATTCAAGCCTTCAGGAAAATAATGTCACAGTGGAAAATTCTATGGGATTTGCTAGTTACACATACATAAATTTGTTTTTTAGCTACTTCAAGGCAATGGTTCCCAAACCTAAGACCACGGTTTCAGCATGCATGAAGCCAAACAAATGTGCAAATAAACATTTCTATAATTCTACTCTCACAGTGCTTTGGTGTCAAATTTCAAGTTTTATGGGTAAAATTGAGAGTCGTCTAATCCTCAAAACAGGCATGCTTCCAACAAACAACAATAAGACAAATCACAGGCATCCTGGTCACAACTTTACATGTCTGCAGGATTAAAAGTCTTGTAGCTGGCCAATTGATATTGCACAATGTTCTGCTTGGATGACACTAATATGAGTTGCCGACAAAAGTTGATAACCAATATCATTTTTTTATTAAGCATTCTCTGGCTGTTTTGTTTCTGTTTCTTCCCCATTCCCATTTTGGATTTTTGTCTCCAAATTTCCAAAACAAAGTCCATCATATATAGCAGTACCAAAAGATTTTATACATACATACATACATACATACATATATATCTGTCTCTTATACACATCTAGATGTGTATAAGAGACAGGTTCTGCTTGGATGACACTAATATGGGTTGCCGACAAAAGTTGATAACCAATATCATTTTTTTATTAAGCATTCTCTGGCTGTTTTGTTTCTGTTTCTTCCCCATTCCCATTTTTGATTTTTGTCTCCAAATTTCCAAAACAAAGTCCATCATATATAGCAGTACAAAAAGATTTTATACATACATACATACATACTTACTTATAAATATATATATATATATTCTGTCACATGGGTGAAGAGCACAAAGATATTAGACCATATGAATTAGTAATAATAATTCTAAAGGAGTACACACTATTTGAACAAAGATAAAGGTCAAATGCACTTTCTTCCAAATTCGTCCATATTGTCTCACCTGATCAAAATATGACATGTGCACTACCTAATTTCGATTGTCATTTCTTCTTTTTTTGAGTTGAATAATGCCTAGATTGTAATTACTACGCGACTTCCCCTGCACTACCTTGATTTGGAAGCTATGCATTGATTTCTATAGCACAAAGGAAAAGAAAATGACCATTATCTTCCAGATTACGTCTTCCTTGCATCTATATAAGCGGCTTGTCTCAGAAATTTGTTAAAGGCAATAGCTTCCTTGTTGGATACAAGCAGATTTTTCTCTAAATTTCAACTCTAGGCCTACCCTCTTGTCACTCTCGTATGTATTGATACACTTGACAAATTTTTTACATCTCGGCAGAATGGTTAGATCTCCATGTTGTTCTGACGTTAATTTGAAGAAGGGGCCGTGGACGCCAGAAGAAGATGAGATGCTAAAAGAGTATGTTAACAGAAATGGCCACTCGAATTGGAAGCAAGTCCCAAAGCTTGCAGGGCTGAACAGGTGTGGGAAGAGTTGCCGGTTGCGGTGGACGAATTATCTGAGGCCTGATATCAAGAGAGGAAGATTTACAGAGGAAGAGGAGCGAATGATCATCAACTTCCATTCGGTTATTGGAAACAAGTATGCATATTTTCTTTTACCCTTGTTTTGGTTTGCCTCTCAAGGCTCTATTTTTATGTTCTCAAAGATTGAGGCCAGAGGGGTTTGAACCCTGCCCAGAGTCCAATTGCCACTAAGCCATGCCTGAGAATCCAAAATCTGAATCTCGTATTTACTTGGCAGTTCATAACAATTGTTCTTGCTCGTATAGTCTTGCAAAGGTATAACCTTTTTCACTCAAACATGAACTTGCAGATGGTCAACGATAGCTGCCCATCTTCCGGGGAGGACAGACAATGAAATCAAAAACTTCTGGAACACCCACATAAGGAGAAAACTTCTGAAAATGGGAATTGACCCAAACACTCACAGGCCAAGAAGCGATTTCAATCATCTTCTGAATCTATCTCAGTGGCTAGGTGCAACGAAGTCAAGTCCCTGGAACAATCTACTTATGTTACAGGCAGATGTCACAAAACTAGCAAAACTCCAGCTGTTGCAAAATCTACTGCAGATTATGAACACAAGCACACTTCCAAACTCAGAGAACACCAATCTCTTAGGATCACTAAACATTGACCCAACTCAAGGATTACTCAATGGGGAAATTGCAGGAAACTTCTACTCTGAGGGACCAATCCCAGAAGTCCATAACATTCTGAATCCTTCTGTAGCCCCTCAATTATCCAATGATCTCCAAGCTGTCACAAATTCATGGACATGCTACGAGGGTGGGCTTGACACCGGGAGCCTTAATACGAAGAACAGCAGCTCGAGCAATTCTTATGGATGTAATATCCAAGCAGAGAGCCATCCTCCTAAATTGTTATTGGCCTCAGCCTTAGCCTCACCTGAGGTTTCCATTGTCAATGAAACAGAAAACAACGTTAACCCATCAAACTACTCCACCAGTTCGCCTGCTTACACCATGTTTGAAGCTTGGGACAAAATACTTGAGGATGAAGCCGGTGGCTCTTACTGGAAAGATATTCTAGAGTGCGCATCTACCTTCTTTGTTATACTCGTTACTGAAAAGCTGATATTAATTGGGGAAATATCTGTGAAAATTTTAAATGCTAAAACGGCTTTTTACCTTATGTTATAGCATGAATATTGTTATTGATAAATGTTTGGTTTCTATCTGATATTGCAGGTTAACAGCATCATCATGATGATCGCAAGCTCAAAACTTACGGCAAACGTCGCTCCAACTAGCTGGATATGCACTTTGGCAGCATAAATTGTTCACTAAAAGACTTTTTGGTAATTGTTACGCTTGTTTCCATTTGTTCTTATTGAGAGGGTACGGCTGTATAACGGTAAAAAGACTGCATCATAGTGTAGGAGTCTGCACAGAGACGTCCTTTTAAGAGATGGGCTTCTTTCTAAGATTAAATAATACCAGCGTGTAAAGATGAATCCAAATTCATTCAAATCTTGGAAAATATTCATTATATTGAATACATTATTTATTTTGTCACTTAAATCTATTTCCCGTTCGCAGTTGCAATTTTGTCTTATATAGGCGTGTGTGCGTGTGTATCCAGCTAATTGCATCATCAAAAGATTGAGTTGATGAGATTAGCCGAAGCAACAACAGCTCAATCTGTTAAATCTGACAAGGGCATTCTACATACATATTCCTAAATTTGAGATGGCTTCAACTGAGATACGGGTTTGACTTTGTCTGAGGACTCTTGTTTTTTGGTCGGTCATCAACTGTAACATCAGTGCAGCTTGATGACCTAAATGATTTGAATTGGGGTTTGAATATTGTATGAATCTTAATTCAGATACTACAAAGTCAGAAAATTTAGGTGGGGGATTATTTACGTCCAATTAAAGAAATTGACCGTAATCTGTAGCAAACCGTCCAAGTTCAGCCCTTCACTTATACTTTTCTCCTTTCTTTTTTTTTTCCCCTATTTACAAGCAAACTCTACAGGCAGCCTCCTTATAACCAGACAGACTAGGAAAATAAAGGACATACAACTATTCGAAGATTATTAAAGTATGCAATCTAAAATGGGTTCCAGCTGGATAACCCAACTCGAAAAAAAATCCTCTGCCATCAATCTTGGGGTAAACTATGCTAGAGAGAGAGAGAGAGAGAGAGAGAGAGAGAGAGAGAGAGAGAGAGAGAGAGGAGGGTGGTATTAAAAGCAGCAGCCTGATAAATCAAAGTTCACAATCCCATTCAAACATATAACTCGTACTTTCTCCACCAGATTGATACTGTTCATACACCAAAATATAAGTAAATGAAATGAAGCTCTATCGTGATTAAAATACTGCCTCTACAAGAAGTAAATAAAGCAGCATAGGGCCTACGGGCCATATTGAAGCCGACCAAGAGCTACCCAAGTTCCTCTTAGGCTTTTACTTGGGATCGACATTTAAACAACCAGAGACTACTGTTCATCCTATGCAAAACATGTTCTCCGACATCCTAAAAAACTCTGACCTCGTAAGTGCTCGATAGGTAGCTTTATGTCACGGAGACGTAAAAATCAACTAACTACATGACATTTTGGACCATTTAAAAACAACATAAAAGGTTTTTGGAGACCTTTTAAAGACATTGAAAAATAAACAAGAAACAAAAAGGTAAAAAAACAAAAACTTAAAGAGATAACAATTAACACTAAAAAAATAAAATATTCTACTCCATATAATAGTTTAAAAAATCATCATTAAATATACCTTTAAATTGTGAGCTCATAGTTACCATCATAAATTATATATATAAAAAAAAATCACTCATCTTATTAAAAGAGTTGTTGTCATTATCATTAAAGTTAAACTCATAGTATTTTTAATCTACTCTAGTCAAATTCGAATACTTTAATATACTACGTCATAATGAATAAACAAAAGAAAATATGTCAAAATAATTGGTAAAACATAATACATTAAGGGCTTTATAATTAAGTGCTTTGGTTTGCATCCTAATAAAAGGTAATAGCTATTAAGTTGTTTATAATTGATTTATGTTTGATGAGGTTTTCACCTAAGACTCCTTAAGGAAATTATTACGAAAAATTATGTTTATGAGGAGACGTTATTTGTTGGGATCATAGATAATCATTCTCCTTTTCTAGTTAATAGAATAAAGGATCATTGTAGATGGTATAAACTAAAATTCGTCTCACCTATTTGTGTAAAAGGTTTTAACAATTCTTAAAGGAAAAATTAATAACAAGAGATGTTATTTTGCCTTTTGAAATATTTTGAGTCTTGAATATTGATTTGTAATCAAAAGAATTAAAAAATCCTCAAGTCTTTTATGAAGAAATTTTGGGAAGTCCAACTTGTTTTGCTAAAGTTTTACATGTGAGTTCTAGGATTTTTATTTAGAATATAAGGATGTCAAGGAAGAATTTTTGTAATATTTGGAACTCATTGTTCTTTATCCTCCAATTGTCAAGTCTTTATTTCCTAGTATAATTAACTTACTGCCAATGGACGTTGTTCATATTGTTAACCAAGAAGCTTTCTTAAGACATAAAACTCTCATGATTAGTAAGTTACAATTTATCCTAATAAGACATTATGAGATTAGTGATTGCCCACTGAATTATGTAGATTGACATTTTTCTTATACTTGTTAATTTATTTGGATAGGAAATAAACAATAGGCATGATAATCCATTGATCATAGGTCAACACTTACATGAGGTATTAAGAGCTAAATCCATTTAGCCATTTTCATTTATAGAAGTGGTTTAAATTCTTTAACCCTCTGTAAGAGTAAAAGGTTATCCTCAATCTTACATAAGATTCTTCTTTTGTCTTTTATGTCTTCCATCTTTATTGATATGTATGAATTTAAAATAGAGAAACCAACCATAATATATTTTGAGATTGATTTATGTCATCATCTTTATTTGTCTTGTTATAGATTCAATCATCTCTAGTAAGGTAATGTTTCTGTTTTTTGCAAACTCCATTTTGTCATAGAGTCCCAAGAATAGTCAGTAGCCTAACTATACCTTTTTCATTACATAATTCTTTAAATAATTCAAAGAGATATTTGTGTACTCGGTTAGTTCTTAGGGTTACAATTCTTTTATCTAACTAATTTTTTATCATAGTTAAATATTTTCTAAAGCATTATAATGCTTCAGATTTATTGGAAATCAAATAAATATGATCATAATGGATATAATCGTTTATACAAGTAAGAAAATATAAAGCACCACGTCTCTTCTTCACACTCATTAGACCATATATGTCATAATTGACTAATTGCAACAAAAATTTGACCTAACAATCTTACTAAATGATTTTCTAGTTACTTTTCTTGTCAAACAAAGTTGACACATAAACAATTCAATTTTAACAAGTAAGCTTAAAAAGCCCTCATTAGTTAATTTATTTATTTTTTCTTTCCCAATATGACATAGTCTAGCTCGCTAAATATTTGAATCTATAACATTGTAATAATAGAAAAATAATTATTGTAAATATTAAATACACCATAATTAATATTGAATATAAATAAAGTATTTCATAAGTGTTCACCACTAACATAAGAAGTGTCATCATAAATACTCACAATGTAACTTTTAAAGACAAATTTATAGCCTAAACATAAAAACAAAATTTCATCAAATTTTAGGTACATAAACAATATCACGAAATAGTAAAATTTAACCATTTTGCATTTATAATTTGTAAATGTTGATCTCCTTGACTTTTACTCATGTGTTGTTCTTAACATGCATTCATCTTGAACCAATTCCAATTTAATGGAACTCCACATTCAATAAGTAGCAATATTAGCTAAACAATGATAAAGAAAAGTAAATAATACGTTTTTTTGGTTTAATGTATTCATGAGCAAAATGACTCAGTTTCTTATAATTGTAACATTCATTTTGGTCTTATCCTTCTTCTTATCGTCATATCTCTTGTGATAATCATTATTGTTCTTCTTTTATGTTTATTCAATCTTTTTTCCTTTTTTATAACGCTTATAATGTTACTTACGTTTTGAACAAAAAAAAAAACCTTTAAACTAGTCTTAACTTTAATCATATTCACTTGCTCATAAAACTTTATAGTCTTGAGGTACTCATTCTTTAAAATCAAATAATTTGAGATGCCTTTAAAAATCTTAATAGTCTCACTATGGATCCTATTAATTTTTAAATGCTTTTAGTTTAAATGAATAAAGTGAATGACAACTGAATTTATTGTTTATTCATGAAGGTATGACTGGTTACTTTAAGTTGATGATTTTAGACATCACCCTTAACTGTTAACTCATGTTATGATATGATTTCTTCATATAAATATCAAAATTGACCATCAACTTAATTGTCAAAGTACTCTTAAACTTTGTTTGTCAAAACTAACCATATTGTTTGGATAATCTTATACTTTTTAAATTCATGAATAAGATCATTCTTTATATTTTTAAATAAAAATATACAAGCCATATAGTTATTTCTTTTCCAAGTCTCAAAAGCCTTTTAGTCTTAACTTTATTAAATTAAAGAACCCTTACCAAGGTTTATTATGATATGTTTTATGGCTTCAAGCATTTCATGCCTTTTAAAGATATATTGAAATTTACAGAATATGTTATAGTTTTCAGCATTTAACTTCTCCTCCTTATTGAGTTCACTAATAATATTCTTTGTAATCATTGTTACAACAATCTTAAGACATTTATCAGTGATTAATAATAAAAAATTAATCATTCATTTTACATCAATATTGAAATAGATTATTAATAGTCTAAAATTAGTCAAAAAATCAAAAGTTCACAATATTTTCAATTATCTTCTTTTATATTAATGCTAAATTATTTTAATTTATTTCAAAATATGCAAAATTTAAGTTATTAGGTGAAGATTCATATGATCTCACCAACCTAACAACTCCCACTCAAAAAAGAAAAAAGTTTTTCATTATTTTTCATTTTATATTCTTTAAAAGTGTGAAAATTTTTTTGTTAACTACACAAATTTCTAAAATTTTTGAGGAATTCAAAATTCATTCTTTTAATTTGCTTCTAATAATCATTTGAGTTAAAGTTTGCATCAAATGAATTATATTTTATCCTTGAATATAATTAGAATGATATTAAAAATTATCAACGTTAGAAAAAAAAATAATTTTATAATCTATTAATTTTTGAAAAATAATATTAGAATGTTGTAGAGTATAAAATAAAAAAAATGGTACGATTTTTTTAAATATTTTTACTAATTATTATGAATTTAAAAAAATATAATTTATTTTTAAAATAATAAAAAAATATAACATGATAAATTCTATTAGTCAATGCTCAACACGAGTACTCTCTAACTTGTTACTAAAATATTAAGTCAAAATAATCTTTTTTATTTTATTTTATTTTAGTGGACTTCACCTCGTGATAATTTCTCAATAATAGTTATTATATGTGTTACTAATATATCCACACCAAATTAGTCTATACAAAAATAAATACTTCATTTCACTGACTTATCCAAAAAGCATTGTACATTAATTATTGTTCAAACATGATAATAGTAAAATTTTGACATATATTATAATTTAATTTTTTAATTTAATTGATCTTAAAAAATAAGATATGAAAATATATATTTTAAAAAATTATTTAAATACATTAGAATAAAATTTATTTTCTTCTTAAAATTTTAGATTCAATTTAGTTATTCTTAATTGATACATCAAAATTGATAAATAATATATAATTAAAAACCTCATGATGAATACTTTTTATTTATATAAATTTTGTAACATGAATTTATTATTTTCAGTATTAATTTTTAAAAATAATATACAACAATATATATATATATATTGTTCCTCTTTATATATATATATATATATACAACAGTATTAATTTTCAGTATTATTTATTATTTATATCTTTTTTGAGTTGTTCCTCTTTCTTTTGTTTTTTAAGATAACAATGTATAAAATAATAATTGCAATGACTTTTGCTGCTATAACCTTCTAATCCCTTTTTGTTCTTTTCTTATTTTTAACAATTTGCCTAAAAAAATTATTGATATTCAGTATCAAGCAAAAATATAGTAAATAAAAAAAAAGTAGCCAATGGAAATAGGTAAACAAAATAATAATAATAATAATTGGTTCCATCGTCCTATAGTTACTTTTTACACGTAAGGTCTTCTCTACAAGCCAGAGCCCCTTCCTTTATTTAATCAATATTATTATTAATTGTACAATTTACACTTATTGGCCCTACCCATGAACAAGTAAACTAGCTTCAATAATGTAACCACAATTTTGTTATTTCTGAAATAAATCATTTCAAATAAGAAAATGTCACAACTCCTTAGAGGGCAATTGATGTTCTCTTAAGAGAAGATGAAGATGACAAACCCATCCCCAAGCTGAACCTCAATGTTAGAAGTTCCAGGCATAGAATTTTCAAGCCAATACATTTTTTAGCAACCAATAACAATTATCCGACAAGCAGAGACTACAATTCTGCACAAGTTATAATTGTCAACACCATAGAAAAGGTCAACTTATCAGCTTCGAGTAAATAAAAAATCAACTGCATGGCATAACAATGCTCACCTGCAATGAAATTATGCCCTATTATTGAGCAGAAGGATAACTAGTCTCACAAAATCTTTAAGTGGAATATTATCAATAACTTCCTATTTGTATGAATGTTTGTTCCTCATCCCAGAGCCAGAAAACCATAAAGACAAAGGATGCCCAAACATTTTCTTTGCATCCTCTTCTCACTTTCATTGGAATGCTACCAAGTCAGCATCCACCAAGATCCAACAACATTTGCCCTTATTTCAACTAATTATCAATGACTTCAATAGTTTTGAACATAGAGAGGGGGGGAAAGGCGGACCATTTTCATCAGCCAACAGGGGAAAATAAAAGGCAAGAAATCAAACCAATTAAGGGAATTTCGATTGTGGAAAAAAGCAATTCAATTTGTCAATGTTGCTAAATTGAAGAAAAAGAAACAACTTCTAAAGAAAAGAAACACTGGATAGGCTCAAAGTACAGCCTTAACGTTCCTAAAACTTCAAGAGTTGTTCAAAAGTACCTATCTGCAGAGCACCTGTTGATGGAATGTACATGTTCACCATTGAAACACTACGCAAATTTTGTCAAGAGCCTAAGGCTAACATCAAGAAATGGACCTACTAATTCCACCACTGCACCGCCTGCAACATATCAGGGAATTGTCAATTCAATTTGCCGCACCACTTAGCACAGTGGTTCCCACATCCTCAACCAAAAGCCATCCATTACCAACCAATAAAGCGAGCCACAAACAGTTCCTCAGGTAATCGTTCAACCCCTTTTAACCCTGTTTTTTTTTTTAACCCTTTATTGTTGTTCTCCTCCTTCATCTCAAACTTGGAGAATTGGAGATTTCTCTTTCTCTTCCCCATCACTGCAGCAACTATTGCTCACAATTTTCCTCACCTCCCCATCACAACTGCTCAACGTCCTGTGGTGTGTGTCCAACCCATGTTTTTCCTCACCAACTCCTTCGCCCGAATTCTTCTCCACAGAATCTCCCCCCTTCCTGCTCACCACTTCCCAAAAGAAGTCACTCAAAACAGTCTCATAACCGGGCATTTTAGCATACCCAGGAAAGTAATTAATATCAATCACCAGATACCTATTCCCAATCCTGGAATCCCTAATCACATCAAAGTTAAACAAGTTCAAATTCATGGCCCTCCTCAAACCCTTGGCAATACAAGCAACAAAACTCTGGGGAGGCAACTGGGCATCCTCCAAATCCATCAATTCGTAGTACTTGTCATCATTTTTCTCATGAGTAGTCAAATTGGATACCTGAGAGAATGACAAAGAACCCTCCAGGCTCTTCAATTTCTCCTCAGGGACATCCGGCAGCGACTTCCGCTTCACGCACCTGACATACTCGCCCACCACGTACACTTTAAAGATAACCCCACCGTGATTGACGAACTCCTGCAGAACAATGGGTGGCTTCAGCTTGCTGAGGCCGTCGCGGTTGAAGACTAGCGCCATTTTGTGCGACTTGGCACTACCGTCTGCGATCAACGGCTTGGCGATCACGGGGTACTTGAGAAACTCCCACGCCTGCGGATCGAACAGCGTCTCCTTGTCGTAAATCACAATCTGCTTTGGGATCCCGAACGTGTCGGCGCCGGCCTCCACCCTCAGCTCCGCCACGACCTGGAGCATGGAGATTCTGTTGTGGAGCCGCTCGATGGCCGAAGGCGCGTCGACAACCACGACATTAGGGTTTAGAACCTGGTACTCTTCCAGTTGCCGCTTCCAATCCTCGCCGTACAGCTTGTGAATGACGCAATCAAACGGTCCCTGCTCGGCCAATGGACGGTCAGGATCGATCTTAATTAGATCGATCCCTCGCTCCCTGCAGAGTATTTCCAACGATTCCTGGATAAAGCTATGTCGCTTCTTCGGCAATAGCGCGTACCCCACCCCATATCGCCCCTTCTCCGCCATTGATTTTGATTCCCTTCTTGATCAAAATCGAAAGATCAATAAAAATTTCCACAATCTTCACATCCAAAATTATCCCCTCTTCCCCCCCCCTTTTCTTTCTTTCTTTTCTCTTCCCTCAATTTTCCACACTTTTTACAAACAAACAATCGAAATAACAAAAATAATTTCAAAAATATAAAATGACCAAATGAGAGAGCTGTTGGTTTGTTGTAGAAATGTGTGTGTGTGTGTGTGTAGCTATAGGTGTGCGAGTGAGTGTGCGGAAATGTTGCAAATTTTCAGATTGGGAGCTCTTGGATGGAGCCAGTGGAGATTTTGTCGTCCTAGGGTTGAAGGGTGATCTTCGCCGCGGATGGAAGGGGGCTGGGTTTGATAAAGTAACCAGAGTTAGGGGAAAGCGTAGATTTGGATTGCGCACGTGGCATATTCTTTTGTTTATTCGCGCCTCAAACGCGTGGTGGATTTGGGAAGGGAGTACTTGGTTCGTCATTATTGGCATAAAGAATCATGACAGGTGGGTAACACTAGTCAACGTTCGTTTTTGAGCTTTGGGCTTGGGGATGTTGTGGACCCCATCTCCTTTTTTTATTTTTATTTGTTTATTTTTATTTAATTTCTACCGTGTGTCTGTTGTTAAACACTCAATTTTTTAAATAATTAGCACTTAAAGAAATTAGGTGTCATTTTTTTTATAAAAAAAATATTTTTTTGGGAGATTGACAGCCATTATGAATATTACTAAATTAGTAATCCAGACTGATTTATATGCCTCTTAATTAATTAGTAATGTAAGGTTTCGCCTTGATTTTTCAGTTCATGCATGCTTCTAATCTATAGTAGCAGTGGAAAGTGGTAATCATTTGAATAATTAGGTTAGAAATTATTAAACTCAATAATTTTAAAATAAAGGTATGATGAGTAAATTGAGTGTAAAAATGTTAAAAATTAAAGAGAGCAGTTTCCACAAATGTCAAGAATATAATTTTATAAAGTTATTCCATAGCTTTTGGTAGGGAGATCAATACGTCTCTCCAACACAAAAATTTTGAATAATCAAAACCTCATATCTAAATAATTTTTTTTAAAAAAACAAATCTAAATAACGGAAAACTCAAAGCAAGAAAAGGTCTAAAAGCAAATAATTCTAAAATCCCATAAACTAATGCAAAATTTAATAAATTTGAAATTACATTAACCCTTAACCCCCCCCCCTCTCAAAAAAAAAAAAAAAAAGGGCCTTAAATCATGAATTCAAATAATCCAAAATTCAAAAGCTTCGGTCTAGATTTAGTTCAACCGGATTGTTTGTCACCTCATGCCGTTTTTATTTTCTATGGTAAACACTGTGATATTTACAAAACTAAGAATCGAATATTTACTACTTTATTGACGACCGAAAGCATTTTGGCAAAGAACCGTGCTTAGAAGCATCTATGATGATCTCTTTACCAAGTGGCGTTGTTGAATTAATACGGATGCTTGATATGTTCTCCATGATGAAATCTTAAAACCAAAAAACTAAAAAGAAAGTGACCCAATTCATAGTTTGAGACCTTTAACCCTAAAGACACTCAAATTCCCGTTCAACCTTTCTTGTACGTGATTTCCATGCCGCACCGCCCCACGATTTAATCAAAACCACTCATGTAGTTGTACCAATGAAAAAAAAAAAAAAAAAAAAACAAAAGAACAACCACTGACCATTTATAACATTCTTATCTCGTTGTCCTTGTATTCATGTTATGTATGTTCATTCCTTTGGCCCCACTGACGTTGATGAGAGAAAGAAACATGTTTAATTGTCGCAAACAGATGCATTCAGAAACAAGCATCGCTCTTTATCTTTTACCATGGAGGGAATTTTTGAACTGAAAGCCGACGTATAAATTGTTTATATGATGATGTAGCAAAGTATGCCAACTTTTTTTTTTTACTCCAAAAGCTTACAATGATTAATGTCCAAAATGTGTGAGATATAAATAATCTCGTATCATATAAAATTTGAATTTCACATCTAACTTGTAATTAAATTCTCATTTCTAATCCGATTAGATTAAAAAAAACAAAAAAAAAAAAACAAGAAGAAGAAGAAGATGATGATGATATGAGAGCTCGCTCTCATATATTGTCACAAAACTTCCTGAATAGGCCAACTCGCATCCTCCAAATTGGGTGGATATGGAGACCTTGGTGGTCCTTCTAGCCACTAGACACAGTAGCATTGCGACTTTGTAGTGGGGTTGAACTTGGCACAGAGGACCACAGCCTTTGTATTCAATCTTGGCTGTCAAGGTCACTCACAAGGATCACGCGCACAATTACAAAAGATACAATTTCTGTCGGTTCCGCACGTGGACTCCATGCGCAAAACATCTAACGATACATCTTTTAATATCTCTTTTGAATGTGGTAGAGAGAAGGTGGGTTTTCTAATGCCTTTCAGCTTCGTCCAAAATGTTACGTTCCACTAATTATTAATTATATATTTATACTCATTTAATGTATAATCATAAATAATATTATATATATATATATATATATATATATATATAATAAATAATTATGATGTTGTTATATTATTTGCATTAAATGCATGATTTAATCATTCATCTAATGTAAATTTTTTTACATATAAAACAATTATATTGTAATGATTTTAATATCTTAATCTAATATTAATTGATTATTAGAATTAATATTTCATTATATGTCAGTAACATTTATCATTAAAGCAAGAATCACTCTTTAATTTATTATCTTATCCGATAAAATTAGTATATCATATTTATTTGACTGAATATTTTAATAAAAATTAAAGACATACATATATTAGTTTAAATATATTAATATAATTGTTTATTATTATATATTAAAAAATTAATACTTTAATATTTTTACTGACATTCCTTATTTATTTTTTTTTCTTGGTAAAGATAGTACGGAGGGTCAACTTATTTAATTTACATTTTGAGTTTAAAGAGAACAACTCAACTTCAAAATTAAAATACTTATGGAGATTAAAAATTATTTTCCTTACGTTTGAGTGCATGGATTGAATAATTACTCAAAAACTTTGAAACTATAAATATCAACTATATAAGAGAAAAGTCAAAAGACAACAAAATAGATTATATATTAGAATTTTTAAAGGAAGTTAATATCTCTATCTAACGCAGAAAATCAATCCACGAAATAATAACTATCATTTGAGAAGAGACATGAAAATCTTTATTTTTTATCTTTAATCTTCTGTTTTATCTAACAATATGATTAATTAAAATGTAGCATGTTGGTTTTACATATTAGTTGGCAATTGGTTTAAATATTTAATGATTAACTTGTGATTTATTTGAGATTGTAGTTGTGGTTTGCAAGCAGTTTGCAAACAAATGATAAAATTTACATAAAAGTGCAATGCGATTTAAATTTACAAAAATACAATATTTTCATTTAATTAAAAAATACAAAATAATATTTTTTTAAAATAATAATTTTCATTTGTATGTAAAAAATAATTATAATTTAATTGCATACAATTTTTTAATTTTTTTTATTTACAACATTAAATAGTAATTATGTTTATTAACAATAAATTTTACCATGATCAGTTTATCAATCATAACAACAAAACTTAACTGCATTCTAAAGCAAATCCTTATTGTTATGTTTAAACCTAAACTAAAGAATTTTTTTTAACAAAAGTCTATTTCTTTTTTTTTCCATGAATTTGTAATATGTAAAATATACACAAAAAATATATTATTTTTATATCAAAATTAAACATTGTATATTTTGTGAAAATTTGAAAGAATTATGGCTTGAACTCTTAATATTTTCTCTTAATTTATTCTTGTGGAATAAAAAGTAATAAAAGAAAATTAAGAATAATAGAGTTCTATATAGCCACTTACATGAATATATTTGTGAAATTGTACAAAAATAAGAGTTTAAAACAAAGATATTAACAAAATCATGACAAAAAATTACACAAATTAAAATATAATTTGATTATATATTACAGAATTTTATGACATAATGTACAAAAGTTTAACACTATTGAAAGAATGAAACAATATTATGATCAATTAATAAATTAATGATATTAATAAAATTAAATTAATTTAATATTTCTAGTTAAGTTTATGAAGTATGTTTTTTCAATAAGTTTATTTTATAGATTGTGTGATATAAAAATGTAATTATTAGAAAATGTAACCTTTAGGTCAACCTTAGTCAATAAAGGATCTAATCTAATTGAGTCAAATCTAATAAGAGCAATTTAGAATATCTATAGGAATTATGTAATTTTGGTTGATACTTTTTAGTAGTATAAATATGAAGAGTTGTGACTTGTATAAGTCAATTATGAAAAGAATGAATTTTCTCAAACTTTCTTTCTTTTTTGTTCTCTTTATTTCTCTTTCTTTCACTCTTGCTTTATTTTTATCTCTTTCCTTACAATTTTTTGATTTCTTCCTCATTTATCCAACTTCTTATGTTTGGTGCCTTACATTTAGTATCAAAGTGGTCGTCGAACCTTCGCTTCATTTTGGTCAAGAAATGCGCTCTACCATAACATACAACATTTATCTTAAAGCCTCGGATGATTAGGTACACAAACATTATTAATAACTATAAAGTGGTTATGGAGAAATTATAACTACTTGAAGCTCTATTGGCACATAAATACAAGTGTTGATGGTGTTGTCAGTGTATATGTAAATGTTGGAAGCATTTATGAAGTAATTGATGGACTTGATTAGCT
Source organism: Kandelia obovata (assembly GCA_021464305.1). Lineage (NCBI taxonomy): Eukaryota > Viridiplantae > Streptophyta > Magnoliopsida > Malpighiales > Rhizophoraceae > Kandelia > Kandelia obovata. The sequence continues at coordinate 779,136 of JADCRA010000363.1, forward strand.
CTTATGAGTCACTTTTCTATCAAGAGAAGGTGGTGCTCTCTAAGGCATTTATTCTAGTGACATCTCAAAAAATCTTACCTTTATCTAAATCTAATCACTGGATTTTAGGAAAAGTAATAGTTGAGTATAGCAACCTCCATTGAAAGGGACTAATTTGACATCAAAACCACTTAAACCTATTAACGAAGACACCAAAGAAATCTTGTTAAATAAAAATACTAGAATTTTGGCATACAATATGCTGAAGGTTGTTAAGCTTGTGGACAAAAAAACCAATCATTATTCTCATTGACATAAGAAGTATACATAGTTTCTTAGTTAGCAGGAAGACTTTAGAGTTGGGGTGCCTAATATAATCAGTATTGCCTATAACAGTGATAGTAGTTCACAATAAGAAGGTAAACTGCTAAAAAAAGTGCACAAAGTTCACTTGGAAAATGTAGGGGCACTTATTCACTTTAATGATGTGATCGATCCCTTTCAGGACTTATGTGACATCATTCTATAAGTGAATTGCTTACTTATCTTTAATCTATTGATGTTGGACCTTAAAGAGATAAATTTCTTATTTGATTAAGGGAAATTTCAAAGGTTGATTAAGAAAGTGAAGTATAGTTTACAAACCCATTTTTGTATCATAGTTTTATCGTTTTAAAGTATTGTTTGTCCAAATGAGATATATAAGGTGTTGAGACAATTTCAAGATATGGTTAAGGACTTGAGATTGCTTTCACCTATACGAGTATAAGACCATCACATTCTACTGGTTAACATTGTACTATTGGTGAACATACACTCATATTGATCTTTATTATCTCAAGGTAGATTTTGAGAAGTAAGTTCAAATTATAATAGATAATGAACTAATCTAAAATAATATTAATCCTTTTGTCTTTTTAATGTTGTTGGTTTGGATTAAGGATATAAAGTGATAATTCTATATGGATTACAGTCAATCGAATGAGATCATAGTGAAGAAAAAATTTTCAATACCCATCATTGACGAAATATTAGACAAGTTAAATAGATTGTGTTATTTCGCTAAATTAGACTTTCGAGTAGATTACCATCAAATTATGGAGAACGATTAAGATATTGTAAAGACAACATTTCAAACTCATCAAGAACATTATAAATTTCAAGTAATATCGTTCATATTAACTAATACACCTACTATATCCAATCATTAATGAACCAAGTATGTGTCCCTCCTTTATGAAAAATGTCATAATGTTCTTCAATAATATCTTGGTATATCATACAAACTTAAATAAGTATAAACAACATATTAAAGAAGTACTAGGTATTTTGCGACAAAATTAGCTTTTTGGTAAGCTTTCTAAATATGTATTTGGTCAAACTCAAATTGATTATTTGGGACATGCAATCATGACAAATGAGGTCTTAATGGTTCCAACTAAAATAAATGTCATAAAGACTTATTTGATTCCAACTATAATCAAGAATTTGTGTGAATTCTTAGGGTTGATCATATATTACTAAAAATTCATCAGAAACTACAAAATTCTCCATAATTCTTTAATAAAATTGTTGAAAATATATGGGTTCCATTGAAATTAAAAGGCTTTGTATATATTTGAAACTCTGAAAAAAGTCATGTGTTAAACCTTTTTGCTTGCTTTGTCAGACTTCCAAAAAACATTTTTGTTGGAAATAGATACTTGTGATGTTAGCATAAGAGTCATTTTTATGCAAAAAAGGTTACTTTCTAACTTACTTAAGTAAGTTCTTTACCTCGAGAAGTAGAGGGCTTTATATATATGAAAAAGTGCCCCTCGTGGTAATTATGGTTGTGTCCAAATTACATCATTATCTTGAAAAATAATGGTTTATTATCAGGACAGACCATGAGAATCTGAAACACTTATTACAATAAAAGCATTTGATATATGTTCAATAAGAGGAATTACTTAATTTCTTAACCTTGATTACCTGATCCAATACAAGAAAGGGACCAAAAATAGAGTAACTGATGCTCTGTCTAGACAAAAAAAAAAAGAAAGATGAAATGTCATGTTATTACTGTGATAGTATTGATGTGAATGAAAGAATTTGTAAGAAGCTATGAAGGAGATGAGCTACTTTTAAAATTAATTCAAGTTGCCTTAAGAAGGAGTTATGTATACTCAAAATAAAATTATTTATTCAACATTTTACAATGGGAGGGAAAAATCTATGTTAGCAACAAAGGGAACTTTTAAGCTCAATTAATTTAAACTTTGCATGACTTAGTTGTAGGAGGGCATTCTAGTGTTCAAGTCATATATTTAAGGTTAAAACAACACTTTGTTTAAATTAACATGAAAAAGTCAGTGCAATTATGGCTATAAGCTTGTAAGATATGTTAGCAAAAATAAAGGTCAATCGTACTTAAGTCTTTAGCGACTCTTTATAGCAAAGTAAACATGATGTCATATAGCCATAGACTTCATAAAAATATCCTTTTATTTTGAAGGAAATAATTTCATATGAATAATGGTTAACCAATACATTAAATCAGCTCACTTCATTAATTTTTGTCATCCATTTACAATTCCTCTTTTAACCTAGGTTTTTTATAAGCAAATATTTAGATTAAATAAGGTACCATAATCAATAATATTTAATGGAGACAAGATTTTCACAAGTCACTTTTGATAAGAATTATTTAAACTAAAAGAAATAACTCTTCATCTCAACTTATTGTATCCTTTTTAAATGGACAGTTAGTTGAAACGCCTCAATCGTTATGTGGAAAGGTTCCAAGGTCTAAGTAGTTGCCCTTGGTAGATTGGTGATATAATTCCACCTAACACACATATTTGAATATGTCTCTTTATTAGGCTTTGTATAGGAGTCCACTATTATAACTAACAACATTGCTTGCTAATGCTATAGGTGTCGCATCATTAGTTACATTTATTTAGGAGAGACATGTTTTATCAACACTATGAAAGGAGCAATTATAAAAGTCTCAACAGAGAATAAAGTACTTTATAGACAAAAATTAGATCAAAAAAAGCTTTAAAATAGGGGATTAAGGTTTTCCTTAAACTTTAACCATACTAATAAACCTCTATTACCATGCATGTTAATCTAAAGTTATCATCTAAGTACTATAGGTTATAATGAGTGATAAAAAAAGATTAAACTTGTTACTTATAAGCTTCAAATTACTTTTTGGAAGTATGGTACACCTCATCTTCCATGTGTTAATGCTTAAAAAGATTGTTAGATCAAAGATGTTGGTGTCTCAACAACTACTTATGGTAATAGATAATGTACAAATTAAGGTAGAAGAATAACATGGTCGTTACACAAATCTTACTACATTAGTTAAATCTTTTACCAAAAGAGGCAACTTAAAAGGACTTATCGTTTATGAAGTTTTAGTTTTTAACCTTTGATTTTGAGAATTCTTAAGAATAAGGAAGTTGTAAGGAGAGTGAGTTATTAATAGTAATGATCCTCAGGTTAAATAAACTAATAAAGAGTTCAATTCAATTCAATTTAAAAAATAATTTAGAATATTCATAAAAAGTATGTAAATTTAGTTTATACTAGTTAGAATTATAAATATAAAAAAATATGACTTATATGCATCAATTATAAAAAAAAAAATGATACTCAAAATTTCTCTTGTATATATTATTTATCTCTTTTTGTTATTTTTTTCTAATTATATAATTTTTTTATTTATTTCTTATTTTTCTAACCTCTTTTATTTGATACCTTACAATAATTTTTTTAATTCAAGAATATTATTTTTATTTTTTATTTTAATTAATAAAAAATTAATTTAATATTAAATATGAGTTCAAGTGACTAAAGTGCATAAAAAATTTAATTTAACAACATTGTTTTTTTCTTAATTTTACAGTTCATTTTTCGTCGGTTAATTTTCTTCCCTCGCTGCCTGCATTAACTCTCTCAGTCCTACAAAGAGAGAGAGAATACAGGCAACAACAAATACAACTAAGAAGAGAAACAGAGGGAGGAGACGTATCCCGAAGGCAAAGGAAGCTCAAAAGCTTCGTCCTCGCTTTTCTCTGTCCCACCTCACCCTCCTTCTCCTCCTCAGGAGAGAAAAAAGGTGGTAAAACAAAACGAAAATTGAGAGAGAGAATGGAAAAAAGGAGAGGAGGAGAAAGGAGGGAAGAACGGGAAGGTACGGTCCGGGGGGTTGCCTTTGAACTTTTGGGAGGTCACGGCGGCTTCCACTGTCGTATTGGGGTTCGTGCTGGGCCTTTTGGGTGTTTACCTCACCATGCCCCCTTCTGATTATAGCTTCCTCAAGCTTCCTTGTAACCTTGAAGATCTTCAAATTATCAGGTTTTTGTCCTTTTTTTTTTTTTAACTGTTTTTAGAATTGGGTGTTTTTGTTTTTCCCATGTAAAGGATAAAAATAAAAATAAAAATGATGTAGATTTTGTGGTTGAAGAATATGAGAAACTTAGGAAGGTTATGTTTTGGTGGGTTTTTAGAGTTTATTTGAATTGACTTCTTTTAAAGTCCTTTCAGGGGTGTTTAAATATAAAATTGAGTCTTACTGAGGAAAACTTTTTGTCTTTTCCCGGAAAATGTTTTCTTTTGAAAGAAATTCCATCCACATTATTCTGCTGATTTGATATTTTTGTTGTAGACATAAACGCCGAGCTGAATTTGCTTCATCATTTTGTATGGTACCACAAAGAGTTTATTATAGTACTGGCGTGGCTGTGTCAAACTTCATTATTGTTATGTTTCAATTGATGAGTTTAGTTTGTGTTTGTCATGGATGCAATGTGAATGATCTGCATGCAACTTTCTTGTAGCACTTATTGCACTGCAGCAAAAATAACTGGAGGATCTAGGAATTTTTTCTGGTAGATTTTTTTTTTTTATAAGTACTTTTTCTGGGTATATCTTATACTAACAATCTGTTTCAGCTTCCTTGATGGAGGAACTCGATCTAGTCAGAAGTGTTTTTGAGCATCTTTGTCAATTGTATGTCATGTCTTTTTGCTTGGAAGGAACATGTCTGTTTTGTGGATTATGGAGACAGTGTGCAATGTAACGAAGATGAACTGCAGCAAAGAGTTGCCAAGAGGGGAAGAATTGGAAAAAAAATCCATAGTTATGTGGTTGTTTTTAAAAGGATCTTTGGTCTTATATATGATATTTGATGACAAATAGAAAGGTTGGGTATAGAATGACAGTTGAAAACTTTGAATATTCATGACAAGGCCTTTTACGGCCATCAGATGATTGAGTCAGACTCATCTTTGCAACTGGGGTGGATGACAGTTTTGGTGGACAATCATGGCAAGTGGAGTTATCTTTTAGGTAATGGGGTAGGCTCAAGGCTAGTATTGGCAATTTATTGGGTAGCTTTGATGATAATATTGGTAGTGTTGAGGAATGTTGATACATGACATGGAGATCTGATCAAGTTAATTTGGCTTTGACAAGGACAAGTGCAATGCTTTTTGAAATCAGAGAATTTTATTTTTCTGAAGAAAGAATTAGTTTTTGTGGCAGAGACATCTGCCGGCTGACAATCCACTTTGAGTGACAACTGACTTGTATCTGCTGACTGATGCAATCATATTTAGTCTGGCTGGATATTTTCTTGATGTTTCTTTGGTTTTTTATCATCACATTCCTTCAACTTTCCACAATTTCTTGCTTCCCTGGGCCTATGTTTAAAGCATAGTGTGGGTTGCCTTTTCTTGTAGGGATCACCTTGAGAGCTACAACCTCAAACTATACTGCTCAAGTTTTGGTGGGATATTGTGTGGTCTACATTTTCATTCAGACTTTTATGATTCCTGGGATTATTTTTATGTCATTGCTTGCTGAAGCCCTCTTTGGAGTAGTCAAAGGTGTAGCACTGGTGGTGTTTGCTGCCACTGCTGGTGCTTCTTCTTGCTACTTCCTGTCATAACTGATTTGGCGGCTGCTTGTCTTCTCTCTTTGGCCAGACAAGTTGAGATTCTTCCAATCACAGGTGAACCAGGATTCTTATAATGATCTTTGGTGGTATCTGCTGGCATCATGGGATAATTGCGTTGCCTTTTGCTCTCAGGTAGCTAGAAGAAAAGAACAGTTGTTGAACTACATGCTTTTTTTGAGAGTAACCCCAACTTTACCAAACACATTCATAAATTTTGCTTCACCAATAGTTGATGTGCCTTATCAAATTTTCTTCTTGGCAACCTTTGTTGGACTTATTCCGGCTGCTTATGTCACTGTTAAGGTACTGTACATTGACTCTCAGGTTATTGCAATTTTGATATTTGAATTAATTTGGCTAACAACAGTATGAATATTGGGCATAAGTTCAGTCATTTGATGGTGTTAGCATAAAGTGGGGAGAGTGAGAGTGGAGCAGAACTCTGTTTGATTACTAGAGGTTTTGGGACACTTCTGAATTATTAACATGCTAGAATGTTTGTAAATTGATGAGCTATTTTCTCAAAGCTATTTTCTGTGGCTTTTCATGTCTTAAATTCCAATCCATTTTTTTGGTGAAGAAGTAAAATTATATCTTAATGGACACAAGAAGAAGAGTTGTGAATCATCCAACAGTATGTTGGAGCAAAGTCCACCTAAAAAGCAATAATGTGAATGCCATCTATGAAGATTTCAAGTCTGTTGCTCTGCTAAAACATGTACTTCCTGGTCATTGTGCAGGCTGGAATAGCTCTTGGAGAATTGCAATCACTAAAGGACCTTTATGACTTCAATTCAATTGCTACACTGTTTTTTATTGGAGTTTTGTCTATTACACCAACATTGATGAACCAGACCCAATCATAGTGCAATACTGGAAGAATTTGGTTGTTGTACAACCTCCCAGCAGCCATTTATGGTACATAGCTGTACATATTAGCTTTAGGTCAATGCAACATTTGGCAGTTTGCCATTGCTCTTTGTAGGTTTAACTGCTGATGCTGCTGACGTTGTATATGATAATGGTACGAGCAAGGTGCTTCACAGTGTATCATATTGGCTGTTGGATGTTATTTTGATGGAAATGTAGGGTGATTCCCGGTATAATTTCTCTTTCAGTGCAAGACCTCCCTTCGAAGATATGTGATTGTGCATATTGTTGTTTAACCTATTCCCGCCCTCAACACAAAAGATAAAAATGGTATGCTTGGATGTGGTGACCCTGGTACTTATCTCCTCTCAGTTATTATTATTTCTTACGTCCCACAATCTGCATCGCACCGTTCTGCCTGGTTTGATTGTAGCCGATTAATTCTAGATAATGAGATTTTGGGCTATATATCCGAAAATGAGTACTAACCAAGAGAATTTCACCTGCAATAGCCGAGCCAACCCGATATTCTAGCAAAACAATTCAGCCTCGTTGGTTCATTAATGTTAATTGCTTCAGAAGCATGTATTCTGCATTCTTTGAAGGCCCAATTTGCTGGCTTTTATTGTAAGCCAGAGCAGTCGACATGCATGTTATTAACTTCAACTTCAGTCTCAAGTCACCAAGCATATTCAGCAGGATGGATGGCAACGAATGGCTGACAGTTACAAATTCATAAATCTCATATATTCTGAAGAATAAGACATTTACATTTCTTTGAGACAAACTACAAAAATTGTATTCTGGAATCTACAATTTTAATGATTTCCAGAACTCGGCTAAAAAAGCTACATGACACTCATCCCCTGCAAAGGCAATTTGTCACAAATTATTGTCCTTCAAAGAGCTGCTTCACTCGGCTTGACCAACCATTTCCACACGCTCACCACACCATTCCAATCTCCGGTAAAGAAAAGGCCGCCGGGACCTTGCTGAATTGCCCCAACTTCTCTCGTTGCAAAAATCTTTCCCTTCTCATGGAATGATGGCAAGTCATAAAGGCGAACCGAGTTGTCAGTACAAGAGCAATAGAGGACTGGCTTGTCTTCTGCATCCCCCATTCCAAACAGTGCAAGAATTCCTTCGTCTTCCTTGTGGGTGTAAACTACTTCCAAGGTGCCTCTTTCGGTGGCAGCCCAAATCTGAACTTTGCGATCCAATGAGGAGGTCAGCAGATACTGATCCCAGCAGAGAAGGGATGTAACCATATCATCATGCCCTTTCAGCGTGTGCAAGCATTGAAATTTCTCAAGATCCCAAACTCTAACCGTGCAATCCATGGAACCTGAATACAATCTGCCGGCCCCAACTGTCATAGTTATTACTGCCTTGGTGTGGCCTTCGAGGGACGTGACAGGATCAAAGGTAATATCGGCAGTTCCGCCGTGAAAACTGCCTCTCCAAGCCAAGATATCGCCGTCCTGCGCCCCAGCGAACAATATATCATTGTGAGTAACCATTGCATAGACTTGGCCTACGGGTCCACTGAGACTAAATTCATTGCCTCCCCCGCAGCGAACAACTCCACCATCATCGAGGCGCCATCCCTTGACAAGATCGGGCAATCCAACGAATACCCAGGAGCCCTCAGTGATCAAGCATCCAATTTCACTGCCAAGATTGATCACACGACTGCACTGGCCACTGTGGCAGTCCCAAACCCTCAGGGTCCCATCGGTAGCAGCAGAATAAAGCTTATCAGAAGCAACAGGAAGGCCTATACCCGTGACCCTCTTCTTGTGCCCATCAAGCCTGGCCAACAAAGAAAAATTCTTGTCCTCACTCTGACACCAACAATGCAAGAATCGACAGTATTTATCACCGTAAGTGCATTTTCCAGAGACCCATTGTCGGCAGACAGATTGGCGTCGCTGCCTTTTTGCACCAATGGGAGGTTTTGAAACAGAGAAGGGTCGCGAAGATGGGGGTTGTGGGTGCAGGAAAGTACAAGGGCTGCGCCTGCAAGTCCCAGCAAGCCAATAGGAACAAACAACTGGCTTAGGGTTAGGGGTAGGGTTCTTTGTGTGGGACGCTGCTCCATGCGCGCTGTAGAACGATCTTTTGCTTGGGCATCCTCTGGATGCTACTGCGGCCATCTTCTTGTTTGGCTAGAAAAGAATTTTGCGAAAGCTTGACGAATCGAACGAGCCAATTGATGCGAATCAGAGAGGAAATTTTTGGAGCGTTTTTCTTGTTTTGTTTCTTTTGGAGAGAGAGAGAGACAAACACAAACAAGACAAATGTTGAAGTCCCTCTTTTATAGATGATCATGTTGGGCGTCAAATTTACGCTGTTGTCTTCCAATCCCTGCCATTGTCGGAGAACAAGGGTTTATCTAAATTGGCGCCTAAAATTGAAAGCCCGTTGCTGCGCTAGTCTGTGTCTGATGGGCACCTAAACGGTGTCGTTCGGGATGGAAAGTCTTCCATATATTTTACTTTCTTTTTTCTTAATTTTGTTTTTAAAAAACTCATAATTTAAGTGTTTTTTATTTTTATCATTTAAATAAAATACTAATAATAATATATATATTTTTAATAAATATAATAAGAACTCACATCATTTAAGTCTAATAATAACAAAAATATATTTTAAAGCACATTTGTAAATATTTTATTCTTTTTCATAAAAGAATTACTTATAACAATAACGATATATTTACCAATTAGTTTTTGTTTCTTTGGTGGCAGATAATTAAACCACACTTTTTAACTAAAAGTTGAAAAACCAGTAATCTAAAAATCTTAGAAGCTTAGGACAAAAAAAAAAAAAACCCTTAAAAACTAGTAACATGTTCTTGAATTGCATCACGTAAATATCATTGTAAAATTCAAGTTCTTTTGACAGACGAAGAAAAGTTAGGAGAAGCCATAAGTTTAAAATTGAAATGTAAATTTTTATTTTTTGGCCTTAAAATGAGTTGTTGGTAAAGGGGTTTCTTCTTGCTGTCAAGAAATAAACATTTCGAGTGTTCGGATTTTGGAAGATTCCATCTTGTAACTGCAATTTCACACTGCTTAGAAAAGAGAAAAGCCAGTACCTCCTTAAATGAAAAATAAAAAATAAAAAACGAAAAAGAAAAGAATTTATAAAACTCGGATAACATAAGCATTGAATTTAGTTGGTATAGCTTATCCTCTTGTGACCAGAGTCCTCAGGCAGGGTTTAATGGACAAACTAAGATTACATGTATGGTGACATTTGCATGTGCTGGTTGTAATGTCCGCACAGGACAGACATCTTTGGTTGGTGTTCCTACTTCAGACTTAAAATTTCTTGGCTTTCTTCCTATTGAAACTGCCTGGTGTTTGGCTATCGAGCTTGCGTTTTCTTCCTGCTTGAGCCGAAGCACCCCCTTTCTTGAGTACATTTGCCTTTTCCTTTCTTGCGGCAACAGCTGGTCTTTTTCCCACCCGTTGTTTCTCTCCCTTCTGGGTCTTAGAGTTCGTCTTAATGCCTGCACCATTGCGTTTCACATGGACTGTCTTTCGGACACCAGATTTGCTAGCACGCAAGCCTTGGTAAGTCAAAGCACCCCTTGTATTCAGCAAACTTTTCTTCTCAGAAGTCCTTGAACCCACTGCCAACCTCTTGCTTGGAGATGTAGCTATCTCTGCAGGTAATCGATTCTTTCTCTCAGATGGGGTGGAATCCTTTCTGGCATGGGAAAGCCTCAGCTCTCTATCTCGCAATTTCAAGTTCCGTTTCTTAATGGCCAAATTTGCAGCCTCCTGCAAATCACATGCAGATATTGGTCAAGATAACAGAGCAGAGGGCAGTTCAATCATTTTACAGCTTGGTTTAATGATAGCAAATCTGGTAGCAACCCCAATTCTTTCAATGTAATATAGACTAAAATTTGTGTTCCACCAAAACAGAATTAGACATCGAAACCCAAAGAACAAACAAGCAATGCTGCACACGTCCATAAACAGAAAAATCAAGTAATTTCCAGTTTAGATGCATGCACAAGGCATGCATAAATGATCCCTCACTGAGTTCCTTTCAATTTAATGTACGAAGGCATTGAAGAATGGTAGGCCCAGTAACCATATATCAATGCTGCTCACATGCTTCTACCATGGCAAGTTTCTCGTATCCTAATTATATTATCTACAGAAAACTGGCCTTGAAGTTCGGTCATAGAAGGGGACACCAAAGAGCATCCCTACAACCTTTCAAGCTCTAGTGACATTTAAATGCCATGAAAAGAAAACACCACACAAATCATATCTATTTTAGTTTAAAAACATGCAATCTTATTGTATGTCACGGTGGAAAATTTTCAATCTCAGTTAAATTAGCAAATGAGCATTTGTCATACCCTTGATTGAAACAATACATAGGCGATACCCTTTCCCATCCCCATATGGGGATGCCTAATAACCCGAACAGCTTCAATGCTGGATTCAAGATCTTTGATACCAGAGAAGAGCTGATAAAGTTCTTCATCCTGCACAGAAATATATTGACATACTTGCTAAGAAGATTGACTTGCAAAAAATGCCCATAGTATCAATTAGTGATAATAGCATGTAACAATCCAAGGGAAAGCATTGATGCAGAAAAACCTTCACATTCGAATTACCTTTACATCAAATGGCAGGTTACCCACAAAAATAGTCCTTTTGTTATCATAAAAGGCAGCATTTTCCCCCTTCAACTTCTTACGAGGTGGGATGGCCCGGTCAACACGAATATGATTTCCTGCAACCTATATTCACAAGAAGAAAAGATTTATCAAGTACTGACTTCACCACAACAAAAATGTCAGGTTCAACTGTGTGGGTGTGCATGCGTGCACAGGCGCATGAGAGAACAAAAAGTAAAAATCTTTTGAGTAAAGTTCAGAATAGCATACCACAGACATATTATGGGTTAGAGAAGCCTCAGCGGATTGCTCTGTTTTAAACACAATATAAGCATGGACACTGCAACATATACATGGCATTTGTTAACAAGTGCTGCAACTACCAAAATAGAAAATAATTAGATATTCATGCAAAGCATTAGCGAGGACAATCCACGACAAGTTGAAAGGAAGTCCTCACCAACAACCTAAAATTCCTACTGTCTAGGCTATTGTTTGGAGACATAATTGTCAATCATATGCACAGGACACTGACTAAACTGCAATTTTGTAGAAAAAATATCACATCAATGATCAAATTGATATTTTATCCTAAACTGATTTAGGCCTAAAGTCCAGGTAAAATTTTGATTGCAACATTTTAAGAAACATTAATTTTGTGAATAGTGAAAAAACGCAACACCTTAATCTAAATGTAATATTTCCCACAGCTTTTCTCTTAATGAAAACATATTTACAGTTTAATGGTAGACTGGGGAAAGCAAAAGTTGAGCATTAATTATCCCCAGAACAAGAATTAAGAGAGATGCACATTGATTATGGACAGTAAAACTCAAATTTTCCAATGAATCATATGCGAGGAAAGAGGATCGCAGCAAGTCTATGGTTAACAACATGAAAACAAGTACTTATCAAAAGAAGAAGAAAAAAAAAACACCAAAACGAGCAACTTAACTGGTGGCAATTCATTGGCATACCCCCAGAAAAGCTTACACTATAAGCATTTGCAAAAATTGCAAAATTCAAATCAAGTCACACCTGTCAATAGCTTCATTAATTTTCTTCAGCATGATGGCTCCCTTTCTTGGAATCTTAGTCTGCCCAAACAAAAAGCAAATAAACCATCAAAACACAATACAAACACCAAACAGGGGCCCTAAGGAACAGATAAAATAGAGAAAGAATAAACTTTCCAATCCTTTCGAAATCTAAAAGCATCATAAGCAAACTTAAACGACTACCCACATCCACAATGGGGATGGACCGAATCCTCACGGACTCAACCTCCCCAAACTGGCTAAACTCCCGTACAAGCGCCTTCTTCTTAACCTTCAAAGGCAAGTTTCCAACAAACACGGTCCTCGAGAGCTTACTCTCATCATCAAAACCCTCCCCCTCGCCTTCCTTCGGAACCAACAAGTCCGCTGCATTATCTGGCTCTTTCCTCTTCTCTCCTACAGCAACAACGGGGTTCACCGAATTCTCAGGCACAACGCCATACCTTTGGGCCTCGTACTCTCTCTCAATCTCATCTCTCTTCCTCTTCTTTCTTTTCTTGTTGCTGCCATTCTCGATGACCAAATCAGACCTTTCCTCCCTATTTTCAGCAATTAGGGTTTTCACTTTCTTGGAAACCAAAGGGGCCTCTGCGGGTTCTTCTTGATCGAGAAATGGGGCTTTTCCTTTCTCTCGCTTCCTCTTCTCCAACACATCAAGAACAGGACCTTCAACGGCCCCATTGTCAGGGCTTTCATTCGATTCTGAGCCTTGACGTTTCCTTTTGAAAGGGTTGCTGTCGGCGAATAGGGACGGGACGGCGGCGTCTAGCTCGACGTCGCCGAACAGGGATTTGAAAACGTTGGAGGCAGCTGAGACGGCGTCGTTCTCGGATACGGCGGTTGCTTCCGGTTTCTTGTGTTTCTTTTTCACCATTTTTTTTTTTTTTGAGGGCAGCGGGGGAGGGCCGGAGGGGGGGTGGGCGCTGGCGGAAAGGGAGATTCGATTTGAGCTGTAAATTTAATTTTTCGAAACCCTATTGCAACCTTTTTTTAGGAGGGGTAAAGAGACGGCGGCAAATTGATCCGGCTCTGTCGGGTCGGTTTCAAATTCAAACCAAATCTTCTCACGGGTTTGTTACAGCTTTTGAGAACCTTTTTTGGTGGGCCCTCAACACATTGACTTGATTTTGAGAGCCCATAGATTTTGGATGAGATTTTCATTAGGAAGCCCCAAGAAGCCGAAAAAAAATAATAAAAATTATTAGGTGAAACAATAATCTATGTTATCCATAATAATTGACCGAATCGATTGGGACATTAAAAAAAAAAAAATGCGACCCACGAAAATAAATGCTTAGTTGCGAGAACTTAGCTTAGGACCGAAAATTTCTTAACAAAGTGTTCGTATTATTGTTCAATGGGTAGAGACCCTTATAATAATTCTAAATAAAGAAGAGAATGTCACTAAGTTCTGTAAAAGCACTCAAATCGTTTATGTTGTTGGTGGATGACAAATTTTTTTTTACTATTAAACGTTTCAAATAATTTAGATTCACTCTCTTTGATTAATGAAAAAGAAATTACTATTTATTATATAACGTTTAATATAAAGATAATATTTATTATAACAAATAAAAAAAAGAAATGTGATTAAGAATTATCTAATTACATGTTTATCTATACTTTGAATTCATATAATATATTTAATAGTATCCATAAACACGTGAGATATTTTTTTTTTATAACTCATTTTATCATTTATCTATCTAATATCTTTAATATATGTATGTGCTCGAAAGTAATTTATTTTAGTTATAATTTGTTTGAGTGAATACTACAATTTTTTATATTTTAAAATTTTAATACAAAGTCAATTAATGTATTTTTAAATATTCAATTTATTTTATCTAAGAACAATATTTACAATATTTTTTGTTTAATTAACTATAACATTTAATTTTTATTTAAAGTTATAATTAACATTCTTTTGTAGAAAATAAAGAGTTAAGTAATTCTTCTTAGTCTATATAAAAGTTTAAAGATTTTATAAAACAAACACAATGAGTGTCATAAAGTCAATCTTTTCACTCAAAATTTTAATCTTATAATATATTAAATTATATTTAATTTTAATTGATTTCTCACACATGATACATAAAATACTTACAGGAATTACATCCTAACTTTGATTACTTTATTTGAAGCATATAAAGAATATCACAACACCTCTCACAAGTTTTTTCTCCACACTGATCCATATGACCTTTAGTTGTCATACCACATTTATTTATAGTATTGATAGTTGATACTTTCAACTATTTAAGAATATACATGACTTGGCTATTGAGTCAATTATGTATAGTGAGACTCTCCATTTTGGAGCACAACCTTACTTTCTTCAAAAAACATGCTTCTTCATTCAACGAAAGAATTATATCTCATTGAGGACTTATTTAATCATTTTCTTTGATCACTCATGTTCTTCTTCCTTTAAGTAGTTTTTGTCAATACAATTAGCTTTGATAAGGTTTTTAGAAGCATACAAGTCTACTATTATTGTCACTTCCACATTTTGATTAAGATCACCACTTATAATTTCTTATTTTTGTGGCATATAGAGAGTCAATTTTGTCATGATCCACCCCCTTACCCTTAATATGTCTGTTGGTCATAATTGATCATGGTTTGGTGTTACGTAATTGATTATTGTTTGGTGTTAGCTTAAGCCCGTAGCCCATGCATTAACGTTGTTGTCATTGTCGAACCTATGAAGTATAGTGTTAACCTTACTAACTTTGAGAGATATACACTACCTCCCACCCTAAAGAATATTAAGGAATCTAATCATTTAAGAAAAGGAGACATTGAAGTGTCTGAGCAATTACTCATAGATTTACAACATGTTGTTACACCACTAACATGCCTTTAACACCCAACCAATGCCCCCGAACAAATGTTTCCTTGGCTTTCATACCTTAGCCTCTCACACCATACTTTCCTACACATGTCATTGACCTATCTTACTTTAGTTGAATGCCTACACCCAATTCCTCCTATAAGAATTGGTGCAATGTGCTACAAATTTAATTACATTCTTAAGCCAATGGACTTAAAGGACTAATAAACCACTCTTACCGATTGAAACCAACATCTTCATTGGTATGGTCGATAAGTAGTCTTGAATCTACTTCTCAAACTATCCGAAAGTTACATTATCTCTCAATTATTCTCATTATCCAGAGAATTCATCTACTTTACTAGATACTTAATTTAATAATTCTTTTTACTCTGCCCCAACATTAGGTGATCAAGGATCTTCTCCACTTTGCATTGTAACTTTGTTTTGATTGTTGGGGGAACATGTCTTGCTTGTCTCCTTAGAGTCTTGTCATATGCCTTTTCATGAAAAGACTTCAAGAAGCTTACATGTAAGGTTAGATGCACCTTCAACCTTTATAGTAATTGTAGCCGATAAGCAACATTGTCAATCTTCTTTGTTGCCATAAAGGGTTTGTCATACTTGGGAACTAAATTGCAATGTACCATTTGCAACTAATCTTTTTCCATATTTGAGGAGTCAATTTCAACAATACCTTGTCTTCAACTTTATACTTGATGTCCCTCTTTCCCTTGTTAGCATATTTCTTATATGACCAGTTGCCTTGTTCAAGTTGTTTTAAGCTTCATTCAACAACTCTTATTTAAGGTAAGCATACTTGTAGGCAGCAAAGTAATTCCATCTTATTTTTGTTCTTGCAATTTTGTTAGGTATAAGGGGTTAATGCCCCATAGACAACTTGAAGGGACTCATACTTGTCGAAGACAATCAATACAGGTTGTAGTAAAATTATGTTGAATCCAATAACTCCAGCTAATTTCTTTGGCTAGCTATCACATAGTGTCAAAGATATTTCTTTAACAAGTTATTGATTTGTTTGGTTTGGTTTTCAGTCTGAGGATGATTGATAATAGAAAACTTTAATTCTTAGCTCATCATATTAAAAAGAGTTATCCAAAACCTATTTATGAAGCAAAGATCCTAATCACTCATTGTATCTTTGGGCAACCCAAAGTATTTCATTACTTGTTTGTAAAATAATTTAGCAGTCATTTTTGCTTGATGTGAAGAAGCGGCAGGTGTGAACACTGTGTATTTCAAAAATTGATCAACCACCACCATGACAAATCCTTTGTTCTCAACCTTTGGGAAACCACTAATAAAATCCATTGAAATAAACACTCATAGTTTCATGAGAATTGGTAATGGTTGCAGTAGCCTCACCTATTTTCATCTCTCAATTTTGTCTCGTTGACAGATAATGCATGTCTTTACGTATGCCTCAACATTACCTTTTATCCTTAGCCAATGATATCTACAAGACAACAAGACTATTATCCTTTGAATACCTGGATGACCCCCCCCATTGAGAGTCATGACACTCGCAAAATCTCTTGTTTAAAGCTTTCACCTTTGGGAACATACAAATAGTCTCCCTTAGTATACAATAACTCATCATCAAGCTAATATCATCTTACCACACCCTCATTCACTTACTGCACAAGCTTTTGATAGTTTATATCAAGGGTAGTAACCACTTGTTGCAGTAAGTAGTTTTGCATTTCAGTAAGGGTAGTAACCACTTGTTGCACTTCTCAATGACTCAAGGCATCAGCTATTTAATTGTGCCTTCCTAACCTGTGTTCCCATTAAAGTCATACTCTGGCAAGAATTCTTGCCATCAAGTTTGCCTAGCAGACAACTTCTTTTAAGTTTGGAAGAATGTATTAGCCACATTGTTTATGCATACCATGAACCTAGTGCCTAGCAAATAAACTCACCAATTACAAAAGCCATGTATAACATCAAGTATTTCCTTCTTATAAGTCAAGTATTGTTGTTCTGCTTTATTAAGTTTTTGGCTTTCATAGGTAATCAAATAGTCTTCATGAACCAGGACCCCACCAATTGCCTTGTGTAATGCATTCATGATGACATTGAAGGGTAACTCAAAGTTAGGCAACCACAATAGTCTACCTTTGTGGTCAATGTTTCTTTAGCAAGTTTGTGAAAGGAGAAACCTTTTTAAAGTAACCCTGCACAAACTTCCTATGATAGTTAGATAACTCAAAAAAAGATCTAAACTCAATTACTTTGGTAAGAGATGGTCATTCTACAATGACCTAAACCTTCCCTTCATCCATTTTCACTTGTCTGTTATTGATCTTATGCCCTATGAACATTATCTCTTGCTAAGCAAATTCACACTTTTCCTTCTTGACGTACAATTGGTACTCCTTCAACTGAGACAACACTTTCCAAAGGTGGACTAAGTGATCTTTAAAGGACTCACTATACACAACAATGTCATCTAAATACATTACCACAAATTGGTCAATAAAGTTATAAAACACATCATTCATTAAATTACAAAAAGTAGTAAGGGCATTAATTAAACTGAAAGGTATCACTGGGAATTTGTAGGAGTCATAGCGAGTGATGCACATGGTTTTTCCCTCATTTCCTTATATAATTCTAACTTGTCAATACCCTTAATGCAAGTCTAATTTGATGAAGTATGATATTTTCGCTAATCGATTAAATAAGTCTGCTATCAATGGAATAAGATACTTGTTTTTCACTATAACCTTGTTCAAAGTCCAATAATCGACACACATAAATAAAAAGCCATCGTGCTTTTTTTTATAATAAAATCGAGGTATCGTAAGACACCTTAAAAGGCTAAATTAAGCTTACATTTAGCAATTCTATCAATCACTTCTTCAATTTGACTAGTTCCCTCAAACTTATACAATAAGGGGCTTAAGTTAGTCATTTTGAACCTGACACCAAATCAATTTTATGGTTAATAACAAGTCGATGAGGAAGGAGCTTTGGCAACTCCATGGGTATCATGTTTGTAAAGTCATCCAATATTTCAACAATACCATCAGGTACCTTCGTGATTACCTTTACACCTATTGTTATACCAAGAACCTTGCAAGTTGTTGAGTTGACTACCTTCATTAGACTATTACTCTTGGAAACTTTTAGCCAAAGAGACTTCACCATTCTTTCGGCCATATAATTGTGTGTGACATTAATGTCAGCCATTGCCATCAATTACCAATTGTTCAGCCCAATCTTCATATAAATTAGGTTAGATTATAGAGGTTTTTCTATTTGAACCATGCTTACCAATTGTAAAGATTAAAATGAAAGGGTTTAGCTTTGTTCTCGCCAAAACTTCTACCACCCTTCTCAACAACCATGACACTTAGCGTTTCCCTTTTCAAGCATTCCCTAGCACGATAAGAGTCATTACATATAAAACAACCAAAATTGGACTTATTTTTTCAAGATTTTGGCCCTCTTGAAGACAATAACATCCTACTATGTGTCATAAAATAAGAAAACCTTAAAGAATTAAGACCATTATAGTTAGATTACAAAAGACATACTGACTTTGTCAACTCTTCGAGTTGTGCCAAAATTAAAAGGGTTTGCTTCTTAATGATATCACTAAGAGCCTTTTTGATCTTTGACACCCACTCCTGTACTACATCAAGATCTAATACACTAACCATAGATTAAATCTTGTTACTCTAATACTAGTTGTCATAGGGTCAATCCTTCTACTCAAATTTTTGGCCTTATGATACACTAAGTCATACTTAGTCTCAGTTGATTTCTCACACATAAGGCATATAACATTTATAAGAATTACTTCTAAACTTTTATTACTTTACTCAAAGTATACAAAGCATAACAAGAGCTTTCTTACAAGTGTTCTCTCTATACTTTTCCATATGACCCTTGACTACCATGTCATATCTATTTATAGTGTTGATAGTTGACACCCCTAACTACCTAGAGATATGCATGATTTGGCTACCATTTTGGAGCACACCCTTACTTTCTCCCAATAACACGTCTTTTCATTCAAAAAGAGATTGATAACTCATCAAAGACTTTTTTAACCATTTTCTTTGGTTACCCATGTTCTCCTTCCCTTAATGAGTTCATGCTAAAATAATTGGCTCAGATAAGACTTCCAGAAGCATATAAATATGCCACCATTGTCATTCTCACATTTTGATAGAGATCACCACCCATAAAATCTTATTTTTATGACACATGAAGAGCTAATTTTGTCATGGTCCACCCCCCATCACCCTTCATATGTCTGCTAGCCGCAACTAGCCATGGTTTAGTGTTAGCTTGAGCTTGTACTTATGTGACAATGTTGTTGCCATCCTTAAACCCATAGGGAATAATTTAACCTTGCTAACTTTGAGAGATATACATTACCTTCCTCACTAAAGAGTATCAAGGAATATGATCATTTGGTAAGAGGAGTCATTGATGTATTTGAGCGATCACTCTCAAGTTTACAACATGCTACCATGCCATCAGTATGCCTTCAACACCTAACCAATACTCCTAAATGATTGTATCCTCTACTTCCATGCCTTAACCTCTCGCACCATGGTTCTTCGCACATGTTCTTGACCTACATTACTTTAATTGAATGCCTACACCTAACTTCTCTTACAAGAATTGGTGTAAGATGTCACCAATCTACTTGCATTCTTAAGTCAATGGGCTTAAAGGACTGATCTTAAAAGTGTAGACTCTTCATGTTAAATCTTTTTACTTGAATATAATTAAATGCAAAGCTTGCTCTAATATTATTGTCTTGGCTTTTGGATTCTTCAAGAATACCAATTCTTAATAAGGCTTACATTAAAACAATAAAGCAGTTAACCAAATTTATTATAAGGAAGTCACTTTGAAAAAAGTGTTAATTTTAGCATTTTATGTAAATTCATTTTAGCTTTTTAAGATGCAAACTCTAAATTTTAATATATGTGCATTTAACTTAAAAGGGAATTTCATTCTAAATCATTCTTTACTTGATATATATAAAAATATATCCTTTTGGAATTACCTTGTTTTAGTGAATGATATAAAATAAGGAGGTTTGCATTTTGCAGCAATGAAGACAATAAGAAGGTGATGCAAGTTCAAGATTAAGAGATGTTAACTTAGGAATAAAATGATTTTATTTTTGATAAGGTGTTTAGATGTGAATATTAAAAATTAATTTATTGTGCAAAAAATCTTTTACTTGCTTTCATAATGTAATTTTCCCATTAATTATTTATATTTTCATTTCATTGATCATATATATATGTTTACTAGATACAACTGAATTTGGATACTTTAATATTATGACAATAAATTGTTCTTTACTTTTACATCAGTTTCATATAACATAAAATTTTATATCAATATATGTAAATAGTCCTAATGCTTCAATTACTAATAATATTAATTATAACATAAGTAAATTTTTATTATTTTTACTTGTGAATATTTTAAATGTAAAAAAATATGACTAAAAAACTAATGTTACAAATTAAAACTAGATAAACACATGACATACTTTATATGACAAATTATTACAATCCTTTATATTTATAAACAGATTTATATTATTTTAATAAAACAAGAATATTTGTATATAGCATAAGTATATGATTAGTTAAAAAGTATTTACATGTGTTTATGAACAAATAAAAAAATAAGACATATAATATATTTTTTTAGCTTTAGAACATTATCATATTGGTTGCCTTAAGTTAGGACATAATGATTCCACCTACGAAGTAATGAGTTTAAAAGTTCACTAGCCAACCTACATGCATATTCATTCATTTGCTAAGTCATGTTTTTTTCATTTTCATGGCAACTTATAAACATTTTTTCTAGCAATGAGAGCTACCCAAATTATTGAAAATCATACAACTATTATATACCTTAGAAATAATAATTTAATTAATTGTTTACTAAATATAAATATAATTTTTTTTTCAAACTTATTAGTGAATTATTATAAGCTATTACCATCTACTATCATGAATTATAACAATAATTCACTAAAATAAAAAAAATAATTTCCATAGCCTACAAATCTTATAGGAAGAGAGAAAGGAAGAAGTTAGTAACCTAATCTATTACACATGTACTATTTAACCATCTTATAAATATTTATAAAACTTTTAACTTTAAAACAATTTTTAAGTGATTTGTGTCAATTTTCAATAAATTACATTTTAGTTTTTATATTTTTAAATATTATATATTTAATTCATAAGTTTCTTAAACTCTTTAATTAAGTTCAATTTAATTTCTATTTTATATTTCTTCAATTATCAATTATTCTTATGTATATCACCTATTAAAATGCTTACAATAAATATAAATTATAATCTTAATAATTTAGATAAATTATTTTTTTTAATTTTTCATCTATTATTAATTATCTAATTAATTAATTCATATTTATAGATAAAAATTATGTCTAATAACGTATTATAATCATTCAAATATTAAGACTAGTGGAGTAATTTGACTAATCTCTTCATTGCATAATCTCTTAATGTAATTTAATCTTTATGTCCTTTTAATATTCTAATTAGACATATAATATAAAATAAATGTATACTTCATATTAATATGCCATTAATTTCATATAATCAATAATTTTATAAATAAAATCATAATTCCTTATGGATTATTATTTTATTTTGTGCAATAATTTTTTTTAATCAATACTTATTGTAAACAAATGAATTATTCATTTATGATTATTTTATGGTGACTAGTTCTTTATTAAGTATTCAATTATCTTCATATAATTTATAATACATCTAACTTTATTGTCAATCCTTAATTAGAATAAATTAGTAATATTAATTCTTATATAAGATATTTTGATCATTTACACAACTATCACATTAAAAATTCTTTAAATTTACTAACAAACATTCACATATTTGTTTAAATATTTATATACTTTAGTTTATAAGATCATTTATTTTTTTATATAAAAAAATATAACATGCACTAATCTCATGACCTTATCAATGTTTAGTTTTGATGATATATCTAAATAAAAAAAAAATTAAAAATAATATTTTAATATAATACATATTTTATAATTATAATTACATTTTCAATAACTATCACATTAAAAATTTTATAAATTTACTAACAACATCGAAATATTTGTTTAAATATCTTTATATTTTAATTTGTAAAAATATATGCTTTCTTTGTAACACAAAAATACAAAATGTAATAATCTAACATTTCCATCAATATCCAACTTTGATAACATATTAATAAGAAATATGTAAGAACAATATTTTATATAATAAATATCTCATAATTATAATTTTATTATAATTATCTTTAAATTTTATTAATAATCATATTATTAGATGAACAATACTAAATATAATAAATGCATTTAATTAATATATTATATACATAAAATATTAATTATGTATTTAAAATAATCACCATCACATTAGTTACTAAAGTATAGACAAACACAAATATCATGCAATGAAAGGAAGCAAGAAAATGCCTGGATGCATCCTCTAAATCCAATTTCGATTCATCATTCCTTACATTCCATTAAACGATTTTTAAGTAGAAATCTTTTCTTATAGGAATATCCAAATGCCTTTCTTTCACAAGTGATGAGATTAGTTCAGAAAAACATGGCAAGTTCAAGGGTTAAGAGAGAACCATTCCATGTAATTGTAGCTCCTATGGCCTAATTTGTTTGTTTGGACCATCATATGGTCTAATGCTCTAATACTTGAACAAACGACCATGGAAAGGGCAATATACTTGTATTTACATTTTGTTAACGCCGTTTAGAGGGAATACATTAAACATGGACAAAATACTACACAACACAAAAAGAAAAACGACTAACAACGATTAAGAAATCGAGGGAAGGAAACAAAATCTCTTTCTAGCTCTCTTTTTACAAGCTTACAAGTTAAGTACGCGAGATGTACATTTCTTACTGTTAATCTCAGTTTCTCGTTATTGAAGTCAGCGGTATTGCTCCTCTGTCATTTCAACGGTCAATTATGCCACCAACATGGAGCCAGGGGCAGCAACCATGGTTGACGTCGACACTGCAACTTCGCCCTCAAAACTCATCTTCCTCCTCTGCTTCCCACATAAAGTGAGCATACGATCCCAACACCATGCTGCACATGAATTTTGAGAAGAAAACAAAATCAGGACAAAGAAAGCACGTCAAATACGCGAAGAAACAAGCTAATGCAGAATTTCCTGGTCATTGATTCGTTTGGATTAATGCAGAATTCCTTAGTCTACATAAATTCAGCCACATGGGTCATGATCACGCAAGGTCCAGTCCAACAAACAGTGGCAAAAAATGCACAGTAAAATACTTTTTTTTTTTTTTTAAGTACAAAAAATGGAGATGGGAGAAGCAGGAAAATATACCAATCGTTAGGAGAGGCAAGAACAGCTTGATCAAAATAAGAATTGGCTCTCTCCCTATTTCTTTGGGTGTCCCATATCAACTTCCCATACAGTGACAACAATTCTCCATCTTCAGGACTCGCCAGTATCGCTCTCCCATAGCACTCTTCTGCTTTCTCCATATCACCCTCCACCTAAATGACAAAAACATATGTTAACAAACGAATGAATGGAATATAAATACCTGTAATTAACCAAAACTCTAAATTAATCAATCAATCCCTTAATCGGCAAAAGTAACAGAAATTTTAAATCATTTTGCCTTACCTCGTACAAGAACTTTCCGTAGTTTCTTAGCAGTAGAGAATCGCCCGGGTTTGACTTCAGCATTTGTTTATAGTAATCGCCTATTTTTCTAGCGTCGCTGCCGTGACCATCGTTTTCGCCGTCGTTTCCACTTCCTGATTTCTTTCCCCTCCCGAATCCACCGCCCGAGAACTCCAGCTCCTCCACCGGAATCCCCCTATCCGGCCGAGCTCCCGCGTAGTCGACACGACGAAAAGGTCCACAGCAACGCTCCTCCTCCTCCTCTCTCGCCGGGAAAAACGACCGAGAGCGAAGCGCCCTCTCGGATATCATGACGTCATTCTCAGACAAGGCGCGAGGAATCAGAGCAGATTTAGAATCTCTGCCGCGACTGATCTCCAAATGCAGCGAGAATCTCGGAGAACTGACGTCATTCTTCTCGCCGGAGAAGTTGCCAGTGAACGAATCGTTGCGGTGGAGGGAGAGTCTGGGCGAGAACGGAAGAAACGACGACGAGCGGTGGAGCGGAACCGAGCCGGTTCGCCAAAGAAGGGCTTCCATGGGGTGATGGAATTTTACTGAACAGAAAGGCCGAAAGCGCTTTTTCTTCTTCACTTCACTGGAAGCAGAAAGCTTCACTGTGGGTATTCTCCAGGGGTACGGTTGCTTATTAATAGACATTGGTTGCCCGTTGGATTTGCTGACTTTAGTCGACTTGATGGCCAACAAGATGGCGACACGTCCAGCAGAGCACGTGAGTCATGGGCGTCGGCTCCTGGAAATTTGTTTATAAGTGTAGTCCACGCGTCACGTGTCACGGGAGGTGCGTGATGGGTGTTTACCTGGGCTGGCCACGTGGGACAAGCACGAGGCACTAGGCTCCCTAGCCTGCCATACGATCTGCTCGGTTCGAGATTTTTAATTTAATTTAATTTAATTAAAAAAAGTTAAATAAAAATAAAAATAAAAAATTTATATAATTATTTATAAATAATAAACAATCTATACTTACAAATAATGAAAATAAGTATAATAAACACCGAAAAGCATTATAGTGTTGTATTGGACCGGAAGAGAAAAAAAAAAAAAAAAAAAGAAAGAAAGGGTCCCTGTAAACGTAGAATTCTGTGGGTGGTTTGCACAGATTTATGATAAAATACAGCTGCAATCAATGGGGTTCAAAGAGTCGGGTAATCATGGGGTCAATGCCGAGGCAGAATGATTGAGCCTAGAAGACAAAGCCATCAATTTCAAGCCATGCTCATTTTTTGAGCCTTCCTGCCATGGGGTCGATGTTTCACATCATGCCAAAGGGACAGCGCTAGAACCAACCAAAAGCTGGTGTATTATTATTCTTAGAGGTCCATGCGTCAAGTGGACCCTCTCCTCGGCCGAAAACAAGTTGCCTCCCCAAAACCAGAGGGCGGGGCTATGCAGAAGGCAAAAGCGCATACGGTTTTATTTATCTGTTATTTTATTTTTATTATATATATTATCATGCTGGCTTCCAACCAAGATCAGATGATTGAAAGTGTGTTTTTTTTTTTTTTTTTTTTGTCTTTGCTGGCAGCTTTGTAAATAAAGGGACAAATTATTAAAAATTTTTATTAATTATATTAATATGTTTTATATAATATTTTTTATTAAAAATCTAATTATAATATGATTAAATTAGTAAAAATATAATTTTTATATTATTATATTATTAATAATTATAATTTTAAACTTAATTTGACTATTAAAAAATATATTTAATTTAAATTATATAATTATATATATATATAATTAATTTTTTCAACACACATAAAATTTTTATATAAAAATATGTAGTTATAATAAAAGTTAAGAGAAAAAAATTAATTATTAGATTAAGACAAATTTTGTAGACTTATCAACAGTTTTAAGTTTTATAAATTAAAATATGTTATTTACTATATTATTTACATGGAAATTTTAATCTTCAAAATATTAACATTTATGGTGATAGATTTATTAGAAAATCTAACAAGTAACATCAAAATATTTATTTTACAATTAATTTTTTTTGAATGATAAATAATAAATATACCTAATTAACAATTACTTTTTAATTCTATAAAATTTATAAAACTTTTTATTATTGTTTGTCCATTTTTTTGGCCGTTAGGCTTAAGATGTCTTAGTCATCCCGTTTAGTTATCATCATGGTTCTTTATTACATCAAAGAGATTTTACCTTTTATACTTGATGTAGTAAGTTTAGTCGTTGACATTGATAAAGGAATTTTTAATTCCTTGTATCCAGAACTTGTAACGATTATGCACCAAAATAATGTTTACTCAAATTGATAAATTACTTTATTACTCATTATATTATAATAATTATTAATGAATAAATGTAGATGATTAAAAAATTATAATTGCATGATGTGACATTTGCAGTTAATGAATTATGAACAACTTTCATGTGCATATCTATTTGTTAAAATTATAATATGTTATTCACTAAAGTGATCAAATTATTATATTTAATGTTATGTGTATATTATAATTATAGTTTGATTGTAACTAAATCAACAAAATTAGAATGTTTAAACTAATATGAATATATTATTATTATTATAATTTTTTAGTCACCAAAATAGTCATATTTGTATATTTAGTGATACACATAAATAAGTCATTTGTCAATGATTTAATGAAATACTTATAAATAAAAAATTAATGGATATATTTATTTAGTAATATAATTGAGATAAATTAATATTATGGTTAAATATATTTTTTTATCCAAAAATATCAAATAAATTTAATTAAAAATATTGAATTATCTATTAAAATTAATGATATTATTTATGATAGTATATCATATACTTTTTAAAGGAAAATTACAATATGTTTTCCACTATAAAGCAATTATAGGTTAACTGAACCCAAAGTCTTAGAAATATGTTCTTTCTTTAACCAATCATGCTTTTTTTTTTTTGCTCATAAGGGAGAGAACACCTTTTCTCAAAGTCAAAGTGTGAGCGATTAACATAGTCATGCAACTGGTTTGATATACTATGTTTCATATGTTGTTTTGTTTTTTAAATTAAACTTTTTAGGATGAAATGAACAAGTCAATTTTGCTTAATAATTATGAATCTTGAATTGTATTATTAGTGAGTAAATCCATTGATATTACATATTTAAGTAGTAGGGAAGAGAAATTATGTCATAAACGTAAGAACAAAACCATTGGTCAACCCTTATGTTTATAAAAGTATTTGTTATTAACGACATTAAGAAAATCATTTCATAAATAAAAAGTGCAAAATATTATTTGTAGTTTATGAAAAGATGATTTTGTTTGATAAATAAGTCATTTACTAGTACTCTTATAACATAACTCATGACCATAAAGTTTATTATGTTATGATCTTTGTAAGAGTATATTATTGAGATGACTAATTTTGTAGCAAGACTTAAGTCCTTAAGATTAATGATAGATGATTCTTTTTTGGTGTAGTTCATTTTGAACTCATTATTTCGTAATTATGAGCCATTTTAATTTCATTACAACATTATAAAAGAAAAGGTCAAATGTTAACAAATTGGCTAGTATGCTCAGCTAGGAGGAAGTGAGAAAGAAACATTAAATGAGTCATTTCATTAATCTCCTAATAAAGAAAGCTAAAAAATAAATAAATGTGAAAGTCAACTAATTTAAATAAAAAAAAGCCTAATTATGTTACTTAGTTGAAAAATAGGAACAAAGAAATGATATGTGTCACTTTTGTAAAAAAACGTTAGACATTATCAGAAAAATTACTTAAAATGTAATTTTTTTAAAAAACATAAGGTCAATTAAATATTTTAATATGTTTTGAATCAAATTTAATTAAAATTTATCATAATACTTAATAATTTTATTTCAATGTTATTATTCATACATCTATAATGATACAAGCATTCATTATAATCCATTTCTTTTAGCTATTATAAAAATACAAATAATTTTCTTAATATATTCTTATTAATTTTATATTTCAATTGAAACATATTAAAATTTATAAGAATCCTTGCTTATGATGCATTGTATATTGAAATTAAGTGTAGCACAATAAATGTTTGAATTATATATCCAAACAAAGATTAATAAGATTGGTAAATAATGAGATTTTTTTTAAATCTAAATTTTACTGATCTTATAGCATGTATGAATCACATTCAGTGTTAGCAAACCAAACATAATATGAAATAAGCCATAAGAAGTACCTAGTTTCTTGAAATTATACACGTTGATATATGTGGACCTTTTAACACTTTATCCTTTAATGAATAATTGTATTTCATTAATTTTATAAATGTTGTTTCATGTTATAGTTATGTCCATTTGTTTTATGAAAATTTCAATCATTGGATACCTTTAAGGTATATATAAAGGAGATTAAAAGTAATCAGATAAAAGATTAAAATTGTAAGATCTAATATAAATTGTGAATATTATAAAAAATATAAGCATTTGAAGTAATGTTCAAATCCATTGTGACATTCTTCATAAGTTATAACATGTGTATGGTAAACTATGTCAAACACACCTTAATGAAAGGTGTGATAAAAGGGTGTAATTAGACATTAGCAAATATAGCCAGAAGCATAAAGAGTAACTCCTTTTCTCAAAATTTTTTATAGGTGTATATAATCAAAACTGTAAATTATGTGTTAAATAGGATTTTTACTAAGACAATTTAAAGTACTATTGAAATATAAACATAAAGGAAAACTAATTTAAAGCACCTAAATATTTAGGGTTGCCTAATGGAAGTGAGAATTCACATAAAAAGAAATTAAACTCATAAATGATTAATGGTTTATTGGTTATTTAGAAAAATCTAAAGGGTATATAACCATAGTCTAAGAATCATAGAAACTGCTAATGTTAAAATCACTGAAAATAGTGAAATTAGTAAGAGTAATAAATATCAAAATGTGGGCAGAAAAAAGAATTAGGCAAATATTTCTTTACCGTAACAATTTCTTCATTTATTATAATATCGAATGTTGTTATAGAAATTGAAGAACATTTGGATAGAGATATACTCATTAAAGGAATTAACTCATAATTGACTAATATAAATAAACCATAAAGGGCAGTATTAAGAAGATCTCATAAAGATATGAAACCAATTATTTCAAATAATTATATGGTTTGTTTGCAAGTGCCAAGATTTTAATATTAAAATTAATAAGGATTAAGTTTCATTTTCATAACCATAAGAGTATTAAAGATAATTATAATATTGGTGACTTAATATGATTTAAAGTTATAACACATATATGAGAAAATTCCCTTTTTTAATGGAAATCTCAATGATAAAGTTTATATTGATTAACTTAAACATTTTTGTTTTTTCATAAAAGATAAAGATTAAATAGTTTGTAATTTGAAGATGACAAGATATAAACTGTAAAGAGTTTCCCTATAGTAATATAATATGCTCAATGATATTATGATATCTTTTGAATTTAAGAAGAAAACTATTAATCAGTGCATATACTAAAATATTAGTGTGAATAAGTTTGTTTTTCTAATCCTGTATGTTAATAATATTAGCTTGTTGCTAATATTTTAAGTATATTGCATGCTATTAAAAAATTTTATAATGAAAGATATAAGAGACATTCTATGTGATAAAAACAACATATTTTGTTATATATCAAAATAAATAAGGATTATTTTTACATAGTTATATAAAAAAATTAAACAAAGTTAATATGAGAAAATGTTCACCTAGGGTTATTATTATAAAGAAAGGTGACAAATTTAGTCTTATGCAATATTCCAACCTACTAGCATGTTATTATTATTGGTAGCTGAATGTATTTGCTAGCCTATTAGACAAAATATCAATTATGGTTAAAATGTTAAGCAGCTGTAAAAAATAATCTTATAATAAATCATTAGAAAGTTGAAAAAAATTACATGTTTTTGTATAGAAAAACCAACTACTTTGATGTGAATGAATATTTAGATGCATTAATAGTATAAATCCATTTCTGGCTATCTATTCCTATTAAAAGAAGAACAAATTTTGTGAAATCATGAAAAACTATCTATCATTACTTCATCCATTATAAAAATAAAGTTTGTAACATAATTTGAAGTTATAATTGATACATTATGGCTATGAAACTTTATTTTAGGATTTAAGGTTGTTGGCACCATTATTAAGCCGTAAAAAACTTAAATGCACTAAATTTAATAAGAATTGAAGTATTTTGTTATTGAGAAAAAGGTTTAGAAAAAAAAAAAACAAAGTGCTTATAAAGCACTAATTGATCTCATAATAGTAGATCAAAATGAAATTTTACAACTAATATTAATTAGATAACATATTCTCATAATGGAATTTTGTTGTACTACTGATAATTGATGATGTGTGATGTAATGATGCTTGGGCTCATTGATGTGTTTCTGACATACATCATATTTTTTTCTGTTATTTTATAATTATGTACACATTACTATTTTAAAATTAATAGAAAATTTTTTGTGAGATAATATTTTGAATCATTATAAGATGATATATATCTTATGAGTCTTATATGATAGATAATAAGTATTGTAATATATGGAAATTTATAATTACTATTTTATCATTATTTGCACATAACTATTGATATATTTTAATCAAACCAAGTGAGAGAATGTTAGAAATTTCTAATTAGTTATGTTAGAATATTTTTGAATAATATTCCTATTAAGGACTTAATTATAATATGACTCAATTAGTGAATAATAATTTTATACATTATTATGTTATTAAGGACTATAATCTCAAGTTTTATTTAGACATTAGTGAACATGTAAAATTTAAGATACAAAATTACGTATATATATAATTGACCTTCTCTCTTCCAACATATATGAAAATTTTATCTAAAGTCGTGTGATTACAATAAAGGTTAAGAGAGAGAAATTAGTTGTTAGGTTAAAATGAACTCTTTAGATGTATTGATAGTTTCAACTTTTACAAATTTCTGTATGTTACTTATAATATTATTTATATGAATATAATAAATTTCAAAACTTAAAATTAACATTTATTATACTAGATTTATTAAGAAATCTAACACAAATGTCATTTCTTGCACTAAACATTAATGAAGTCTTTACCTTACACTTAAGTTGTATATCCCTTCTTTCAATTTTACCTATTCTTTTTTCTATAAAAAAAAAAAAGAAGAAACATTATTGGCATATAATCATTATTTTTACAAGACTATGTCGAAGTTGCTCATTGAAATGGTGATTTAACATTTGTCATAAAAAGAATCCATTATTTTTACATTGGCAAGTTCATTTGGTTACTTTCACACCTAAGATGCAAATGATACCCAACTTTAGTTTTACTTCCCACTAATCATGTTTTCTTTTCTCCATAATTAAGAGTAAAGTTAATATATGTATTCAGATTGAAGAAGTCACACACTTTCAAAAATGTAATTTTCGAGTTTAATTACTTGAAAAGGAAAGTCACATTGATTAAAAGTTAAATATAAAGGGAAACAATAAAGTAGAACAAGGAAAAAAAATATAACTGTATTTTTTAAAACATAAGATTTTTGTTTGTTATACTAAAAAAACAGGTAAGTAAGTGTAGCAAGCATAAAACACCTATAAGAATTCAACTAAATTACTATTTTAACTTTTGTGGCCAAATTTTTCCAATTTTTTGTTGGGAATTTTTAGAAATTAAAACTATATATATAAAGGTTGGGATTTAAGCATAAGAAGAATATGTGGTTTGATGGTCTAATTGTTGGTCTGTTTTATATATTGCTTTAAAATAAATGACAGAAAATAGAAAAAAGTTACACCTTTAACTTTAAAACTTATGACCATCAAAATATTAATTAAGTTTCTAACCATTAAACTAAGGACATCAGTTAACTAATAACCACCACTACTTTATAAATGCTGAGGTATTTGACATTTGTTGAACACATCAAAATTTTCTTTTCCTTTCTTGGTATCTTTTTTTTTTTTTTTTTGTATCAAGGATTCTCTTATTTATAAAGCTGCTATAAAAATATTATAGACATATTAGTGAATAATTTTGAAAAAATTAATTTCTTAATTATTTGATTAAATAGTGCAACATGTAGTTAAGTATTCTTTATTTTATCCTATAAGAAAATTTGCATAAAAATCTGTTAGATTGAAACAATTTTCAATATAGCCCAGATTTTATTCCTACAATCTTAAGACAAATTTGTAATATAGCTAGAACATTAAAATATTCAACTTCTAACTTTGTGAAATTAGAGAGGTTTGATGAAAGAAACTTTATACACTAATAAATGAGGGTTCACTTTTTGTTAGTATCAAGGTTCTTTCCAAGATTTGTCAAAAATTAAAACTAAAACATTTTAATAATTTTTTTATCATTGCTCATTTCAAATAAGTCATATTAATGCATAAAAATATTAATGCTAATGTACTTAACTTAGTTAGCTTCCTGGTATATCAACATAAGATTTTCTTATATCTCTTTAGATATCTGATAAAATAAGATATGATTATACTCATATAAGGTTATGACACAATAAAACAATTATTTGCCTTTAAAGTTAATATTTTGGTTTTTAAATCTTCTAAATTGTACTCACTTGGATTTATCAATAGTAACTCAATTTTCAATTTTGGTGATTCTTTTAGGGCCTTGAGAAATAATTGGTCAAACGGTAGATTCATAACATTGAATGAACATAGTAATTTAATTTTTCTAATAGCTAAACCTTATGTCATAAAAAATGGCAGGCTTAAAAGGGTTACTACCCTTGAGGTAACATATAAGTGGAAGGGAAGTCATGGATTGACTCTAGACAGTGAAACTGGTGATTTAGAGAAAAAGCTTTGATACTAATTATTGTTTCCAAAATTACCAACAAAGAGGGGTAAGTTGCTTATAAAAAAGTGTAGCAATTGATTACAAAAAGAGAATGAGCTTTGATATATAAAATTATTGCAAAAACAATTTAATGTGGTATGCAAATGAATTAATGAAATTATAAAAAAATTATATTAATGCTTATATTGGCTAAAGATAAGAAAATAGACCAACCAAATTTAATTTGCAAGACCAGTAACCAAATTGTGTAAAGAAAAAATGTAGAATAATTAAAATATGTTATGGTAAAGAGCTACTGAACTTATAAACTTATACAATAACAATAGCTGGGTATAAAAAGTGCAAGACATAATGATTTGTAGAAGTTAAGAATTGATGTTCCTCTATTCTTTCTTTAACACTAATGTCTTTGGAGTTTCAAATTCACTAGTAATCTCCTTAATAAAAAGGAAATAAAATGCAAAAATAATGTAATCATCAATCAGAATCATACAAATGTTTACAATGTTGTTACATAATCATACAAACTTATTTTTTAAGCTCTCAATTTCACATTATAATGTTCACAAAATTTTCTTTATAATTACACCAATTCCTAACAATGATCTCTTTCTTTAGTACACTCAAATTCTTAAACTAAATAACTTAATATAAGCTTTTTATTTGGATGATTTTGGCTGTTGCATGAGGAGGAATTTATCCACCAAAGGAGTGGTCAAGAACCCATTTAAATGTTAATCGTTAAAGTGATAACACAAGAAACTTGTTGAGATAAATTTAAGATTCCATATCTAGTTTGGACAAGATTTTCTAACCATAAAAACACTCCTTATAAGATTAATTTTGAATGTTGCTTTGGTCTTCTTTGTCGATGGACAAAATCATGATATTCAAGGTTTGCAAATTTGCTTTGGATAGGATTTTCCAACTTTAATTTGTTTCCTTATTGATCAAAAAAATGAACATTGTGTAATTGAAAAAATTCCAACATTAAGGTCTTGAATTTCATACAAAAAATGAAGATTGTTCAAATTAGATAAGCTTTGCTCCAACTTAATCTTGATGTTATTGTGGTCTTCATTTTGGACCAAGAAATTATTTCCTTCGAGTCGTTAAAATAATAAATTTTTCTTTAATCTCTTTATACATGCATAGTGCAAGTTGTACCATAAATTTACTTAAGTTATATCAAGAATGAGATACTTTATTCATGCTATAAGCTAAAAAAAAAAACAGAGAGAAAGGTAAGTTTCATTAACATGAAGAATTATTAAAATTAAATTTCATCAACATAAACTTAATTTTCAAATTAAAATTTTCCAACACAAAGAATTATTAAAATTAAGTTTTACTAGTGCAAACTGAATTTCTAATTTCAATTGTATCACATGAACTCTAATATTTTCTTTGATCATCCCTTCAAGTCCTTGCGCTATAAAGAATCAAAAGCATCATCAAGTTGTTGAGTGCTTTCACTCATAGTCAATCCAAAAGTTATAGTGTAACATAATACTTAGCATAATAAAAGTATAATATGGACAAACAAGATCAATTACATAACAACCCAATTATGTTGGCATATCAGAATAAATTGTACATGATTTAACAAGCACAAAATGTCTATGGGTGAAACTATTTTTATGTTAATAGGATAGCTTTATTGAAAAAATTGCTAATCATCTTTATGTATAAGAAGAGTTTCACATGTAAGAAGAAAACAAAGAGCAAAACTCTCCTTATTCAAAAAGTACATATAGTTAAGTAAGGACAATCAAGAAAATCCTTCAATAAAAGGAATAATCAAACTAATGAAAACAAAAGGTAACATAAAAGATAGAGGAAAAAGGGACCATGTCATTTTTTTAGAAGAAATGATACTATAAATTTAAGTATTGTCTTTCCCAAAAAGAAAAGGAAAAGTAAGCATATTCTAAAGTAACAAATAAGAAAATGGTTGTTATAATCATAGAGATCAATTTGGTATAGGATGACATTGCTTGATGGATTCATTTTGGTTATCCCTGACATATTTATAAGAAAAAATATCTTTTCAAAGAATTGAAACTAGTAATTAATGGTATTATTGTGTACAAAATAAATTTTACTATAATTTTTATTATGGGAATTAGGAAAGTAAGTTTACAATTCACTTTTATAAGAGGCATTAGTCTCACTAATATATTTTATGTTCCATAAATTAAGAAAAATCTAGTTTCAAAGTCTTTCAAACAAACATGGGTTCAAACTTGTATTTAAGGCTAATAACTTTATCCTCATAGTGTATTTGTGGGGAAGGTATTTCTTTGATATAAGATTTTCAAATTTAATATTATTACTAATAAAAATATTAATGTTTCTACTTATATTATTAAACATTTTTTATGGCATAATAGATTAGAAAAAATAAATTTTAAAAGATAAAATGATATGGTTAAATTAGAATTATTTCCATATTTTGTTATATCCAAAGATGATTGTATAACTTGTATGTTAACCAAAATAATTAGAAATGTATTTTCAAGCATTCTAAGATTTTTAAACTTGTTAAAATTAATTCATATTGATGTATGTGATTTGCATAACATACCATGTTTACTTGTCGCATATTAAAAATAAATTTCTTAAATATTTAAGCTCTATCAATATAAAGTTGAATTGAATGTAAATTTGTTATTAAATACTTACAACTTGATGAAGGAGGAGAGTATTATAACACTATATTCTTTGAGTTAAGAAGAATCATTTATCAAACAACTATTCCTTATGTGACGTAATAAAATGTTGTTACTAAATGCAAAAATTGAACATTGATAGAAAGGGTCACTGCAAAGTCACATTTTGGCTTAAACCATGGATATTAGGGGTGAGACATTACTTACCATATGTCACATTTTGATTACAATTCCAACAAAAAGGAACAAAATGACCTCATATAAGTTTTAAAATAAAAGGAAGTCAATTCTTAATTACTTAAAATTTTAAGGCTACAAAGAAATTATTAGAGTTCCTAAATCCAAAAGGGAAAATCTAAGTGAGAAGGGACTTGAATGTATCTTTTTATGACATGCGCACAATAGCAAATGAAATTAAATGTATCTTTTAAAGTTGTAATGTCTAATAACTTTATGCTTATTAACACAATTATATAATTGTGGGATTTTATATATGATATAAATCAATTCATCTTTATGTATAAGTTCCATAACAAAAAAAAAAAGTTCCTAATAAGGAAAATTAAGCATTGAAAAAAAGAAAATGAAAATGATGAAGTCATTAAACTTCGTAAAAGCAAAAAAGCAAGGAGAGCAAAGATTTATAGTTCTTATTTTTTTATATCCTTAGTAAAAGGAATAAAAGAATCTATAAGTAATCAAATTCCATATTTCTTTAATATTATCGATGATCCTAAGATATTTAGTGAACCAATGAAATTACAAGATGCTATGTTTTGGAAAGAAGTGATAAGCAATGAAATAGACTCAATTATAGGTAATAAGACCTATAAATTGGTAAACCTTCAACTTGGTTCAAAGTCAATTGGATGTAAATGGATTTTTAAAAGAAAATGAATATCTATGGAACCATTTACAAGCTTAAAGATAGGGTGGTTACAAAAGGCTTTACACAAAAAGAAGTTGTCGATTGTTTTGATATATATTCACTTGTGGCTAAAATTGCTACAATGAGGCTACTCATTACACTTTTCTTAGTTCATAATCTAGTAATTCAATAAATGGATGTGAAAACAACATTGCTAAATGTTGAATTAGAAGAAAACTGTATATAAAACAACTTAAGGGATTTGTTATGTCTAATCAAGAGGAAAATGTGTGTAAAATGTTTAAGTTCTTGTATGAACTAAAACAAACACCTAAGTAATGACACCAAAAAATTTGATTAAATGGTACTTGCTAATGGATTCAAGATTAATGAATTAGATAAATATTTGTATAGCAAGTTCAAAGAAGGAAAATGTGTCATTATTTATTTGAATGTGGATGATATGTTAATCTTTAAGACTGACTTAAAACAAATTAAAGTTGCCAAAATATTTTTATAAAATAATTTCGCTATGAAAGATATAACGAAGGCGAATGTCATCCTTGTTTAATCAAAAGAGTATAACACTTGTTTAATCACATTACATTAAGAAATAAGTTTAATCACTTAGTTTGTATTTTAATTTCTACCTCATTTGATACCAACATAAATTTTACCAAGAATATTAAGAGTCTAATGTTATAATTGGAATATGTCAAAATGATATGATGACTAATGTAATCAATGACATGTACAAGATCAACATAACCTATGTAATTTCCAAAATAAATAGATACTTAAGTAATCCAAATGACATGCATTGGCCTGGAGTAAAAAAAAATCCTAAAGTACTTAAGTACTTAAGAAAATAAAGAATTATAATATCAATTGTACTAGTTATTCTTTTGTTTTAGAAAAATACTTAAATGTGAGTTAAATCACTGATAAAGAATATCATACTTCTACCAATGGATGAATCTTTATAATTGGTAATGGATTTTAACTTCTTAGGATTCTAATAAACAAACTTGTATAGTTGATTTCACTATATTTACAAAATTTCTAACAATAACTTTAGCAAGTAAAGAAGCAAAATGGTTAATAAGTTTGCTTTATAAGATTCTTTTATGGGAAAATCCAATAGTACTCATTTATATATATTATGGTAATATTCCAACTTTAGTAAGAGCATATAATAAAGTGTATGATGGTAAGACCAAATGCATTAGACTTAGACATAGATATTTCTAAGACTTGATCACAAATGGAGTGATCATAGTAAATTTAGTGAGATTAAGTGAAAACATGACTAATACTTTAAAAAAAGGATTAATAAGAAATATAGTGAATAAGATATTAAGATGGATGAGTATTAAGTTTATACATATGTATCACCCATAATGAAAACTTAATTCAATATTTGATACAACATTAAACCCAATAAGTCAAAGTACATCATTAGTGTGATTAAAGTATTATAACTAGTTATTTCCATCACACGGCTATAATGTTTGGTTCCCATAGTATAAAAGGAGGATAAATTTTAAAAATTCTTTAAAATTTAAAAAAATGTTTTATCACAGAGACTCTAGTCTACCTATGTCAATGTGAAATGTTTAAATTATCCCAATGAGCTTAATGGCTTGTCTTTAAGACATTTATGAAAATAATATGGACACAATGATCTTTTATGTGTTAATTAATGAAAAAGAGAAATATGACATTGTACAGTTATTTGTGTAAATTAATTTTATCACTAATTAATAAGAATAGTTAGTTTAAAACTTGTCTACCATTTTATTTAAACTTGTTTTAGTGTACTTTTTACTATGTAAATTTCAATTTATAAGACACATTTACTTATATATATAATTATCCAAATTGCTAAGAATCTTTTATATTTTTAATATTTTAAAAATGGTAAGAGATTGCTGGGGATTTTCAAAATTAAAATTATATGTCTATAAAAGGTTATGCCCTTTAAGATTTGAACCTAAGAGGGATGTGTGGTTTAAAACCACATAACCACTGGTTTAACTACTCTAAACGATTATTTATTACACCCAGCAACCAACAAATATAACAATAATAATTAACAAAAAATTGCATTTAATGGGTTTTTAACCTAAGACATAAAGTTGAAGTTAGGGGGATTGTTAAACTATAGAGTATTTGTTTGTTAGTTAACAAGTAATTGCTTTCTATGTCATTTTGAATGTAAGTGGTAAAAAATAAAAGAAAATTTATGACCTTAGCATTCAAACTTTTGGGTCATCTAAATATTAGTTAAGTTTTTAACTACTAGACAAAAGATACTATTTGACTAATGACCATTATTGCTTTTATAAATATAAAGAGTCAGATATTTATTTAACACATCAAAACTTTCTTTTCCTTTTTTGATATCTCTCTTGTTATGTTAATGATTCTTTTTTTTTTATAATATTACTGCAAAAATATTATAGATGTATTAGAAAATAATTATCAAAATAAACTAACTTTTCAAAGGTTTGATTTTAATAGTGCAATATGCAGTTAATTGTGTTTTATTTTATCTTATAAGAAAATATGTATAAGCCTTTATTACAAATTAGCAAGGACAAATTTCACCTTAAGGAGAATGACATCAGATACACAACTTAAAGTAATTTTTCATAAAGTATTAGTATAATCTAAATTTTGTTCCAACATTCTTGAACTCAAAGATCAGACTTTTTTAAGTAAGTGTATTTGGACAAAAAATATAAAACTTAAGGTAGGGAACACCTAGATGGTTTTATATGATGTGATCACATGTGAGAGCTCCATATAAAGGTCAAAGTTGTGATTATTAGGAAAACAGTCTAGCATTGTTAATAAAGTTAAATTTTATATCTTTATATTTGCCTTAGGTACATTATGTATTAAGATTTTAACATACAAGGTTTCCCATTTGAAATTTAATATAGAAAATTACATTTATGCTTTAGGCTACAAAACAAACATGTTGTATTATAGGGATAGTCAAGGGACATATTATTGGGATTAGTGAGATGATGTGTTATATTTTATTTCTCTATGTTTTGATATGTCCTATATGCATCATTGATGTCATCAATGCCTATTTATTCATATTATATCTTTACTTTCTTATTAATCAAGCTTGTTAGTTTTATTTGAAAAGTCTTTATTTGATTCATGTTTATTATGATAAGATCTTTAAATTTAAAATTTGAATTAAACTAATAATTATGTGAATATCTTATTTTCTATCAAATTTATAATTTTAGAAAGGTATTAAGTGAGATCTTGAATGATCTTAATGAAAAATGGAGAAAATTATCAAGGTTCAAAGTTGGTTAAAATTTGCAATTAATCGACTTATGTCATTGATTAGTCTAATGCTTATGGTGGTTTGAACACCCAAAAAGTTTTCAAGCTGGGAAGAGTCAAGTTATAGAAATTTCAAACAAATTAACTTAACCAATGACTACAATCAACTAAAGGTAGCTAAGAGCTAAAAGCTTTAATATTGCAAAAATTACAAAAAATTCAAGTCAACCAACTTAACTAGTAGCTTTGGTTAAATGATGGGACTTAAGGGTTAAAAGCACAAAAGCTAAAAAAAAGGTTACAAACATTTTGAGTCAGTTAATCGATTCAAGTTTCACAATCAACTAATGTCTTAAAGTTAAAGTTTTCTATTTTTGGAATTGATTTTCTTTATGAAAAAAAATCAATGTCTAATGACTAGTTTTTTACTTTTCTATCTTTAAGAGGGTTATAATAATTTTTTTCTTTTTATGAAACTTGATGTTTTGTATTGTGCTTAGTATGAAAAGTTAAAGAAAAGAAAAGAAAAGCCAAAAAAGAGAGATCAAAAGAAAAGGCTCTAAAAATGTTTATATTAAGCAAAACAGTAAAAGTGTTCTAGATAAAAGTAATAAAGAGTGAGTCTCTAATTGTCAAAGAACCATTGTGTTTTGTGAAACATTTATAAAAGTTTTGTTATAATCAAGGTCAAATCATAGGTTCAACCTCCTAAAGCTGATCCACGACATTTCTTATATTCATATGTCATATTGATGTTGGAAACATCTTTAAACCCCTTATCTTTAATGGTACCAATTATAACTACTAGAGAGACAAGATAATTATGTATATTTAATCTCATGACTATAAATTTTGGGAAATAGTTGAGAGTGACCCCAAAAAAGCTCCATAATCGAGCACTAATGGGAAAAAGAGTGAGCCCATTATTAAGACCAACAATTTCAAAACCTTCAACTCTAAAGCTGCTTATATGCTTCATTATGGTTTAAGTGTTTATGAATATAATATGGTTTCTTCATTTAAGATAACAGAGAGATATGAGACAAACTAAAAGTTATTGATAAAGATACAAAAATCAACTTATGTGTGAATATGAACTCTTTAAAAGGAAGAGTGACGAGATGATATTAGAGATTTACATAGGGTTTATCATAAATTATCATTTTAATCAAGAACCTCATGAAGGATATGGAGATAAGTGATCTTATGAAAAGGATATTGAGATCACTTACAAAGTCTTAAAACCTCAATATAAATGTGATCACTAAATCCAATGACCTAAATACCTTATGCTTAGATAATTTAATTGGTCCTTACTAACCCATAAAATTACTCTTATTAAGAAGGCTGCTAAAAAGAATAAAAGGTTTACTTTTAGAGCCTTTTCTTCCAAAAAAAAATTGATGATGATGATATGAGTGATCAATGCACTTCAGAAAATGAATGGGAGCTTGCCATACTAACAAAGAAGGTCACACAACTTTAGAGAAAAAGGAAATAAAATAGTAAGAAATCCATTTAAGAGTGACTACAACAAGTATGAGATCATTTGTTACAATTGTAACAAATTTGATCAAATTGCTCATAACTGTTTGACAAACAATAATAATAATAACAATAATAATAATAATAAAAGCCAACAAAGAAAGCTCTCAAAGAAGGTCACACAACTTTAAGAAAATGAAGGGGAGCTTGTCATACTGACAAAGAAGGTCACACAACTTTAGAGAAAGAGGAAGTAAAATAACAAGAGATTCATTTAAAAGCAACTGCGACAAGTATAAGATCATTTGATACAATTGTAACAAATTTGATCAAATTGCTTATAACTGTTTTACAAAAAAATAATAATAATAATAAAGGCCATCAAAGAAAGCTTTCAAAGCTACTTAAAAAGATCTAAAAGACTTAGAAGGTGATTCCAACAATGTTAGAGTCAACTTGGCTTTCATGATTGTAGAGGACAAGATAAATTTTGACCATAGGTGATTTTATAGATAGAAACTCAAGGATATGGCTATCAATATTAAGGGACTACATGCCAAGAATGTCACTTTGAAGCATGAAAATAAATCCTTGAAATGTGAAAATGCTTTTCTAAAAAATGAGAATAATTCTCTTAAAAATGAGTATGCTTCTCTAAAAAATAAGGTCAAGTTATTTATTGAAAAGAATAGTGAGTTGGATAATGTCTACAATGAGGAAAAATCATATTTATCTTAAGAATGAAGCATCTAAGTTTCAAGAGCCTCACTTTAAGTTTGCTTAATGCAAAAACAAACTAAATATGCCATTTGACACTCAAAAGCCTTAAGGCAAAAAAAGTGGTTTGGATTATGCATCTTATACATATTGGCCCAAAGATTTTCAAGACAAGACAAGACAACTTATGTTTACACACATACATAAGCATCAAGTAACATATCAAGCAAGAATATTTATGCATTATGTCAAGGTAAAAATGCATCACACAAGTATGCATATATGTATATAAGATACACATAAAAACTTAAAGCATCCCTTAGGTATATACATTTTCATGATAAATGGAATTATCATGATAAATATGATACTTACGCATATAAATATCATGCTAGAGATCATGTTAGATGTTATTTTTGTGATGACTATGGTCAAATGTAATATCCATTAAGCTTGAGATGATTTCTAGATAGTTATCCTTATGTAAGTGCTAAAGGCACTCAAAGACCTAAGAAAATTTGGGTACCTAAATCTAATTGAATTATTTATAGGTATGTCTTTAATAGCAACATAAAGAAAGATAAATGGTATACAGAGAGTGACTACTCTAGATATATGACAAGGAATTTCAATAACTTCATTTCTCTCAAGAAAATTGATGGTGAAATGGTAATGTTTGGAGACAATGTTAAAGGTAAGATTACTGGCTTGAGTGAGATAGC
The DNA here is from genome assembly GCA_021464305.1 of Kandelia obovata. Taxonomy (NCBI): domain Eukaryota; kingdom Viridiplantae; phylum Streptophyta; class Magnoliopsida; order Malpighiales; family Rhizophoraceae; genus Kandelia; species Kandelia obovata. The sequence goes on from JADCRA010000363.1 coordinate 821,867, forward strand.
TAAAAGAAAATCCTTAATACTTAAAAATATCTTGCATTTAATTTAATAAGTATTAGTCAATTATGTGATAATAACTTCAAAACATCATTTTAGCAAAATGTTTGTTATATTGCTCATTTCAAAACAAACAATCTTTTATTTATTACTAAGTCATTGGCTAATATGTATATTATTGGTTTGCACACTTTGGTTAACCAAAATGTTAAGTACTTTGCCTCTATTAGTGAAGGCTTGTGGATATGACATCAATGGTTAAGTTATCCCAGTGTGAAGCAACTATTAAATTTTAAACAACATAACCTTGTAAAAGGTCTTTTAAAGTGAAATTTGAGATAGACAAGGTGTGTAATGAATGACAAATGAATAAGTAAAGCAAAAGATCTTTTAAGAATAAAAAGGTAGTATCTACTTATAGACCCTTGTAGCTATTGTATATAGACTTGTTTGGTCTTATTTATATTTTATGTTTAGGTGGTTTATCATATACATATGTCATTGTAAATGATTATAATAAATTTGCATAGGTTACATTCCTAAATCATAAGAACAAGTGTTTAAAGACTTTTAAGGAATTTTGTAAATAAGATCAAAATGAAATGGGGTATTGTGTCATTTTAATTAAAAGTGATAATGGTAATGGGTTAAAGAAAGAAGACTTTGAGAATTTTTGCAATTCTTAAGGTATTTAGTTCCAAGAACTCCAAAAAAAAAAAATGGAGTTATTAAAAAGGAGAGTAAAACCTTGTAAGAAATAACTAAAACCATAATAAATGAGTATATTCTTCCTCAATATTTTTAAGCAAAAAAAGTCTACATTATTTTTTATGTGTTTAATAGAGTTTTTATTTATCTAACTCTTGCAAAGACTCCTTATAAGTTGTGAAAAGGGAGAAAGTCTAAAAATAAACTTTTTATAAGTCTTTGGTGCAAATTTCATATTCTAAGCATAAAAGATAACTTAAAGAAGTTTGATTTTATTGTGGATAAAGGTATTCTCTTGGCATACATTTCAAGTAATAAGACATATATGGTGTTTAATAAGAAATCTTTTTTCTTGTTAGAAAGGAAGAGTTAAATGACCTTACAGATACAAATAAAACTTGGAGAAGAAAAATGAATCATCAAAGAAAGAATAACATTATAGTACTGTTCAAATAAAGTAAAGTAATCGACTTAAAGTGAATGAGTCCAACCTTCCAAAGGATAAAAAACTTAATAGTGTTGTTCAACGAGTTTTAAGAGAGTGAAAACATATGGAAATGCATTTCAAAATCAAATTATTGGTAATCCTTTTAATCCTTTGAGAACTTGGTCTCCATCTTGAAACACTAGTAATATAACACTTATTTCACATATAGAAATAATACATATAGATAATGCATTGGATGACCAATCTTGCTTGTATACATTGGAGGATGAACTTAATCAATTTGATAAAAATAAGGTTTAAACTTTGGTACCAAGACTTAATGATCATCCTATTATAGAAACCAAGTGGGTCTTTAGAAACAAATTTGATGAAAGTGGTGAAATTACAAGAAAAAAGACAAGGTTGGTTCTCAAATGCTACAATTGAGAAGAAGACATCAATCATGATGAGACCTTGACCATAGTTGCAAGGTTAGAGAACATTATAATTTTGTTTGCATTTGTATCATATAAAAGTTTTAAGATTATACCAAATAGATATGAAGAGAGCATTATTCATGGCTACATCACGGAGGAAGTTTATGTTAATAAACACCCTAGCGTAGAAAGCAAAAGGTTTCTAAATCATATTTAAATGCTTTCAAAAGCTCTATATTGGTAAAAGCAAGTGCCAAGAGCTTGGTATCAAAGATAAGTTCTTTCTTGGTTGACAAAAGCTACATTAAAGGTTGACACTTCTCTTTTTACCAACTTAAAAGGTAAGGATATCAATTGTTTAAATTTGTGTTGATGACATCATATTTAGTAATACTAATAAGTTATTATGCAAAGAATTTGTTAGTGATATGTAAAAGAGTTTAAGATTAGTATGATAAGAGAATTAAATTTCTTCCTTAAACTCCAAATAAAGAAAAAAAAATGATGAAATTTAATCAACTAAGCCAAGTATGCAAAGGATCCATTGAAAAAGTTTGACATGGATGACTTCAAATATTATGGAAACTCCAATGACCATTTCAAAAAAGTTGGACAATGATGTAAATGGTTAAGATGTGAATGAAAAGTAATATAGAGATATGATTGGTAATTTTTTCTATCTTACGAATAATATACCAAACTTTATTTTTGTTGTTTGTTTTTATGCAAGATTTTAATTTAATGGAAGTCAATTCTAATTGTTATTAAAAGAGTACTTAGGTATGTGAGAGAGCCACAAGTTTAGGACTTCGATACCCTAGGGGATCGACTTTTAACTTAGTGGGTTACTTAGACTTTAACTTTTTAAGATATAGAATTGAGAGGAAGAATACCACTAATGCATGTCAGTTCCTTGGTCAAACCTTAGTCTCATGATGTAATAGAAAGTAAGGTTCAATTTGTCATTCTATAGCTAAAACATAGTACATGATAGCAAGAGTTGGTTATACTCGATTCATTTGATGAAACAAACCTTAGAGGACTTTAGATTGCACTACTCTTATGTACTTATCAAGTGTGATAATACAACTATAATCAATATGACTGAGAATCCTATATAATATACCCAAATAAACATATTCTTCTAAGGAACCATTTCATTAGGGATCATGTGTATAAAAGAGATGCATCTTTAAATTTTTGAACACTAAAGATCAATTAACTGATATCATTACCAAACACTTAAGTGAGGATAGGTTCGTAATTATTAAAGACAGATTATGCATGATTAAGTTTGATTGATCTCTTGATTATGTGATTTGATATGTTTTATGTGTTTTGTGGCATGATTATATGTGTTTACATGTTTAATATGTGTGTCGCATGATGATATAAGTGTTTTATGCCTAAAAATGGAAGTTTATGTTTTTCTTCAAAAGGGATCAATCATTAGGTCCAAAACCATAAGTCGACTGAAGTGAGCAATCAACCCATGACTTACTCTAGTCAACCAATGTTATTTTAAAGACTTCCCTTCCCTTTTCCTTTTCTAAATTAAAAAATCTCTCTTTTCAAATTTTTTTCCTTTTTCTTTCAAATTCAAACCTTAGCTCTTCAAATCTATTTAAAACCTTTTAAAATCAACATTCAAAAGCATTAATCTCTCAGACCCATCAACAATGATACTAAAATTTGTATTGACCTTTAAAAAGGAGAAGCCCAAAGCCAAGAAATCAAGTTTGGTCTCTAAAAGAACTTGAAACATTATTGTTGATCCTTCTCCCTCTTCCTTAACACTGAAGCCAAGAGTGACTATTGTGTACATGTTGTCATTAGTGTTGTTTGGATCTTCATCATCGTCAATTTCTTATATTCCTTTTTCTCCTTTTACTAAGCCTTTAAGAAGAGACCTAAACTAAGCATTAGCTAAAAGGATTAACCTTATAGTTAAGAGGAAAATGGGTCATCAAAGAAATCCTTTATGCCTACATCATCTCTAGAATCACCACTAATGGTTTCACCCTCTAATCCATCACCGTAAATGACAATTACAAAAGGTCAATCATTTTCTAAACTCTATGATTCATTAAAGTTCTATAGTTCTTATTTGGAACTTATCAAACAGAGGATAATTTTTATAAGTTTAAAAGATGACCATGTATATAGGTAAACCATTAAGCTTAGATTATATTGCTGAATTTGAAACCAATGATTTCTCATAAAAATTTGCATTCCAAAAGTGGATTAGGTCTATCACTTTAGATTTGATTTTTACACTAAAATAGTATTTCTTTACAAATATGGAAGTGAAAAAGAATTACATTATAGTTACTTCATATATATGTATGAAAAGGAAGTTAAAATCACCTTTAAGGTGATTGCAAACTATTTGAATTTGTTGTTAGAAGGTGCTTGTGTCAACTAAATTGATTTATGAAATTTAGATAAGTTTAATACTTAAGAGCAAATGGAAACCACATTTAAAGGTTAAGCTAATCTTTGTGAGAAAAGTGACAACATTAAAAAGTCCTTCAAAGTGTCTTCCTTACTAATTAAGTTAAGAATAATTCAAAGGATTGTGTTTTGCAACATTAATATTAGAAATTAATATTATGATTACCTAATCATTCTTGACATATGCTTTTTGATTTGTTGAAAAATGAAAAATTCAAAATTTTTGAAGCATATGTTGAAAGTAATTGAGAAAGATCATAAGAAAAATTCCTTTATGATATATATCAAAGTTACTTGCTTTAGAAGCTAAGTGTACCTATAGCTGAAGAGGGCCCTTCTCGTATTAGTTTGGGTGAATTCAATGATACTAGTACACTTAAGTAAATGCATTTGGTGTAAAGTGAAGGAAAATGGTCTACTCTTTTAAGGGAACCAAGATTAAGTCTAAAGTCATATAACATATAACCAACACCAATAGGTTTCTCAACTTTTTCCCAAGTCTTCACCAATGTTGATATAACTTCCTTTATTGAGAAAATAAAAAAGTTTAAAAAGAATGTGATTGGACTTAAAGATGAAGTTGATGAAATTCGAGTGTAGCTACAAGATTTCATGAAGGAATAAAAAAAAATACCTTCATCCTTGGATTGTTGAGGAAGGGAGGTCAATCTAAAAGGATCTGTAAGAAAAAGAAGCAATGAAGTCTTTATTGTGCATTTTTTAATGATGCTAAAGGTGGAGAGAGATAATTAATGAATTTAATCCTTTAAACTTTTAGATTTTGAATGCATTATTCTTAGATTGGATGACTATACTTAATTAACGTTAGATTGTTTTATTTGATTGCCTTATTGCTCTGATATTTATGTTAAATGTTTAATGTTTGCTTATACTTATTGATTGAACAATGATTTTAGCTCTATTACTTATTTTTTAATATTGATCAATGTCTTATTGCTTTATTACTTGTTGAGTTCATTATTTAATCAATGTGCTTATTTAATTGTTTTGATTGGATTAACAAGGGGAAAAGCATACATTAAGGGGGGTTATTGCATTTTGTTTACCATGTTATCCATCAATTAATTATAGGATTATCATTATCAAAAGGGGAGAAAATGTTGAAATTAGTGAAATCATATATTATATTTTATTTTATTCCTCTATATTTTGATGTCCCTCATATTTTATTAATGGCATTTATGTTGATTTATTTATATTATATCTTTAATTTCTTGTTAGTCAATCATTTGAGATTTATTTGAAAAATTATATATTTAATTCATAATTACTATGGTGAGATTTTTTTAATTTAAAATTTGAACTCAATTAACAATTATACAAAGATCCTTTTTTTGTCAAATCTATATTTTTAAAAAGATATTAAATGAGATCTTAACTTATTTTAAAGAAAGCTTAAAAAAATAAAGATTTAAAGTTAACAAAAATTTAGGAATGGTCAACATATGTTACTAATTAGACTAGTGTTTACGGTCAATCATATACCAAAAAAGTTATGAAAGTTATAAAAATTCTATACCAGTCAACATAACTAATGGCTTCAATTGTCCAAATGTAGTTGAGGAGTTGAAAACTTTAATGTTACTAAAGTTATAGAGAATTAAAGTTAATCAACCTAGCCAATGGTTACAGTTATCTAATAAAATTGAAGAATTAAAAGCATAAAAATTGAAAGTTACAAAGATTTCATATCATTCAATCAATCAATTCAAATGTTGTGGTTGATTGATATCTCAAAACTTAAATATTCTATTTTTGGAATTGATTCTCTTTATAAAAAGAAATCAATATCTAATGACTAGCCTTTTGTCTTTTATCTATAATAGGATTCTAGAATTATTTTGTAGACAAACCTTAATTATTTTGTGTTGTGTTTAGAGTGAAAAATGAAAGAAAAGAAAAGCAAAAAGAAAAAAAGATCATTAGCAAAAGTTATAAAGAAGTTAAGATTAAGAAAAAAAAAAGAATTTTACTATAGAAAAAAGTATTAAAGAGTAAGTTTTTAAGTGTTGAAAAACCGTTCTGTTCATGTGAAAGTTTCATAGAAATTTTGTTGTAATCAAGGTCAACGTGACCTAATATAAAAAGTTGTTTTCACCTTGCAAAAGAAAACAAAATTAGTAAAATTGAACTTTCAAGGGGCAAACCTTAAAAAGTAAATATAGGTTTTTAATTTGAGTTAAAATACTATAAATTATTGTGTACACTTTTTTATCTCATTTTATATTATTTGTTTTGTTATTTGTTATTGATTATCTTGTTATTTTTTAAAAAATTAGAATTGAAAGTAAATTAATCGATTAAATCGAATAAATCTAATTTGCCTCTCTCAAGTTGCCCATACAACAATCACACATTAGATCTTATCTAATGTCAATTTTAAGGGAAAAATAAATAAATTAATACTTATTCTTATCTAGATAGAAGGAATAAAATACTTTGATCGATAATACCAATAAATCAATAAATGCCAAAAATATGCCAATAACCATATGATTGTCAACCTTATATGGTTTCATCTTATTAGAGCAAGAAATGTCACACTTTTGTATCCATATATGATAAAAGATAAATATGATGGTCCTCAGAAAGCTTGCTAATGGTCCTCCTCTTACTAGCCTTCATTAATGTACAGTTTTCATGTTTGCACCTATTGTCATGGCAAATAAACAGTACTTGGCGTGATGATTATAAATTGAATGAGACTTCATTATGTGGATGGAAATTTGCTTAATGCAAAATAAATGAAAAACATGTATTTGTAAATATCATTGTTATTTTTTATAATATTTAATTAATAATTATAATAATGTCACTTCAAACTTTTATAAACTTATGTGTTATCTTAGGAATCCCATACAAACCTATATGAAAGACAACTGTTTTCTCTCCTTTCTAGTTTTTTTCTTTTCCCAATATATTAACATGATTGAATTTGCCAAATCTTTAATGTTCAAATGATAACAAACTAGGATTTAATATTCACCATTGTTGATAAGCAAATAGCCTTTCACGAATTTTATAGGTGATAATTAAAAAAAAATAGTTATGACATCATTCATTTACTTATTATGCCATTAATCAATATTGTTTTCTAGTATAACCATAAATGGTCCTTTGACTATCAATCAAAAATTATGAAGGAAAGTTTAGGTTAGGATAAATATTTTGAGAATAATTAATCGAACACGCTTTTGTTAGCTATTTATATATAAAGATTTAATTACATAGACATTTTATTTTACCAAATGTAGTAAACTCAATATAATTTATATTATATAAGATAATATTGTGTAACATATAAAGATTATTTAATATTATATAAATTTTACATAAAAAATTATTTTACTTTTGTTCAATTTTTTATATATAATATTAAATACTATTTTATATAATATATATTGTGTTATATCTATTGCATCAATTAAATAATGAGCCTACTAGTCATTTTTTTATATATAATTGATAAATAAAGGTAAAACACTCAAGATATAAAACTTAAATTTGATATTTTATATTATTTATTATAGTGTGTCATTTGTTATTAATAAAATGAATACTTTATTAATTTTTTATAATGAATCTATTAAAAAAGTGTGTTTACAATGTGTTTTTCATAAGTTTTCTTCTTCTTATTTTATAAGATTTCTCCATGCTTAAGCATAAAAAATGTGGGTTATATTTATTTATCTTTAATCATTTTAAAAGGAAAATGTTTATCATTTTTTTAAAAGGTCATAACCTAATATGACACTAAGCACCATTAAATTGATGGATCCACGTAAGGCAGAACCTATAATACATAAATTTATAGGTTGTTTTATGCTTATATATACCTCAATAAGTATTGTTAAAAGTAGAAAATTTATTAAATAAAAAACTGACCAAGAAATTTAGGTTTACCATAGATGCTTAGGGTAAGCCAATGTTTTTGGGTCAATTGTTTGATTTGGTTTAAGTATGGAGATCCATTTCATCTTTCATTAACTAATTAGATGCTTTTAGGCCCATGAGCTACACTCTTTTTTATGTCTCTCATAATAAAATAGAGCTTAGTCATAGGTTTGGTGACATATTTTCAAGGGCTTCAAAGCATTTATTTTGTGTTTGTTATCTATTAAGGCCTTCAAACTTTCAAGAGAACTTATTTCAATAAACATTTCAAAGGTTAAGCATATTTTTTAAACTTTGAAATTTAATTTTGTAAGGACAGTATAAAGTTTATGAAAAAGAAAGTAAAGAGTTATTTTTATTGTACAATTAATCACATAATAATAATATAAAAAAAAAACTCTTGAGAAATTTGCCTCTTTTGTTAATCATTAAAAACATCCTCCACATTTATTTTATATTTTAATATATTATATACATATATATCGACAACTATTTATTTAAAAGTGACTTTTGAAACATATAAACTCAAATGTATACATAAGATATATGAATGGTTGAATTGTAGGGAAAAGTCTGACCTTATGTATAAAAGATAAAAATAGAAGTAATTAGTTTTGAGTGACCTCTTTTTTTTTCAATAATTTAGTTAAATTAATTAGGTAAAAGATATTTTAATTATAAGTAAGTGAAATATAAAATTCAAATTAAATTTAATAGTCATTAATTATAAATGAAATCTGAAATCTGAAATTTCAATTACCAGAAATTTTTATTTGCCAATTTGCCTTTTTCCTTTTGTCTTAAATATAGTTAAACTTGAATTACATTTGGTACAACTTAAGGGATTTGATACAAGAAAATATTACTGTTAATTATCACTATTCATACTTATGTACTTTACCCAATTAGTGATGTAGAACAATATTTTAAAAACTACATCGGGGATCAAATTAAAAAAAAAAAGTGAGAAATTTAAAATTTAATCAATTTAAATTTTATTTTTTGAATCGACATTTAATCCTATATATATATATATATATATATATATATATATATATGACTTTTATATAGTTGATATAAAAACATAATGTGTAAAATATAATAATATAGAGAAATGTAGCCAACGTTTCAAAGTTTGAACTAAAAGGGTTCATTTTTTTCTCTCTCTCTTTTCAATTTTTTTAGATTAAATTAGAGCAGACCAAAATCTATTTTTTTGATTGTTTTTCGATATGATCGACCAGTTTAGTCCAAATTTGTAAAATGACCACTTCCTATTCCTAACTGTTACAATATCTGAAATGTAGGCTTCTTAGCAAAATGTATTGTAACGTAACTCAAGACAATATCATGACTTACCCCTCTCATTAATTCTCTGTTCATCCATTTCCTTATTTCACATTGTTCTGTCAAACATTTTGTACTGTGTTTCAGATTCCCTTTATTTATTTATTTATTTATTAGTATAGGAAGATAATCAAATGTAATTAATGTTTCCAAGTAATCAAATATTTTTAAATTGTATAATAAAGTTGATTTTTAACTTAAATCATTTATATATATATATATATATATAATATTCAACGGGATATGTTTATATTCATTAAATTTCTCAGGGAAATAAAGCAAAAAAACACTCATATTACAAATAAAAGATGTTAGAAAAAATATAAACTATAGAAGGGGCAAACCTAAACTCACATCCTACAAACAAATTGTTTGAGTTTGCATTGTCTTTCCCTCTTCTTCTTTTTTTTTTCTTCATTTTTCACTGGTCGGACTTTTTTGTTGTTCTATCCCTTTTTCATAAATAATACTGAAATTTGATGAACCCTAAAGGAAGTATTTGATTAGTATGGTCTAATTTACTTGAAATTTCTTTATTTCTTCTTTTTTTTTTTTTTTGTCCCTTTATCAATCGGTCGATCAAAGAAAAAAAAAACTAAATATAAAATATTCATTAATACAATAAATACATATAATTTAAATATATCTATTTAATAATATTCCAGTCGTATCAACAGCATTAAATTTGTGTATCCATATCCTCAACAATTTAAAGACTCACCCGATAAACAAGTGTTTGACTATTTAGTTTCTTGACCAAAATTTCATTCTAGGACTATGTTAGAAAGAGATATATATATATATATATATATAATACAATTAATAGATGACTTGGCTTTAGACGATTAATGCCTTAAAAAAAAAAAGAAAAAAAAAGGGGAAATAAGTCCCTCGGTTCTCCATAGGCCATTCTGAGTGTCGATTATCAATTGTATCAAAACCTCCGCAGCTTCAAGTCGGGTAGGCATTAGAAATTGGTTGACTGCATTCATCATTTCGTCGTCCTCCCAACCGTCCCGTCCTGGATAGCTGGGTCTGCACTTGCATCCATTACCATCTCATTTATGATTCGTTGGTGGCAGTTGTGGCCCTGAGCATGACAAGTGTAAATTCGCTGGTCACAAGACACAAATGCATAAGTTATGAAAAAAAATAAATGAATTTAGATAATAAAATTAATATATATATATATATATATATATATATATATACATATATTATAATATTACTCTCTTATTACTTTTATATTATTTTTTAAAATTATTACGTAATAATACTCTAAATAATTATCAATTTAACTAAATTAATATTAATATATTAATTTAAAAATTTATTATGACAGGTTACAATATTTAATATATGTTTTTAGTCTTCACATACCAAAATTCTCTCCCACACTATAAAAATATTACGCCACATTATTATCATAATTGTTTGTAAATTTATAACTATTTAGTATGTAATAATATTACATTACTCGAGTCTACTAATATATAAAAAAAAACCTCAATTCAAATAATAAAATTATTTTCAACTCATTCGATTTATTTTATAAAAAAAATTAGGTGAATTAAAAAATAAAAATTAAAGTAGATAAAATTAATTTTTATATCATATATAAAATTTTATATATTACATTAATGTTTGGTGCATAATATAAAATTTAATTTTTTTTTTTTTAATTCATTTAGTGGGACCCTTGTATAAAATATGTGCCCAATAATCTGTTTTTGAAACACGCCACTCCCACCCTTCCTCATCATGAAACTCCTATCTTACCATTTCAGCACAAAGTTCCCATCGAATTCCCATTTTATCATTCGCAGCTCCAAGAGTTTGCTGCTCGAAAATTAGGTAAAATGGCGACTACTTTCCAAAAATATAACAAGAGTCAAGCCCTTTAAATGCTACCAAACCTTCCTTATTTAACAACTCATCTCCAAATCTAACTCCCTCCAGTCCTCTACCAAACATTCTCACTCTTCTTCCCAAACTCTCCTTTATGGCCATATATATATATACATATAGACATATACACACAACTCATGTATCTGTATAATTTTAAATATCTCCCTCTATTTCACAAAACACAAAACAGGCCATACTCTGAATAACTTCTCTTAAAACCTGCAATTAGAACCATCTTTCTCTTGCTTCCTGATGGCACCGGCTGCTTTCCATCACAGCACAAATACAGTATGTGTCATGGATGCTTCGGGCAATCTTGGGTTGAGCCTGGTTAAGAGGCTTCTCCAAAAAAGCTACACTGTTCATGCTGCAGTTCAAAGCCATGGTTTTAAGCAGCATCTATGATTTCTCTTTTAATTTTTAGTTATTTTTCTTCCTCAATGTGGGCAAGAAATGGATTATGATGGTTTTGGATGTGTGTTTTTAGGGCATTTGGAGCTCAGTGGACTATCTGCTGATGAAAACAAGAACCTGAAGATTTTCTATGCAGACCCTTTTGACTATAAGAGCATAATTGAGGCTTTAAGTGGTTGTTCTGGCTTGTTTTACACCTTTGAGCCTCCCCAAGACCATCCCACCTATGATGTAAGTTATTTCTTTTTCTTGTTCTTTTCGCCCACCATTTATTCTTTTAGAAAATCTCTTCTGCTAGAATTTTCTCTCTGGAATAGATTTAATTGCATTTGACGCATTATATAATATCCATTGGTGCTATCTACAATCTACAATGATGATTTGTTGGAAGATGTTAAGAAGCGCCATTTAATGATTATATTTGTTCGTTTATTGCTCATGACAATCAAAAAAGATAGAAAAATTACTCTTTAGTTGCATTAAATCATCAAAGAATCACAAAATCACCAAAATAATTTTTTTTCCCCTTTTTAACAAGGGAGCAGAGGAGCAATCTTGAGGTCCTACGCATATATAGATGAAGTACTCTTCGGTTGCAATTCCCAAGTCCTACACAATTTTTTCTTTTTTTTTTTTCTCTCATTGAATTGTTTTATATTATCTTATTAGAACTATAATTCAAAAGTTTCAAAAATACAAATTTATAGTTTTAATTACTAAAGCATTTCCAAACATTTTTTTTTAACTGCTATTGGATTACTACCACATGTTCCTAAGATGTATTATTGCACTCCAATTTCAGTATTGATAATCATTTAATTGGTTGTCTTGCACCTACAAAGAGAATTGCAAAAATAGATGTATAAGATTACATGTAATTTAATTTCTAAAAATTCCAAGAAATAAACTTTACTTACTAACTGAATACGGTATTCTTACTTAGTTTGTTTATTTAGTTATACTACTTCGTGAAATTGTTGATTATCACTGCACTTTTGTGGCCTAGAATTTTTTGTTTTGGGTTTCTTAGAACAAGACTGCTACATATGAAGGCAAATGATTCTATGTGCATGAACAAAAATGCAACCTGTCCATTCTCTTATCAGCATCCATGAATGATCAATCCTAGTTTTGTATTTAATGGAGTGATCCTCCTGGATCGTATCGATCTAACAGCATGTGCGCTCCCATATCTTTTGTGGTGCATACCAGATCGAGAATCATTCGGAAAATGTCCACCACTTACAATTTGGGCAGTTTGTCTTGCGTCCATTAAAAACACTGAATGATTTTTTTTCTTTTCTTTATGACTTTTGTCCCTTTGAATCAAAATCCAAACCTAACCAATTGGTTGAAGGCATCTCAAGTAGGAACATCATTGGAAAAATAACAATGCTTACCACTCCATGTTTGTCCTTGATTGATTTGCTTACAACATTTGACAATGGCTATTGAAATTTGTTGAAAACTGCGAAGACATATTGTTTGTCGTTTCCTACTTCAAATAACCTCTGAAAGTGACTTCCGCCCCAACCCCCACTTGCTGAAGACAATTTACATAATTGGTCTAGATTTGAAGTTTGTATTCCCTAAAGCGATGGACCAGAAATTGGTGCCATTACTTCTTAGTGAACTGCCTTCCTGATAATGTACCGTATTGCTAACCTTGTCTGCATTCTCCGAAGGTGACTAGTAATAATGTATGATTTTCTTCTCATTAAAAAACATGGAGATTCCATGGTTACATTGACAGCCTTGATATTTTAAATTATTTTTGGTTCATTTTTTCAAAAAAAAATAAATAAATAAACACACCTATTTTGTTTGAAAAGAATATCAAAAGGGTTATTACTCAAATGTAAGGCATAAGTAATTCCTCAGGTAATTCCATAATAGTCATCTTGGTTATTACAAAAAATCTTATATCATTGATAAAGAAGAATTATATCTTTTTGCGCCAAATTGCATATTTGCAAACATTTAACATAAAGACTATTATATTGTGATATGAAACTCAGGGAAATAACTTTTTCGGAAAAATAGCAGCAAGGCTGCTTGAATCCAACTCTTTTAGTGCATGGGAGCCTTCGGCACTGGAACACCATATTGCAAACATGTTATGGGGAAAGGGTAGAAGCAGGTTTCCACATCATTATTATTAATTGACTCATTCTCATTGTAGAACATGCACCAAAATCAAAATATTTAGGAGCATTGTTTTGTCGATTTGAGAAAGAATTTGCAAATTTCTGAATGGAAACACTTAATTGATTAAGTAAATAAAAATTCAGTTTGAGAATGAAAAGTCTTTTTTTGTGTTCAAAAATCATATGGAATGTTTGTGACGCAGGAATTCATTGCAGAGATAGAGGCAAGAGCAACACATAATGTGCTAGAAGCATGTGCACAAACCGACTCAATTGACAAGGTTGTGTTCACATCCTCAGCAACTGCTGTTCTGTGGAGAGATAATCGCCAGTCTTTCTTGGAAGATTTTGACGAGAAACATTGGACTGATATTAACTTCTGTCGTAAATTCAAGGTTAGCCTTTTAATTAATTTTCCTGTTTTTGTTAAATAAAAAGAAAATGTGGAACATAATCGATAGCAAAGTGTCAACATTTTTTATCATGGGTTGTGGGGGAAATGTTATGGGCAGTTGTGGCATGCATTATCAAAGACGCTAGCAGAGAAAGCAGCGTGGGCACTGGCAATGGACAGAGAAATACACATGGTGTCTGTCAACGCAGGATTGCTGATGGGTCCTGACCTTTCCATCAAAAGCCCTTATCTGAAAGGAGCAGCAGAGATGTATGAAGATGGGGTTTTTGTGGCTGTTGATGTAGATTTCTTGGTGGATGCCCATATTTGCATTTTTGAAGATATCTCAGCCTATGGACGCTATTTGTGCTTCAACCATATCATCAATCACCTTGAAGATGCTGTTAAGCTTGCCAGCGTTATAGCCCCTTCTGCATCTTCACTCCCTCAAAGGTCAGCGGGTTACATATTCTTTTTTCTATCCATAGAATTATTTAAAATATTGTTGCCTTGTGATCCTTTAGATACCATGCAAACAGTTTCATTCCCACGCACCGATACATCAAGTAATGCTTGAAATATGGAAAAAAAAAAAAAAATACTTTTAAACTCGATTTTGGTTAATGCACAAACTTAATTTAAGGATATTTTCATCAAAAAGACCAACAAAAAAAAAAATTCATCAATGCTAAAATCAATCTCTTTCATTTTAACAATACAATAGTTATCACAATTGGAAACCACCGGATGTCCCATTCTATGCCTACATTTTTTTTGGGGGGGGTGGGGGGGGGCACTACCATTCATGCTAAAATATTTGTCTCCTTGTCATTGACAGTTTTGATCAGGACATGAGAATGGTACAACAAAGGATAAGCAACAAGAAGCTGAACAAGTTGATGGTTGATTTTCAGAGCAGAGCAGCTCCGGTGGAACAATAGACCTCTGTCTAAAATAATTGATGAAATGTATGGAAAATGAGATGGCCTTGTTAGCAATATCCAATGTAAATATTTAAAGCAAGTCCCAAGCGAAGAGTGACCAAAATTCTAGTTCCTCTTTTGGGTCCGCATTCTCATTCCATTTTAATAATACTCAAGAAACAATGGATTTCAGCCAAACAAAGCAAAACATTCTTTCTTTGTTGCATTGTTTTTCTCAGACTGCTGCATCACATTATTGAAAGTAGAAACACCCACATCAAAGTTACCAATTCCGTTCGATTGTGCAACGTTTAATAAAATAACAAATTCCAGAGACTTGGGTCTTCACTTTTGCCACTTTTTACGTGGTTTGGTAGTAAGGCTACTTGTTGCAGTCTTAGTTCTTAATCTCAATATAAAAAAAACTATAAAATGTTTTTGAAAAAAAAAAAAACAGAAGGAAAATTGGGACAAGGTACTCCAAATTTTGGTCGACCATAGTAATTTAACTCTTATCTCTGTAGGAATAAGAGAGAGAATTTACAACCCCTTTTTTAAGTTCTTTGTTTTGTTCTACTTTTCTATCTTTGTCATCAACTTATCCGGTAAATGGCTGTAAACTATCCATGAAAAATTACTACATCATGCTGCCATTTTATCATTGAAGTCGTTCAAGGCATACCATTTCAGATGAAGGGCATACAAAACTTTCCATTTCCATCTAAAAAATCAACAGAAAGAAAGATAGGCTACTTAGCCAATTGGACGCCCAGGGTCACACAAGCAGTATACTTTATTATTCCTTCAGAGAGAGATAGAGGTTGGAGATTCGCGAAAAATTTATGTGTTGGAACAATGCACCAAGGATTTTCAGTCACTCTACCATTTTTTTAGTTTTTCCAATTTGCAATACAATAAACTTAACAGTAATTCGCAGATGATTGAGAAGAAGCCTCAGCACATAAATTAGAATTAGCAAGCAATTAAATGATGATGAAGTAGAACAGAGAATGTCACTTAAAAATAGTAGCTTTATAACTGAAAGAAATCCAAAATGCAGTTTGCCCTAACCTAGATTGAAAGTTAATTAGAATTTTAATAAACATCAAGTTAATTAATTTTAATTTTATTATTTCAATAAAATTATATATTTAATATTAATATTATAAAAAAATATAATATTTATATTATTGTGTTTAATTTTTTATTATTATATAATTTTTAAAAAATTAATAAAACTATAAGTATTTATATAAGTATTTAAAAAAATATATCAGAATAAATATTTTATTTAAATTAAAAGATATATATATATATATATAAGTGTCGTTTGAGTAGTCAAAGCGAGTCACTGGGGTGCTACTAGAGGTCGATTAGACTGTTTTCGGTTGCCACACATTCTGCAACTACTCAAAACGTTGCAAATTTACAAAAGTTTGAGGTTTCCTCTACTTTTATTCAACTTCTAACATGTCATCTTCGCTGTTTCTGCCAATGTCGAGCCACCGATCATCGTACTCCGTTCTCTATTTAACCTTTCGTTGACTTCAACAACATCACCTAAGCATCCTTTAACCTCCTTCTGTCGTTGGCACACGTCTTATTATCACTGGTAGCCATATGAAGGTCTTGTTTTGAAAGTTGAGACAGAGAGAAAACGAAGACACAGAACAAAAAATAAAAAAAAGCAGCCATATCTGAAAAAGAACATAAAAAATAAAAAAAAGAGGTTGAGTATTAATTTAAAAAATCATGAATTTCAACGTAAATAATATAATTTCAAGTTTAATTTTTATTTTAAATAAAAAAAATTATATTTGATAGAGTGTGTAAACAATCTATTATTTGATTACAATAAATTACTTAGTAATGCAAAGAATGGAGTTAAAAAGCTTACTACAAATGCAACAAAAGTGCAAAAAATATTTACCAGTGTTATCGAATCAGGAGAAAAATCATATTGATTTCATCCATTAATAACATTTTTTAAAAGATTATGAGTATAATTTCATCAAAATAAATACTTGACGGTATCATTCTAAGATATGAACAAAATTAAAAAGGTGAAACTTCCAATATATTAGTTTAAACTTTTGTATAAAAAAGTTTTAAAAATATTTTAATTTATATAAGTAAAATTTTTATTCTAATAAATCAAATGAGAGTAAATGAAAAATAACTAAATAATAAAGTTAAAGCTGAGATTTTGCAAAGACTCACTTTGTGAAATGAGCAAATTGTGGTTGTAATAGAATAAGTACATGATTTGTCTTAAATGTTAGTTGATGTATTAACAGGTATGTTGCAAGCTCATGGATAATGCACAAATGATAAACTTATTATAAAGTCAAACTACTACTAAAAGCAAGCAAAGTGATCCATTAAAGTAGAAGTAAGGTTTCACTCATGGTAAAAATGAGGATCCGAATCAAGATTGAAAAGGTCATTACGACAATTATGGAAACGATAAATTAGACAATAGGTACAAAAATCAAGATCAGACTAAGAAAAAGGTCTTAATAAAGAAAGGTATGACATATTCCATGTTAAGTGTTATTTATTTAATAAAGATGACCGTTATACTAATAATACAAGTATAAGCAGAATAATTAGATAACTCATTATGTATTAAAGAAAAATGTAAATGATAAAAATTAATCTCATTGTATGAAAAAAAAAAAAAAAAGAGGTTTTTAGTTTTTTTTATATATAAAAAAAAATTTAAAGTCTGTTAAAAGATAAAATAGATATTATATTAAAACTTTATGAGTTAATGAAGGTAGTAAGTATATTTCTAATAAATTCAAGAAATATTATAAAACCCAAGGAGTAAAGTATGAAGTTATAATTTTCCACACCCAACAATATAATAAAATTGACGAAAAGAAGAACAAATTTATCATGAATATGGTAAAAAGTTTACTAAAAGCCAAATGAGTACTCATTTCTTTTTTGATAGAAATTTTTTGGTGTTTTGTTTATATTTTGATTAGGTCTCTAATAACAAATATCCAAAATAACACTCCTTAATAAGTATGGATCACTTTTAAGTCTAATACGAGACACCTCAGAGTATTTGATTGCATTGCTTATATTCACATTTAAGTTAAGATGAGGATTTTATGAATCATCGTGTGAACAACAATATTAGCTAATAAAGATGACAAATCGTCATTTTTACAACGTATCCAACATCAAATCCTGTAAAATTCGTCATCGAGTTAGATGGTGAAAATTTGATGTTTTACTTATTATAAAAATAAATATTTTAAATAATTTAATTTCTCCAATACGAACCGGTGGCTTCTTTTATGTATCATTGTGTGAATAACGACATTAGCAAATAATGATACTGAATTATCATTTTCATAATGTATACTAAGTCACTTGTACTTTGCAAAGGTGATCTCGCAACTCCTGATTGTGCGACCTGCATCGCGGAGGCGAACAGTGAGATTTATAGCCGTTGTCCTCAGGACAAAGAAGCAATCATCTGGTATGACAATTGTATGTTGCCTTTCTCACCCATCAATCGCATCCAACTTGATCCAAAAACCAGTCTGGGTTAACAGATCACATCTAGAAAAGGTACAGCCGAATATGATTATGAATACTATGGTTCAGCCACATGTAGGTAGCCATTTATATGCATTTGCTTGCCTTATAGTCTGTTATATATATATATATGCCCCTGGCTTCTGTTGCTCAAAATTAAGTTTCGTTTCAGGAGAAAAAAAAAAAAGAAAGAGAGTCACTATTTCACTGAAGTTGAGTGCTTGAAATAGGATGGAAATATGTCCGAGTACTTGGGCATGCGATACAATTTTTAGTTATCATCAATGTTGGATTATTTAGCACTCATACTATCTGCACTATTTGTTAGGGAGAAGCAATGTTTGTGTTGAGGCCATGTTGGTCGAGCATATAGACATGAAAAAGGGTCGTGCTGGCACAATCTTTGCGTTGGAAGTTCAATTATTTCGTACCATATTAAGGCATAATTCGTTTATCTTTCATTGTTAAAAATTCAAATAATAAGTCTAATAGAGTCTATAAATTTAGTTATTATAAACTCAGATTATATCATAATTGAACTACTTGTCATGCTTAAATTATATTTTATTTAGATTAATTTTCGTATTTAATTTGTATCATGTTAGATTAAATCTTTTGGTAAAATAATAATTATTTTTAAAATTTGAGAAAAAAATTTATTATTAAATATTTAAATTTGAGATTTAAAACAACAAGTTACAAAGGGTAAAAATTTTTTAATTTAATGGAGAAAAGAAACACAAAGAAAATAATTAGTAAAATCCAAATTTTAATTGAAATAAAAATAACTCAAAAAATTATTTGATGAACAAAAGAGCCTACAAGATTAATGAATTAAAAGAAGAAGGAATAAGATTTAAGAAGTTAATGGATTTTTATTTTTTATGTTTTGGGAACAAATGGTGAAAGCAAAGCATTTTTTTGAGGCCAAGTTGCAAGTGTTGGGACAAACCTCCTCAACCTTCTCACAACGACTCGCTCAATGACCATTATTTCTGCCAAGGCCACTCACCACATCACCCTTCCAATTTAAGACATGAACTTTTCACAAACAAACAATGGAACTGCCTCCTTGTTTCTCTCTTCTCGTTGACATTTCAGTTACCTAAACAAACATAAAATCTAAGTATCCAACACCCACATTTCTCTTCCTTCCCATTTTACTTCTCATTTTCTTAACATAACATTTCCAAATCCATGCAAAAAACTTGGGGCCGGAAAAAGTATGATCTCCGGCCACCAAATCAGGCTGCAGCCTTATGTTCAATGTCGCCGACGAATTCTACATTAGACCCACAACCAGCTAGTTTTGCCTCTCCTCCAGTAACTATCATTCTGACTACAATTCTCCTTGTTTGCTTCTTTATAGGCTTCTTCTCCTTGTACTTTTGTAGGTGTTTCCTGGATAGCATTGTTAGCAGTTGGCATCTACGGCGTACCCCTTCAGGAAACTTTGTAAATGCGGCCAGTTTACCTGTATACCGGGGGCTTGATCCCTCTCTAATACAGCTTTTTCCAGCATTCACGTATTCAAGTGTCAAAGACTTCCGACGGGAAAAGTATGGCCTTGAGTGTGCTATTTGCTTGGCAGAGTTCTCGGATGATGATTTTCTTCGCCTCTTAACGGTTTGCTACCATGTTTTTCACCAAGAATGCATTGATCTGTGGCTTGGATCTCACAAGACCTGCCCAGTTTGTCGTAGAGATCTTGACTTGCCTAAAGAGACATTGGAAAAGACTCCAATACTTGACCAAAACCGTGATGCAAATGAAAGTAATGGAATCCTAGACCATGCTATTGGCATTGCCATTCCAGAAGACTGTGGAGAGGAAGATGAAGGAGGAAAGGAGGAAGGAGTGGCTCATGGAGCGAGCAAAGAAAATGACAGGAATGTGATTGTGGGAAGATTTTCAAGGGCACACTCGACGGGACACTCAATACTTGTGGCTAGAGGTCAGGAAGATAAGTATACTTTGAGATTGGCAGAACATGTGAGGGTAAAAATTGTAAGGGGACATGGTACAGCGCGAAGTTGTATTACTTTTGGGGAGTTTTCAAGCCCCCATAACAATGGCTCTGGAGGGGTGCCAGGGAATTCAGGAGGGGATATCAAAAAAGTATAAATTTTGCTTCTTACTCGTCATTTCTTCCCCCTCTTTCTTGATACATATTCTGTTGAGAATACTAGCAGGGTTTAATGTCAAAAGTTGCATAGAAAATTTGTTCAGTATGTGGCTGGTTTACAATCCTGCAATTTAGTTAATAGGCCTTGTAAAATGATGTAATAATTAGGGACAATCCTCCTCCTATAAAATGATGAAAAAAAAAAGGACAATTTACACATTTTAATTCAGAATCTAGGATACTAATACATCTTATACTGCTAGATACTAATATGAGTGCCAGGAAAATGCCGTCTTGACTTATAACCTATACGAGGTTTAGTAGCACCAAGAACAAAGTGATTGGACAAGGGGTAGTTGGGTGGTCTGTCTTTAAGGTTGTGGTGTCATACATGTGGAGAAAGTGTGCACTTCACCACTCTTGAGACTTGTGGGCTTCTTTTATCTGCAATCACAGATCTCAAAAGCAAGGTGAACCAGGACAGGTAGGTATTGGGTACAAAGTGCAATTGAAAGCACGAAGAGGGAGCTCCAGGTTGTATTCTTTATGAGGATAGAGTGATTTTTCTGGCCTTATATCTTCAACGAACAGATCGCATAAAAACTCCGAATAATCAGTTTCTTGTCTTTACAGTTCACCAATTATTATTATTATTTTCATACCAAAGAAATGCTTGCAGTTGCCTTCAAATTGGGTATATGCTACTGATAATTGATACAGATTCTAGTGTGTCTCGAAATTCTTCTGCAAAGCAACAAAGAACCGGCTGGGATTTTATTAGCTTTTATTGATAACGCAACAATCAATTTCCCTACATGTTTGCATAACCATATTGCATTTTCTCTATTGATCCCAAGTCATCAAACTAAGAGGTACAAAAATGAACAGAAAAGCAGGAAAGATTCAAGTGTGAAATGTAGCAGTGTCCAAGAGACAGTGGTCAGAGAATATCTTGTGGTAGTTGCAAAAGTAACCGAGAGGGATTTCACGTTCCTGCCTGAAAATTGATTGGAGTCCTCATTTTGTTTACTGAAGGAGAAAAAAAAAATTAAAGAATCATTTTGATCATAATTAAGATGGTCAATCTTGATTTGGCAGTGGAATGTTTTCCCAAATGTTTCCACCAAAAAAAGAAAAGAAAAAAAAAATAAGCACATTTTTAGTTAAGTTTATTATGACAAAACTGTCTCCCATAATTCCAGTTGCAGGCATCATTCCAATTATTGTTATGAGGACCAAGAGTGGACTTGGATCATATACTTTGGGAACACCAAGAAGCAAGGTTCCATGGAAATGGCTTGTCGACAAGCTGAATCAGGGATCTTATGATGAGGACCAAGGCATGCTTAGGATCCGTGTCTGCCCATGAATGACTTCATGTTAAAATGCTGACAGACAAACACTCTTGATGGCTTGGCTGGTAGTAGACACCAACCACCTCTCCATTCACAGCTGCCTTCATCCAATACATATTCCTGACATGTTCATAGTTCATGGAGTATTATATCATAGGAAGCCGTGGTATTGACTCTTTGTTCGTCTTGGCGGGGGGGCGATCGTTAGCTACAGACGTCCCAAACTGGAACTCACTAGTAGTGAAATAATGGACATTTCAATAACACATCTAACTACTCACTTTTATCTTTTATATATGCCAGTAACTATTCGTATGCTCCATCCCGCTTTACACGCTACAATACAGTATACACACACATATATATAGATGCTCCATTCTCCAATGTTCAAATACTGATAGAAAAAGAAAGAAAATAAAACATCAATCTAGAGGAAAAAAAAAAAAAAAAGGAGTAGTGGAACGATTATTGCTACCGAAATTAATAAAATTAGAAGATGAAAAATTTAGTTTTTAATAAAAATATTTTAACATGATTAATTAAAAATTCTAATTTTTTTAATTATTTTTTATAATAATAGAAATTCAATTATTATTTACTAATTTTATCTTAAAAGATAATATAAATAAGTGATCATATTTTTAATAAATAAATAAAAATAAAATAAAATTATCATAAATCACTGTCCATGATTAGTATTTTATTAGTGAAACTGAAAAAAAAAAAAAAAAAGAGTCAGACTGTCCATTTGACGTGAAAAAGTAAACAAAAGTTAAACTATAAGGATTGGGTGGGAAAAAACGGGGTCGTTTCAGATCAACGACCAACTGCATAAAAGGGATGGAGCTGTTGGTCGTTTAGAGCACAAATATTCAACAATGGATAGTTCTGTCTCGACTTCTCTCAATCGCAATAAGCGCCTCAAAGAACAGTAACACATTCTTCGTTCCCCCTCTAGTGTTGCCAAGAATAAGATGCATTCTTTTATCTTTTCTTTTTTTTTTTCCTGTTTTTTTTGGGTGTGGATTTGTAGTTAAATAATTGTCTGGATTTTATTTATTTATTTATTTATTTTGGTTTTTTCCAGGTTCGTGAGCGATTTGAATGGGTCTTCCATGACCGAGATCGCTGCTCTTTCTTTAATCGCCCCCGTAAGTCTGTCATTCCAGTGCTCTTTGCTTACATATGATCTCCCGTCTCTTATTTCGTTGGGTCGACCGTTGATTTGTATGTTTTCTGCTTCTTTGTAGCTTCTCTTTGTGTTGCATCACGCCGTCTGCTACCATTACAAGACCGGTAAGTTTCATCACTATCATAAATAATTCTTACACCTAGCTGAAGATGAATGTTCCAATGTCGCTGCTGTTGTGTGCTCCCCCCCCCCACCCCACGCGGGGGTGTGTCTAGTGCATGTGTGAGGCTAAACTGTACGACTGCTTCATTTAATAATTTTGATGTGTTAATTGTCATGAATATGGTTTAGCCTTGTTCATTGCAATGGAACAATAGTAATGTTTCAGGGACGCAAATTCAATTACCGGATAAGTCCCACATTGAATTAATTTTTTAATAGAAGGTGAGTTTTCCATCGGAGGAGTCTTCATGTAGAATTTCATTTCGATACATTCTGGGAATAACCTTTTAATGGATAAAAGACTTCCCTATAGGAGGAGTGTGTTCATGTAGAATCCCATTTCATGTGGACACAAGAGTAATTTCTGCTTATTTTCTTGTAGATTTCCATTGTTCACTTGATGAGGTTTTGTTTCATTCATTATGTTCGTGTGATTCTCCACTTTCCTAGATTCTCTTGCCAAGCAGACATCAAGTAAGAAAGATGACAATGATGATGCAATTGTTTCCTCCAGGGATTGGAGGGATTACATGACTACTATAACCATGGATTTTCTTTTCACTGTTCTCCCAATGCTTTTGTTTTTCACGGTAAGAGTGCAGCCAAGTAAGATTATAGACTTCTCATCAAAGTTTTGATTCCCGAATGCCATATTTATTTCTTTACATACTTGGTTTTGGGTGTATAATCCTTGTTTCTGAGTATACTTCTGGACCTTTAACTTACTACATCCTAATCACTGTTTTAGTTGGAAATGGGAAAATTTAGCCCTGTGTCCATTTGTCATGGACCACATTGATCTAATTAGGTCTCTTTTATTGCTTCCAGTATGTTATCATGTCATTAAAATGAGGTACATGATTTACATTGCTGCCTTTGGATCATAAGTTTGCAATTGATGACAGGTTCTAGCACAATGGACATTTATATCAGCAATCATGTTGTCATTACTGGTTTTCTCTATTGCAGCTAAGAGGTAGAATTTGTAAGTCATTCATTTTCCTTGTTTGTTTTTTGGTGGTTGTTTGCCTTTTATTTTCTGGAAATACTCACCTAGGTGGTGGGCACAATTATAACTCTTTCTGTAGTGCTGGAGCAGCTGATAATTAGGTAATACATTCACTCAGTTTAATTTGTATTTTGACACAGGAAGTTTTCGTCTACGTCTTATTCAGGAGGGTTCCTTTCCCTTAGGTCCTACATTTTGTCGTACAGGGTCCTTATGGTAATCAATCTTGCATTTTAATGATTTATATATTATCACTGTTGATCGATGAACTAGATCTTCTGGTATATTTTGTTTCCCCATGTTGGGTCTTATGATGTCGATTGCACCAGATGCTTGTAACTTGCTTGTGCATCTTGGCTGTTGACTTCAGAATATTTCCAAGACGATATGCCAAGACTGAGACATATGGCACAAGTCTGGTAAGAATCTCAAGCTGTATTTTATCTACATAGTTGAGTGGTAACTGTTGCCCTTTTCACTGGGTTGCTTGGTTATAAGTATACTTCTACTATTTGAATAGACTGGGAAAAGATATTGTCTCCTGGATTTACTTTGCATAAATTTCTTTTTTTGGCATACCCCATGGAGGAAGATGGCTTTACATTTTGATTCTTAGAACTCAAATTTGAATCTTTAGGATAAAAGAGGAACAGGACTAGAGAAATGGAAGTATATTTCGTGCTAAAGCCAAGCACAAGTAGCCAATAGACATTATGGTGTAGCAGTCTTGGTGAAGTTGTACCTGAAAAAAATATGAGGAAGTCAAGTTTGAAGGCCTCATGGGCCTTAGCTTTTTATCGAGTAACAATGATTTGGAAATTGATTGACCCTAGACCTAGATCAACCTGCAGACCTTTTTGGTCTAAAACACAAAACAACAACGGCCAAAAAGCCTTAATCCCAAATTTAATTGTTTAGTTGACTTTATTTGGGTTTGTGGAACTTTTCCATGCTAAAAAATGTGCCATATTTAACTGCGAATTTCAATAAACCAGGCTTTGAATTTTGTACATACAATGCATTTTCTTCTGTTGGTCAGAATGTTCTTCCATTTAAATTATGTTCATAATTAAATCCTAAATTACCGAACACCTAAATTGTAATATCTCTTGGAATAATTTTTAAAAAATGCCCCATCAGTATGCGAATTTTGTCCTTCTAATCTGTGTCAAGTTTCGTTGCTGTACTCCATGAATAGTATGTTGAGATTTCACCTATCTGTTCACTGGATTCCTAGTTCTGCTCTTTCTCTCTCTCTCTCTCTCCCCCCCTGTTTCCATGTTTGAAAATTCATTTTTCTACTGTATGAAATTTGTCTGTTTTGGTGATTATGTGACATTTTTTTCATCTGAGCTTGTGAAAATTAGACCTGTCTTTTTATCAGATGGATCTAGGGGTTGGCTCCTTTATAATAGCAAATTCTCTAGTTTCTCGGCAAGCACGGGGTGTCTCATTAGTGTAAGTCTTTTATGCCTCATGGTTTTGTACATGCTGGCATTTGTATTCATGGTATAATTAGAAGAGATATTTCTCTTTGTATGAGGACACCATTGATTTCTTTTACTTGATTACTCCCCCATCATATGATCAATTCAACAGTAAGTTGTACATCTTTTCTTAATTATATTTGTATACCAACCATGAGAAGAAGAGAGATCATAAAAGGCTGGGGAATGGCTGGAATGAACAGTGGAGCTGAAGGATAGTTCCATAAAAAGGTTCAATGCCCAGTGAATGGGTAGCAGATTTGTTCGTGCTCTTATAGAGGAGATCCTTACGCTGAAAGCTTCTAGCAAGTTAACGTTAGCAGGGTCATTGTTGAATAGAGAAGATATCCTTAGATGGTTGTTGTTTTAACAAGTTTTTATTTCAGTATGAGATGCTGTTGGTTTATTATTTGTTTACTCTTATTACTCTTATTGTTGTAGGAATTTGAAGAATACAATTCTATCCACTGGCCCACTGCTACTTCTAGGATTTGGTCGGCTTGTTTCTACAAGAAGTATTGATTATCAGGTAGATTACATTAGGCTACTTGCCGTTGAATTCTGATATATTAAGGTGATACTACCTCTGAATGAATTAGAGATATGCATTCATACTTATTCTGTCATAAGGTTCATCGTGGCATAACATCTCTTCCACTTGCAGCTAAGAATTTATACGTTGTATTCTTTGTCAGTTTCCAAACTGTTAGATTGGTTTTGCAGCCATTAATCTTGATTTGTAGGGTAAATGTCATGCTTTTGAAAGCACAGCTCCAAAATCAATGTATTAAAACAAGAACTCAATTATATGGAAAAAAGAAAAATTAATACAATGTCAGTCATTATGTATTCTACGCATTTGAATGCCTTGGACATACCTGCCACCACATGCATATACATTCTTTAGCTAACAAGGCAAATTTCACTGGTTCTTCCTGGGGTTTGGGTAGCCCTTTTTGTTTTTTCTCCTTTTGCCCCAAGGCTGGGGGGTTTTTTGAGGAGAATGCATTACTGCACGACAACAAAATAATCCTGTCAATATAATTTAATTGGTATGCATTTACTTTGTCTATCTGGTACAGAGGTTTTCTACAAATGCCCAATCCTTTCAAGGATCACATAAATGTTTCAAAGTTGATAATGGTTCAAGTATCATGGTTTAGACTTCTATGTATGAAAATTTTTGTTACTTCATCTGGCGCAAACAAAAATTTCAAAGTTGGATTTGTAAGGCTTATTGATGTAAGGACAAGAAACAGAAGACTATTTCCTATCATTTGATGGTTTATTTCGTATTTCTTTTTAATTATTCTTAATTTATAGTTTATTTACTTGTTTTAGGGTATTTTAGCCTAATTAGGAAGGAGTAACTTCAGGAGCAGGTTTAGATATTAATTACTTTTATTTCTTTCCTTATTAATTAGTGTTAATAACTAGTTTAAATAGAGTCTTAACCCAGTGTTGGCCTGTTTGACCTCCCTTTTCACACTTTATGCATGCCCATGTCATTTGTATTTTTGCTTCCTTTTTTTTTTTTTTTTTTGTCATAATACAGTCCTATCGATAAGCCATTGTTCATATAAGGTGTCTAGTTTTGAAGCCTATGCAGATAAATAAAGAGACCAGGTTATGCCAGTAGTGAGATTGGACTATTGTCTCATAGTAATGAATAAAAGTCATGTCCCTGCAAATTACAATGGAGGAACCAAATTTTTGTTGCCACTGCCAGCTAGCATGAGGACATTTTGTTAAGTTGGCATAGAGAGATCATGAGATTGAGCTCTGGCTCTTTGTTTCCTGACTGTCCTCTATGTGTCTTACATATGCCAGCACATGCTGCATGTCTCCCAGCTTGTCTTACTGTTGTCACTTTTGATTACAATTCTTCCTTTTTATATATGCCAACCATCCTGTTTTCTTTCACTATATAGGTGCATTCTGCGGAATATGGAGTTCATTGGAACTTCTTTTTCACACTTGCTGCTGTGTCAATAATTACATCTGTAATTAATGTTCCTCCTTGTTATTCTGGAATTCTGGGTTTAACAATTCTAACTGGTAATTGATTTTCTTCAATTGAATAAATCTTTCAGTTTTACCTGCAGAAACCTCTTTAATTAGCCTTGCTAAACAAGTTTGATAAGTTTTATTATTCAGGTTATCAATATTGGTTGAGTCATGGATTAAATGCATTTCTGCTTTCTGAAGAAAGGGGCACAGATATCATAAGCAAAAATAAGGAAGGAATATTTAGCATACTTGGTAAGGATGATGTTAGAGGAACATTTGTATTTTTATTATTCAATTATTCTTTTACTTATGTTTCAGTGCCTTCATACCTAAGAATAAGATTCTGGGATAATTGCTGGTTGTAGAATCTCTTGGGTCATGGCTCTTGCTTCTCGTTTTCTCATTGCCATCATCTGTTCTCATTTATGGTTTTTTTTTTTTTTATTTTGTCTCTTTGACTGATATCAAGATTTTGGCTCCTAATCACTCAAACCTCTCATACTTGAAAACCATTGGAGAAGTATCCCATGACAGCAGCCTCGGTTTGGTAAAATCCATGTTATTTAGGGTGCTCCATTTACAGATGTCTGGCCAGCAACTTGTATAATTGGTGTATACGTTGTTTACGGAAAATTAGCCTCAAGTATGCAAATGACCAGAAAGATTCAATTAACCTAGATTTAGGTGTATCTCATTTTCTATGTTCCCCTTCACTTTACACAGAGCTCAATGTGTTGACTTCCTATTTATTTGGAATACCAAAGGACTAGAAGGTGATCTTCTTGTCTTCTACATCATGCATGCTGTCAGATAATTTTCTTCTCTCTATTATTCGTGCCTAATATTTACATGCTGAAGGCATTATTATTCCCAGGATATTGGGGTCTGTACCTTGTTGGTGTCCAGTTGGGCTACAGTCTTTTGTTTGGAAATCATTTTTCTAGGGTGGGATGTGACAAGTGGGCAAGGATCAAAGTCTCCTTTCTTTCGCTTACATTTTGGTACCACTTTCTGTTACTCTAGGCATTATTTGCTCTCACCATGTTTTCTAACAAAATGATCATGGCAATGTTTGTAACCTAGTTTCTTTGTGAATCTTCATGCAGGTTAGCTACTGTGCTTCTGGACAGGCATGTTGAAAGAGTTTCTCGTCGGATGGTAGGATATGCTGTTCTGATTACCTGCTACATTGAAGTTTCCTAGCAACATTGTTGATGCTGGCATGACCTAAAGAACAAAACTTTCTTGCAGTGCAACCTTGCTTATGTCACACTGGTTTTAGCGCAAAATCTTCAGGTCATTCTCTTCTCTATCTGTTGAATACATTTGGAATTGTGGTGTCTATAATTATCATTTACCTAATACAAAAGTCATGATTGAAATTTGGAAAAATAGCATAAATGTTTGTTATACAATCTTGGGTTCTAAACGACATGGTTGATGTATATCTTTTGCTTTCCTCTTTTTTTTTTTTTTTTGGTTGACTAGTTTCCATTTAGTTGGATTATCCATGGATGATTTTTGTAGGCAAGCCTTGGTATTATGGTAAATTTACTCCATTTTTCCATAGTGATCACAGATGTGAGTCTTGAAAACAGTTTTTTGTGTAAACAAGGGTAAGGCTGTGTATATCTAACCCTTCCTCTGACCTTACAATGTAGGAGCCTCAGTACTGGGACACCCTTTTTTATCCATGGATGATTTAAAATAAAAAATAAAAAAAATACATGTTTTATCATGGTCTATGGCTGTCTTACCAATCCAATCCAAAAAGAACTTATATGAAATCAAATTATTTTCTGTATACTATGCCACCTGGAGAAATGACGATAAGTTTCACAGGATAAGACTTGTGATTACCTTTGGGAGGCAAATATAAGCACAACTCTTGTGCTTTAATCCAGGAAGTTTTAGTGAAGGAGGGTTATTCAAAAGTGTGTTGAAAGTGGATTTATTAGTGACATTGATGGCACACTTAGCTTGTGAAAAAAACTGGAAAAGGAGAAGATTCTCTGCGCCCCGAAGAAATGGATAGATAGTCATCGATGTTTTTTGGTATGCCAAGGAAATGCTTTATCGAGCTAACAGGAAAAGCTGTTGAATAAAATTTTGTGTTTTAATCCTTAATTGACACCAATTCAGACACCAAGTGGAAATATTGGCTAAACTTTGGTACAGAACTCCTAGGACTAATTGCATACTTCTTGCAAATCAATTTAGCACTGGGAGTCCCAGTAGTTACTGACAATTCAAGCAAATGCTTCTGCTTTTATCTATGCCAGTTGCTGATTGGAACATTCGAGCTAGAAGCAATTTGAGTATTCCGTTTTTCCTTCTCCTTTTGCATGTCAAAAGCCCTTTTTTTTTTTTTCGGTGGTTGTGAATTGTGACTTATTTTCTTGTAATAAATTTTTATACTCTCTCTTATATCCTTGTGACCATCTTCTTCTCTGTTCCTTGGCCTTCTCAACCTTCAACACCGCTGTCATCATTCCAAAGAATCTAATGACTTCAACTTTCTCTGCTCCTCCAACCCCATTTCCTAGGCCATGCTTTCCCTTTTCATCCTCCTATCTAGTGGGAACAATCTGAAATTATATTGGAATTACTCTATAATTTCTAGAGCAATAAGCTGCTTTGCTTTTATTCCTAGGTTGCACTACATAAACTTCCCAGGAGTATTACCCCCTCGCAATTTCTTGTTGACCACATGGAATTTGGCAGGAAGGAGGGACCTTCCCATGACATATAAGCTACTAGTACATGTCAAGTAAAAGTCCGAGTGTTATGATCTTTTGGGCAGTAAAGAGTTAACCATCAGCTTTTTAAACTCAGCAATTGAAATATTCCCCCAATAAGAACAAGATTTTTGCTTGAAGTTTAATTGTGAAGGTTGGGGGGTTGCTGGGTTGGGCCCACTTGGGTGGGGAAGGGGAGGGGGAGGGGGAGACCAAATGCAATACCAGAAGAAAAAAATGGAAAAACTTAACCCACATTACCCATTTCAATTTATGGCTAATGATAATGTCTGATTGACATTCTTGAAAAAAATCTAATTAGATATTGTGGTACACTCACACACAAAAAAATGTATCTAAAATGGTTTGTTTTTCATTGTTGCAAGTAATTTACAATGCAACTGGGGAGAGAACATAGTGTTTGTAGTTCAGTTTTGCATTGATTTAGTAGATATAAATTGGTTGGCTATTTATTAGAATTTGGATCATTGTCTTTTGCCTATTCAACATTTTAAGTTGATGGAATGTGCTTCATGTGGAAAGGAAACTGAATTTGAAGGTGTGGTCTTAAGGATATTGTTTTTATGGTGATTTATTTGTTTTCCTCTTGGGGTCCTGTGAGTTGCTAGGTTATTTTTGTTAGCTCTAAATAACGTCAACTATCCAAGTTGGCACAATGTGCTCTGTGTACCTTTATGTTTAAATATCTTGATACAACAATGCATAGCCAACTGAAGGTGTTCTTGTGTTTCAGGTTTTAGCTGTGCTGATGCTGTCTGATTACATTGCTGGAAGTAAAATTTCAGCACTCGAAGAAGCATTTAACCGGAATTTGCTTGGCTCTTTCCTTCTGGTAAACAAAACCTACATTTATATAGTTTTTAAAATTTTTCATCATTCATTTCCACCTCCCTCATTTCCACAAAGCATTCCATTAAATTGTTTTGGTCTCTCATTGCAGGCCAACATCCTTACAGGACTGGTAAACTTGTGTGTGGATACCCTCTTCGCACCGTCACTCATAGCACTATTCATCTTACTTGTTTATACTTTCAGTCTATCCATGCTAACTGGGCTTGCAGATTTCTATGGTGTTAGGTTGAAATTTTGGTAATACTTGTTTGTTGTACATGCATTCTTCTTAAAGACAGTTCGCGGAGATAATCAGAATTCCTGTTGTAACTGAATTACTTGTTGATGCTTGGCGATAAATTATTGAAGTCTAGACACAAAACAAAATTTCTATTACTTAATGTAGTTACTAGTGTGTTGCATAGGTTACTTATGGTGGTGCTTCTTGTACCAAAACCTTACTTATGTTCGGTATGGATCGTGGTGGCAGATGGTCTCAACGGCACATGAAAGTGGCCACTTTGGTTAGCACATGGATACACTCTAGCAATTGCAAAAAGAAAATTTTTTTTATTAATTAAAAGCCAATCCCCTTTTCACAGTTTTTCTTTTTGTCCTCACATCAACAAAACATAGTAGCAATAGCAATTTTTTTTTTTTTTTGGGTTGTCTAGTTGAATTAGAGGAAGAGATTTAATTATGAGAGAGATTTTTAATTCTAATTTCATCTCTCTGTGTCATGTTTTTATGTTTGATAGCTACTGGATTATATTTAGATTGAAATTGCCGCAAATTAAATGATTCTCTCCAGAAGGCCAATACATCGCCTGGAGTTGGTTGCCGGATATCAAAAGCCCTTTATTTTTTCGGCTGGTTACTTTCACCCTATGAACTATTATCATTGAGGCATGCATGCATCTACTGTTTATTAAAGAAAATTCCTGTATCTCGACAAGTTTCTTTGTACTTCATTGGATGTAACCTCTATAAATGTTAAACCTAGAGACTCCACACATCATGATGGGGACCTAATACTGTTTTTCCTAAGGCCTTATACCCACATAAAACAAGCGGGGTGGTTTAGAGTAGACTGCATGGACCCATTAATTAAGTTGCATGGGTCCAAGTGTAGGGACAATATGATTAAAGGGCGAACTTTACCATTTAGCTAATAGCCGAAGCACACAAATCTATTTTCGGAAAGGCCGGAGATGTGCATAATCTCTCTTTAAATAAACAACTTGTGGCATTTAATATATTTTTACCATATAAAGCAAGCAAATAGTTTCCAGTATACTTCTGTGTAATCGTTACCTTATTAAAAAGTGAAATGAACATAGCAATATATGCGGTTTCCACCACATTTACATTTTTGTTAGAAAATGGGGTAGAAAGCGCATAGCCCATCTTTATTGACAAAATATCATCTCGTTATTTGCGCCAACTTTCACATTTGTAAGCTTGTAAGGTTCCTCAAGTCACATTAATAGGAGAGGTAGAACTCTAAAGTGCACAATTAGCCTAAGCCAGGTGACGTTATAAGGACATGGTGAATAGCGAAAATATAGACAAATTGCATCCATTGTCTCTGATGGAATAGACAGAGGAACTGTTGTAAAAGTCCAAAACCTTGAGAAGTCCTCACACTGACATAACACAAGTTAAGCCATTGATCGACAAAAAATAGTAACATTTTCAAACCCTTTTCCACGATATACTTAAGTTACTAATTGATCTTACAATTCTTTAGAAGAAAAAAAAAAAGAAATTAGACAGGACTACTTGTTTCATGTACTGTTCGCTGCCTAGTGAGAACAACTCTCCCCCTGGAGAATGGTCTTTTGAATGTATCAGGACTAAGTACACAATTCAAGACTCTTCTTGGTCTATGGTGAGATTTGTTGGAATATGCTGAATGTTTTGAGGATGATCCAACTTCTGCAGAGTAGTCTCCCACTTGAATAACTTCATCCTGCTGATTCATTTCTAAAATATCAGCAACAGATGCATGTCTTTGACACGAATGATCCATTGAAACTGATCTCCTGACATGCTCATGTCCATCATCTCTAAACTCAATTATAGTGTCCCTCTCCACTATGTTTCCCAGATCACTGAAAGCTCGAAATGGGGTCTTTGGATTCCCATCATTTTGGACAATCTCTTCTTCTTCAGATGCTAACCTTTCTAGATCCTGTCTCACAGCAATGTTTTCACTATCTTGTTCAGTGTCCGGCAGAGGCTCGTTGCCTTGAGGACTTTCTGTCACTGGAGGAGGAGGTAATTGAGGCTGTGTAACACTATAAAAAACAATGTTGGCCCGACACAACGGACAATTGGAATGAGATCTAAGCCACCTATCAATGCAAGGGACGTGGAAAGCATGGCTGCATTTAGGCAAGAGCCTTATGTTCTCATCTTCCTGAAATTCACTAAGACAAACCGAGCAATCTGTCCCTTCAATCAACCCATCTGCCTTTTTGTACTTGAATACTGTGATGGACTTGATAAGAGCCTCATCCAAGCCTGTTGTTGCAATATGCCAAGGCTCATGGAAAGATGGGTTGTGGTTGTCTTCCAATTCCTCATGTTGGTGATCATGCGTCTCTCTACTTCTCGCTGAATAATTGTTTCCACAATATTTAGAAATTAAAGTATAGTAGCTTACCAGAAGGAAAGCACTAGCCAAAATGCCAATAATGGCAATGACAAGAGGAGAGAAGTTGGTGCTTGAGTCGTTATCAGGGAATTCAAAAGGAGGTGGAGGAGGAAAGATGATATAGCACCATTGTGGACAGTATAAGCTGCAAAGTCCTTGAGAACAGTCTGTGATGTTCATGTACGGAAACCCTTTTTTGGAGGTGGCTACTGATGCCATGAAAAACCTTGCTTAGCTATACTCAACCCACTGGCACCGCAAACATGATAATTTAGTTTCAACTATCATTGGCACAAAGTTTGTGTTGATGGCACAGTTTGCACGGAACGATACAATTCAACGAAGGTAAAAATAAAAATAAAATAAAATAAGATACCTTGCAATAAGTTGAAGACAGAAACTGAAAGTAAGCTCAGAACATCTGTTTGGAAATCTGACTCGAAAATGACATTAACAAAAGATTACCTTAAATTTGCATGTGGATGGGTAGCATGTGTGCAAAATATAACAAACTCGCATAGGAGATTACCAGCACATGGCGAAGCTAGAAATGTAAGTGCAGAGAAGACAGATTTCCAGCAAATCAAAAGTTCAAGAGAAACATATATGGGGGATGGGGTGGTGGGGGGCTTGTAAAAGCAGGAAAAGTGGCTTACATGGAAAGGAAGGAAAGAGTGTTGTTGATAATTCCCTTTTTCTTTCCTCCTCTACTCTTTTCCTTGTGTTGATCTGTTCTTTTTCTTTCATAACCATCTTTTCTTGGGGATAATGGTTTGTTGACTAAGGAGATGAATGGTGTTAGTTGGGGAATTCATTAAAGTAATCAATGCTTTTTTATTGTTGTACAAGCCTGTTGTAGTTTGGTTCACTAGCATGCCTGCCTGCAGCCTACCAAATAAAGAAAACAAAGATTTAACCTTTGGGTACAACAATTCCAGGCCTGCAGAACTGGTTATTCTTTTGTTTCTTTTCACTTTGCACAGAGGAAGGATCAAACCACATGAGAGTCTCTTGCAACAGAGTTGCAAAGATTTTGGGTCCACAATAATCCTTTTCTTTTGCAATCTCCTCTCGTTTTTCTTGCCGCTTGGGCCATGCAATATGAATTTATTTCTGTTACAGGTGTAAATGCTCACACAGGCCTATGTTACTCCTGTAAGACAAAAAAAAAGCACAGTTAAATTGAACAAAAAAAAACAAGAAGAAAACGCCATAAAAGAATGAGCTTGAGATTTGTGGATTAAGCTATACGGTCTTACTTTTGAATTTCCTATTTCAAATTAAAAATCACAGTAATGAAGTGGTGCGGTGGCCGTTTAATTGAAAAAAAAAAAAAAAGTGATGGGATATAAGATATTCTTATTTAGGATAATATTATGCTATGTTCAACGCAATGTAATGCTACATAACTCCATTGTCTCTTGGCCATGTTCCAAGGTGCTGACTTCTGGGGCCTAGCGCCAAGCTACAAGTTTTTTGACACGAAATCAAAAACCTGTAAATAGACAAACACACCTTAGTCAAAAAAAAAAAAAAAACATTTCTTATAAAGGAGGAAAAGTGAGAGAAATAAAAAGTGGAAGGGAGGAAAAATTTTTCCTTTCCCTTGTATAAATCACAATTCAATGCAAGTAAAAAGGAAAAGAAAGGGAAAAAAAATAAAATTATGCATGTTTTTCCTAGATGACTCTGTGCATGCTATAAAAAAAATTTCTTAATTTTTCCCTTCACTCAAAGGAAATACCAAATTGCATTATCCAGTCAGATGGAAGGTATGTTATTTCTACTCAATCGTCAAGCGGGAGAACCAAGAACTCTCTCCCTCTTTCTCTCCAACTACCAACCAAGCTCTCGATTGGATGGCCACCTTTTCTCTTCTTTTCATTTTCACTTTCTCGGTGGTCTCCCCGTCTCCAGTATTTAAAGTGACATCCTCAGTAGGCTATTATAATCCTATATACTTTCGTCCTACCAACAGATTCTTAAGCATGAACTCTTTATAAAATCTCAAACATGCCTTTTTTAACCATCCCATGATGCCCATATGAGGATTCATCAATAAAATTGGCGGTGAGATTTCAACTTTCCACAGTACTTTGAAAGCAGCGTGATGCAAAAACATGTCATTTTTTCTTCATTACTGCGGAATTCTTATCCTCACGTTCTGTATTGATCCTGCTGGCGTATTAGTCTGATGCGCCCATCATTCCATTGATATCAATTGTTCGGTAGACCTGATGTATATTCAGATCGTACAACACAATGATGTAATCTCAATGAATGTCGGTCCTAAATTGCGGTGCCGTAGGGTTAGCATAAATCATAGATCACATCTACTTGATAATATTCTTTTTAACCTTTTAATACCAAACCTTGGTCAATTTTGTGATGCTTGCTTGTCAGGTTCATGTCTACCTTCAATGGAATTTACTTCTCAGCCATGATGCAGGTATGCATTCAAAGATGGGGACCATGGTATTCTTTCAGCTACCCGCAAGCAGAAACACAATTGTCAGGGCCCCATCATATGTGCAAATTGTTTGTTGTGTTGAGTGCAAACTTTTCTCTAAATCACTGAAATTGTCTATAGATCTGATGAACCTAAAGATACATTAATTTATCAAGAATGATCTTTATCTGAGGGGAGATGTTGCTCCCACTTCAGGCTGCACTACTTATAACACAAAAAAAAAAGTTGAGCATAGTGTAGCTTGGCATCTACATCTAGCCTGACACTTCTTTTGCAGGCAAATTCTCACATGTTCATTTTCCAACAAAGAACCAAGTTCACAAGTAAGAATTGAATCAAGCATAAATTAGGTCGCACTAGTGCCTTTACCTCTCTGTGCTTTTGTTTTTTACAATTTCTTTTTTGAGCTTTCCCTTTATTTTATAATTCTAATGTTTCCAGTTAGAAAGCACAAACATAAATAACATAAAGACAACATCATACACAAACTATCAAAAAATAAGAAGACAAGCACAACTCTATATATATATATATTATTTCATTTATATATATATATTATTATGTAATAATTTTTATAAGAGTTATTAATATAATTTTAAGCATGTGAATTATTATGTAAAAACATCATATAAACTTTCACTTACAAATATAACAAAAACTTTTGGTTAGATTTTAATCTCTACTGTCAAAACTTAAAAATTGTCTACAACCCTCTCATTGATGCGTGCGGACACATATTGCAATATCTCGTGTCCAACACAAGATACTACTTTTCCAAGCCTGTCAGTGCTTCCTTGATTCACAACTAGGGAGAGAGAGAGATTGAAAGAGATAATAATTGTTCTCTCACTAGAGATTCGAGAGCAGATGGGGGGGGGATATTCAAAGAAATGGGACAGTTGTATCAACCTGTTGACTACTAAAGTGAAGATTCAAAAGATACGTCATTGGATTGAAGAAATTTCGGTCAATTGAACAACAAGCTTTATCGAGTCCTGCGTGAGAACCAAGATGTCCTTGCTGATCCAACCCACCAGCCAGCCAACTGCATACTTAATGGCTGCCTTTTTCCTCCCTTCAATTTTCACTTTCCTTCTTCAAAGCCACTTAGTTTCTTTAGGAAGTGGTCTATCATTTTTCTGATTACCTCATACATGTCTATACCAAATAATGCAGAGCTGCTACCAACTGCGTGTTCTGGCAATAGAGCTGCCAGGTTCTATACCAGCAACCACAGTTCATATTCTGAGACCAACCAACCCAAAACAAATTATAAAATCACCATCTAGTATTTTTCTTTAAGTTCCAAACATACCCTAGTATAAAATTCACAAGATGCCTCCGAGTAATCAGCAATGAGAAGGGCAAACTCACAGCTCCCTTTTTGCCTGGTTATGCGCAAGTTTCTAATTACAGAAGCAGTAAAATATTAGACCACACCCTGTTTGTTTCCTTACTAAGCTCAGGTCATCAAGAGCACAACACTAGAATATTTAACAGCTGCGATCCAGATCAGTATGAATTGTTATCAACCTCTAATCACCCACTTTTAAGGGAGAATATGATTCTATCTTAAAGGACAGGAATAGTATTTATATTGTACTATTTAAATCCAACAATTATCCAGATGGATACACTTATTCAAGATAGATCTCAAACTACAACAGTAATAATGATTACCAAATATCACCAACTAAAGCAAAGAGCTCAATGATTTTTATCAAATTCTAATGACATTTGAAAGTTTATGTTGGAATTTGTAGCCTGATAAATGCAACCACAAAGGCAACATTCTAAAAAACAAATCCATTAAAGACAAAATGCAAAACCATTCAAGAGAAAAGGAAGCAAGCTAATAAACTGACAATGCAGACTCTTGGCAGTAAGGACCAATAACCAACCCATTGTTCCTTTCTTGTTTTATCTGTTTTTCATTTTGTTTCCCTTTTCCAACGTAGAAAGGTTTTATGATCAACTCTACCCTGAAACTTATATAACTGAGTGAAAAAAAAAAAAAAATTGTTGTTGTTCCTATGCAGATCCTTTTTTCACCATCCCAGGTTGTTGACTGTTAGCAAAGTGCTTATATTGATTGCGTATCTGTGCAAACTTCATGCTGACTTTCTAAGATGTTAGCATGGACCTGGCTCCATCCATTTGTCAGTCAAACTAGCAGGCATTAATCTCACAGGATGAGCCATCTAATGATGAGGTATTGGTCCCATTTCAGACCAAAAAGCACAGCGACAACAATAAAGTGTAAATTGTTTTATGGGTGGTCACTTCTCTAATACGACAACATCAAATTTACAAGTATTAAAGCAAAGATACTTTCTCTCTGTTTTTATGAGAGACTAATCTTCAACCATTCATTTCTATAATGAAGAAGAAGAAACTTACTATTTGCAGCTTACAGCACTCATCTTACCTGGTACAGATGATCACCCAACAAACCCACCTAACTCCTTAAGTAAAATAATCTTTTGTTGATCCATATGGTTGAGCAAATCCTATACAGCTTTAACATAAATTCAAGATAAAAGGAAATCGAAAAGAAAATTTATCAGTAAGATGGTACACTACACTAACATAAATGTCCCAAGAACTATAGATGGATAATACTAATGTTTAAAAGTTGTGATTTTTATAGTGACAATTTTTCCTTTTCTGTTCTTCTTCATTTTAGAATTAAGGTTTTTGGATCAAAAATGTTATAGTTTGTTACAGACAATTTGGTAA
Source organism: Kandelia obovata (assembly GCA_021464305.1). Lineage (NCBI taxonomy): Eukaryota > Viridiplantae > Streptophyta > Magnoliopsida > Malpighiales > Rhizophoraceae > Kandelia > Kandelia obovata. The sequence goes on from JADCRA010000363.1 coordinate 861,288, forward strand.
GGCACAAATAAATATACTACAAATAACTCATGAAACGCGAAAAATACATAGACCACAGAAAACACCTTGAAGGACTTATCGGATCACTGAGAATGTAGTACTTTGCTGCTCCATATCTGCTGTATGAGCAGTCTGCCAATCCTATGTCTACTACCCTTCAGGATGGCCTGCAGAGTTTTCTTGATCTTGAATTGCACTTCCTGGTTCATCAGCCTTTTGTTCACTGAATTTCAATCGAAGTGGTCGCCCCATTAGTTCCTAAAGGATATTAAAATTGGAAGGATCACAAACCTGTCCTAGTCTCACATATTAACATAAAAATGCATTTAACTCAGAAATGACTGACAAAGAAAGTTTATGGACCAGTACAACAACATATGAGCATGCCAAAATGTATTTGAATCTTTGATGATGGAAGGCAGTCATGTAATGCTTGGGTGGAAATGAATGCTCAAAGTATTTAAAGTTTGAAGGTCAACACCAATCTCCCACCTGTAAGCAATGTTGTTAATGGAAAATATTTATTCACATTTTCCCCCTTGGCTCTGCAGTTTCCCACCTTATCATACCTTGATAAAGATGATAAAGGGTATACTTTATAGTCATTGTAATAACCAAAACACGTCATTGGAGGTGGTTTTTTTAAAATCTTTTTGGGTTAAATTGGCTTTGACCAGAACTTAAAGTTGGAAGCTTCCTCTCTAAGAACAACTTGATACCACCGAGCCAAAGTTTGTTGGTTGCAGCAGGAAAATTTACCAGAGGCTGGAAATGCTGCAAAATTTTTGTCTTATCCAGCTGGTTTAAAACATTGATTGATAGACTATGATAATCCTCTCAGGTTCAGACAAAGGGAAGCAAGGAAAAATTTCTTGAAGAACAAGAAACAGAAGATGCATAGTATCACGCCAATAGAAAAAGGATTGACCAGTAATGCCATTATACAAGCATTAATCCAAACCGATAGGATTAAGTAGAGGCAAAGTATAGAAACATATTAAAAATTAGCAAATGTATTGCTTAGTCTCATTTTCTTCCATGATTGAAACAATGTACAAAAAAGACAAAAGTACATAAGCACAAAATCCGAGGACAAAAATGCCCAAGCTAGCGCTAAGTTTCTAGGGATTTAAATCCGCTAAAAATTACGCAATTTTGTGGCCAATATATCTAATAATTTGAATCTAAAGCCAACCTTAAGGAGAAAAATATAAATTAAATGCTAACAAGGAAAGTTTATTTTACTTTACCTTCCCATCTAAAGCAGAAATTGCAGCCTCTGCTTCCTCTCTTGTGGCAAACGAGACAAACCCATAGCCAGCAGATCGTCCCGTAGGACCATCAAATACAACCCTACTTGAAATTGGTTTGAAATTGGCAGAGAAGAATTCTCTCAGTTGACCAGTTCTAACCTTCCAAGCAAGATTAGAAACATAAAGCTTATGTCGTGTTTCTCCAGTGGGGATACCGGTTTGGGGTGGAGGAGAAGGTTTCTTGAAACGCTTTGCGAATTCCACCTTAATAATTCTCCCAGAGACTTCCTGCACCACAGTGTCATTAACACTAGAATCGGGAAGCAGTGTATTTTAGCTGTGAACATTTCTTATAATCACCATCTATCCGCCATTGTAAGTGATGAGCATGGCATTTACAAAGTCCAGCAAACTAGCATTGAAGTTAATGGTAAAATTGTCCAAAAGAATCAACAAGGACCAAAATAATCATTACTAAAGATATAACAATCATGATTCAAAACCTATGCAAAGAACACGAAGTTGAATTTGATAAAATTCCAATAGAGGGCACAATAATCCACTTGATACAGTATACATGAGAAAACAAAATAGCAATAACAATCAAAAGCTTAGGAAAAGAGGAAAAAAAAGAAAAACATGAAAAAAACACCTGAGCATCAAATTTATCAACCACAGCCTGAGCTTCCTCCCCAGAAGCCATTGTCACGAATGCATAGCCGCTATTCCTCCCATCCTTTTGCTTTACTATCTAAAATTCATTACATATAGACCAAAACTCACATCAACTATTCCAGAAAGAAAGAAACAGATTAAAAAGAGAAGCAATAAGGGGAAAGGCAAGAAGTGGAACCTCAACATTTGATACAGTTCCGCATTGGCCAAAGAGGTTGTTGATATCAACAACAGAGAAAGACCAAGGAAAATTGAGCACAAACAGCTTTCTTTTCAGGTTTCGTTCGTGGGTTTGCTCGGTTGGAGTCTCTACAGCTACTTCCTGCGCTGTGGAACATAGTTGCTCAAAGCAAAGCTTCCTACTTTCTGAGAAGGTGTTAGTCCGGGAACAGAGAGGGAAAGTGTTGTAGAACAGAGGAGTGGAAATGAAAGAATGGGGCTTTCTTGAGAGTGGTGACTGTTGGGGAAATGAGAGAGATTTAGAAGAAGAAGAAGAAGACGACGAAGGGTGGAGTGACAGAAGAGAAAGTGAGGCTGCCGCTTCTAATGCCGCCATTGTTTTGCCGAAGACTAAAAAAATTGGCTATTCTCGGATAAGCGGTAAATGACTAAGCTGACCGTGTGTCCAACGTTATGGGTAAGCAGCTTTGTGTCACGGGTGCACACTACCCAACTCCCACATCGTCGAGAAAGAGAGAATCATAAAGGTGGGCACTGCATACTCCAGCAAGTTATTTTTCTGGAGAGAAGGTAATCACCAGCGACATTTGGCTCTTTTTTACCTCTATCCCCAGATTTTTTATATACGCACAAAAAATTATATATATATATATATATAATCAATAATTTCAAATATAATAACTTAAGAAATATTGAAGATTAAAACTTTAATTTTTTTTATAAAAAAAATCGTTTAGTTTAATGGGATTGAGAATTGAATTTTAAACCGAACTTTACTATTAAATCTAATAATTAATGATAATTTTTTTATATAATTTAATAAATTTAATTATAAAAAAATTTAAATATATACTTGGTAGACTTATTTTATTTTTATGTCAAAAAAAACTAAGTATCTATAAATAAAGTTTATCTCTAACACATGAACTAGAGTTTCTGTTAACAGGATGTAGATTCATGCAGTGTGATAATATAATGATCTTTAATCACATATCTATTTATTTTCTTTGACAACAATAAAAAAGAAAAAGAAAAAAAAAGAGTATGAGAATGTTAGTCGTAATTTCTATAATTCACATTAAGAATTACTTATTGTAATTTTAATTTAATTTTTATAATAAAAAAAACTCATTATTAAAATAATAATAATAATAACTTCATGTAAGTTATTTTTATATTTAATCACAATCTACTAAATTTTAAATTTATTAGAAATATCTGTTTATAAATTCTTATTTATTATAGAGGGATGCTCAAACCAATGCAGAGAAAATATAAACTAAATTATCATCAAATTTCCAACATCAAATGATTCATTGTAGTATTTATTGTTAATTGTCTTTATATATTAAACAAATACAATAGGAAATGCCACAAAAGTCGAGAAATTGGAGAAGTACTTTTGTGGGTTTGATCCAATTTAATCAAATATGAAACCAACTCATCAAGCCCATCTAGCCCAATTGTAGGATATCAAACTAGGCAAGCCCAACGAGGTAGAATTTCAGTAAAATTTCGATCTTCATGGGTCCCACGTGGAGTTGATGTCTAAATTCGTGGGACATTGTTTGAGACACTTATATTGTTTTTTATATTTATTAAAATATTAGAATAAGTTGAATTATAATAAGAAATTGAAAAAAAAAATACTTTATAATTCTAAAATTCAAGAATTACCATATTAAGAAAAGAAACGCATGCAAATGTACACAATGACACTTAATCCATTGATAAGTGCTAATTAGGTTGATAGTGTAGATAAAATTATTCAATATATGTACAAATAAAAAATTAATAAATAAATTTAAGAATTAAAGAAACTAAAATTAATGTTATTAATAATAAAATTATACAAAGAAATAATATACTTTGACTATTTCTACTTGAACTACTACACAAATAATATTATTACAAAATCTATTGGTTTCCACGAAAATAGAACCACACGTGATGAAACTCCTCCCATGATGAAAATTGAATAAAGGAATTAGTATTTGGTAAGAACAGGAGAAATCGACATAAGCCGCAATTTTTCTTTCATATGTCATTTAGTTAACAATGTCTAAATGACATGAAATACTGAAAGTTTTAATACAAACAAATATCAGTTTTTTTAGGCTAACAAAAGAAAATAAATTTATAATCAGTGGTGTTAGATAGAATACAATGAATGTACATATTATACTTCAAAAGGGAAAAAAAAACAAAAAAACAAAAAAACAAAAACAAAGGAACCATCATCCACAAAAAGTACTTCTCCAATTTCACAAATTTTGCAGCAGTTCATATTGTAGTTGTTTAATATATCAAGACAATTAACAATAAATGCTACAATTAATCATTTGATGATAATTTAGTTTTTATTCTATCTGCATTGGTTTGAGCGTCCCTCTATAATTAATAAGAATTTATAAACAAACATTTCTAATAAATTTAAGATTCAATACATTGTGATTGATTGTAAAAATAATATACACAAAGTTATCACTATTTTAATAATTAGTTATTCTTATAAAAAAAATTTTACTTGAGATAGGTCAAATATTATAATTTTTTATTTTTTATTTTTTTTAAAAAAAATTCTTTGATCAATGGGCCAATCAAAACTGAACCTAAAATTTCTAGGTTGTTTAGGTTGAGCTTATTTTTATGTTTGGGTTGAAAATATAAGGCAACAACACCAACTTTTTTTATTTTGGCCTCTTGCCTTGTGATATTTTTCTAAGGAGAAGCAACCTAAAGCTAGAGGAGCCCGATGTTGATGCAGCCAAGGCATGGCGGACATGCTAGAGGCCTGCTTTCGAGTTTGTCCCTTTGCATATTTTATTGTCATGGTTGCATACAACCAACTACTTTTTCTTCCTTTTCTGTACAACCCTCTTCTTTTCAAAAAAGTTTTATTCAAAGTGATTAGACACAAAGTTTAAAATCATCCCTTAAAAGGATTTTTTTTTTTTTTTGGTTATAAATTTAAAAATCTTGAATTTAAATTTTTATTAAAATGAAACATACTTTCTTTTTTTTAAAAAAAAAAATTATTGTGATAAAGATAAATTTTATTTTATCGAAATTTAAAGATACCCACTACTTTCCTATATTCCTCACACAAAAAAGTATTATTATCGCTTGCTTTAGTAGCTTTCATGGATTGGAGGTAAGGAACAAAAACACGGTAGATCATGTAACAAAAGCAGACGGCGTAGCCATTTTTCAACATTTTATCTATCACTCACTAGTACTACTCTTCTCTCTTTCTTTTCCATTATCATTTGTTTTGAGCTCCAAGCCTCCAACAACAAACAAAACCCATCCATTTTTCTCTCCTGATGGCACTAAGCAACAATGTTATCGGTGCTATGAACTTCGTTGCAATGCTCCTCTCCATTCCAATCATTGGTGCAGGCATTTGGCTAGCAAATGAGCCTGACAACTCCTGCGTCAAGATCCTGCAATGGCCTGTCATTATATTGGGCATACTGATCTTGGTTGTGGCTCTAGCTGGATTTATAGGAGCATTTTGGAGGATCCCATGGCTCCTTATACTTTACCTTGTTGCTATGCTCGTTCTGATAATATTGCTGGCATCTTTAGTGGTTTTTATCTACATGGTCACCGTTAGGGGCTCAGGTCACCTTGCACCAAGTAGAGCCTACTTGGAGTATCATCTTGACGATTTTTCTGGTTGGCTTCGCCGGAGGGTTCAAGGTCCGTTCAAGTGGGATCGGATCAGAGGATGCCTTAGTTCAACTAGTATGTGCTCTGAGCTGAATCAGAGATATCGCATGGCTCAGGATTTCTTTAATGCTCGTCTTACACCTTTACAGGTAACTTCCTGTTTTTTCTTTTTCTTTTTCTTTTTTCAATAAAAAAAAAATTTTCAGGTATGTTCATGTTTTTTTTTGGGGTCTTCTAGGTCTATTTCTTTTCTTCTTTTTTTTTTTCTTTTAAGATTTCAATTTTTTATATCAAGTAATTTAGTCTTGTTGTGGAAATTTCTTGTCTTGGGAAAATTTTTTAAAGAAAAACGCCTTGCTTCGTCACATTTACTCTTGCTTCTTATAGTAGATAAGATTTTTTTGTTGGCTCAAATTGAATAAAACTTGTGTGTTTTTTAAATAGAAAGAAAAATAAAATAAAATTATTATAGAAGCAGAATATCACCCATCAATTTTGGGTTCTACATTCTTTTCAGGACTTTTTCTCCTATCTTGTTTTTTCCTTTCTTTGGAAATTTTAGCATCTTGTAAATGCAATCCAACTTTGGGAAACAACCAAAAAGAATAAATACAATATTTTTTTTTAAAAAAAAAAAATGTTCTTGATGTTGTCGGGAGATTTGGAAAATAAAGGGTTCAGTTTTGAAACTTAAGTAAATAATTATTTCAAGAAATTTCCTTACAATATAATATGCGCAACTTTTGTCTTAATTATTCTAAGAGTGTATAAGGGGGTCATACATAGATTCCTCGACAATATGATATGCATAATGTCTTTTCCAGAATATTGTATTCAGATATATATATATATATATATATATATATTCTTTTTCTCACTTCTTTTGTTCTTGCAGTCAGGATGCTGTAAGCCTCCAACCCAATGCGGTTATACATTCGTGAACCCTACATATTGGATAAGTCCCATTGACAATGCCGCGGACATGGACTGCCTGCAATGGAACAACGACCAAAATCAACTGTGCTACAATTGCGATTCGTGCAAGGCCGGATTGTTGGCCAACTTGAAAAGAGAATGGAGAAGGGCTGACATTATTTTGCTTATAACCCTTGTCGCCTTGATATGGGTGTATTTGATAGGTTGTTGTGCCTTTAGAAACGCCAAAACAGAAGACCTCTTTCGCAGATACAAGCAAGGTTATACTTAAAAATGGAAATGATCAAGTCAAGCCGGTTGTGTTGTTCACATGGGGTTGTTTTTGTGTGGTGGGTATTCTGGCAATTTTATGATCTTAATTCTACGACAGTATCCTTTTCAAGTTTGCATTTGATTCATGTGCTCTGCTACTGCCTAAAATTACACCTTCTTGATTGCCTGTGCTGTGCAATTGTGTTTGAGATTTTTCTTTTTCTTTTTCCTTCAATTTAAGGGATTTTTTTTTTTTGTGGGTCATGGGCATTACTCACAAAATTTATTAATAAAGTTAATTTAATACTTATTATTAAATTTAAAATTTAAATCTTAATTTCAACGAACCCTCTTCATGAAAATTCGATAACATCCCGCATTGGATGCTTTTTATTTTATTTTATTTTATTTAAAAATAAAAATAAAATTGGTGTATAATATATATGAATATGAATATGAAAATGAATGAATAAAAGTGTGATGCGTGATTTGCGGTGGGCACCGAAAGTTAATTGCTTTTGTAAAGAAATTCAAGGGATCAGGGCGACTTTTGGGGAAGTTTTCAGGACCTACCCTACAGCTTTCTCCCCCGAGGGCAACAGGAACTTTGACAATAACACATGACATTATTCGAGCCCAGTGCAAACTTCATGTGGGAAAGTTTATAATATTATATATATATATATATATATATATATATATGTTAAAGCCTGCTTGCTACATAGCATGCATATGATTTAGACCAGGTATGTCCTTTCTTCTTTTTTTTTTTAATTGATTCTATTTAAATTTTCTTTAATTGATCCTTTTTAATTTTTTTTATTTTCATTCATATTTGATGTTAACTTGATTCTCTAAAATAGTAAATCAAATTACAAAATTCATAAATCATTTCTCTGGCATATGAGCATATGATATTGTACTTTTCCCATGGATCAATTATTTAATGTCAAAGACAAGATTAATTTATTTTATTCGAGGTCTATTGAATTATGAATTATATAATAAAAATATTTTTTAAAAATTTTATAATTAATTGAATTTTTAAATTTAAAAAATAAGAAATTAAATTCCTTAAGTAGCAGGAATTGAGGACAATGACCTTCAGGATTTTTAACGAGTTTTGGAGACCCGCTTGTCCAGTCTAAGCCTATACATAAAATAGGCGAGTTGGCGAATATTGTAATGGACCGACCTGTTTAAGACTAGCCTGTTATAGCCTTTAGAAGTACATTGGACTACGTATCAACCCAAGAGGTAGTACTTGGACTATATGCTATGGATTTGCATTTTTTCTTGTATTATATGCTATATCGGCCTATTTCTTGATTTGGGTCTGGTCAAACATGGGCCTACATAAAACTCCACTTAGCTCAGCCCATTCTCAGGCTAGCCCAGACTATGAACAAGTCCAGTTGTTTTCTTAGCTGTAGTATTTTCTTTTTCTGACCAAAACCAACCAATTACTAATCGTTTCATCAACCTCTGGTCTTCTCCCATTTTTTGTTTAGATTTCTTATTACAGTTTTTCGTTTTTTTTTTTTTTAATCTCAAATTGATCAATTTTCAGGCACTAAAACTAACCGATTCCCAATTATTCAGCTTGCTTTTAATCCCTAATGGGTTAACACCATTACATAAGGTGTCTCTCCGATTGTAACCAAAACCTGCCAAACGATATTTCCAATCTGATAATTTTATTTTTATTGTTTTTCTTTGGGTTACATCTTTCCATCTGATTGTTTTCACCAGAACATGACCATCAGGGAGGTTGTAATTGCAGTTAACCAGAAATCTGTTGATGGGAACATGACAGATACAATTACCATGACATCAAAAGCCTCAAAATTACGAACAACTTGCAATGCAATTTAAAGATGAACCAATCACTTGTTAGAACGCCTCATTCCAATAATCTGTTGATCGATTAGACAATGCCTTTGTCCCTTTTGTTCTATCCTTAATACCATATAACTTAATTACTCAATCGAATTTGATCGATCTCCATGTCTGGCAACTCCCCTTGTTGCCGGGCTTTCCAGTTTCTTCTTTGCATTGCAGTTGTTATATTCTGCATTCTCTTTCTTGCCATGGCAACTTATGTAAACCTAAGACATGGACCCGGAACCGACCCCGTCAAACTCCATCTATCATCCTTCACAATCAAAAGCATTCGAAAGCTTCCATCCGAAAAATTCGTCATTTCTTGGAAGGGGGAATTGCAATTTGTCAACCAGAAAACCAGCCTACAAGTAACACTGCTGCGAACGGCAACGGCCCTTGTTTACAGGAACGCACCATTATCTTGCGGCCTAACGAACAGCACGAGAACTCACATCGGACCTCAGGAAGGAAAAACGTTGCGAATCCAATACGATCCGGCGGGCTGCGAATTCTATCATCCGTTCCTGAAAGGCCAGTCCGCAAAAGATTTGGCGGCTGCAATGAAAAGAGGTGATTTTGCAATGGGATTGAGCATGACATTTTATGCTTATTATAAGTACAAATCGTGGGCTTGGAACGTGTTGCTTAATCCGTTTTGTGACAATTTGATTCTGAAGTACGATGACAAGCTTCGTCAATGGAGTTACGATAAGGGAAATGGAACCATTTCAACATGCCAAGTTCCACGTCCAGTCTCGTATATTTGATGTATTTGCGTGCAGCTTTGTTTGAAGAACAATGTAGGATTAATTAGATGTCTTAATTGACTTTGATCACCTTCTTTTCAATTTTTTTCATTTGGGCCGATGCATTTTTTTTTTTTTTAACCTCTTTGTTTTCTTTTTGCCAAAAACATAGATAAATGCTTCACCAGCCAAGATTCAAAGGTGTTCTCTTCTTCTTCTTCTTCTTCTTCTTTTGGTTTCAATCATCTTCCCTTTCTGTGTGCACATAACATGCACGTTAGGATTTCTATATGTATAATTGAAAAATGCAAGACTACAATAGTGCCTAAAAGCAAAACTCTTGAGGTAGGCACCAATGGAGAGAGGAAAAATCAAATAGCAAAATTTTAATCGATATCTTTGACCCAAAGAACAAATCATGAATCGTATACACCTCTCTCTCACACACGGACACACTCTTTTAAGCATTAGGAGAGAAAGGGGATTTCTGTATGCCAGTTGCCCTACTCTCTTTCATATCGAATGTGATGATTGTTTGTGAGCCTTGTTTGTTTATTATATTTGTTGTATTTGATGTAACTTAAGTATGGTTAGTGGTTAGTATAATTTTTTTTTTTCCACATTATGAATGTCAAGTTTACTTGATATTGTATGTAACAGTGAAAAATAATAAATGAAATTGAGAGAAAGACAAAGGAGAGACACCACAATTTATAAAAGTTTTGATCTCTTAATTCTACATCCTCCTTCAAGAAATCTTTATTAATAGTTTTAACTCTACTATTGAACTCTTCAATTGAAAGGAGAACTGATTATTCCTTGACTTTGAGATTGTTTCCATAATTATTGTTTAGCAAATGACTTGGAAAAAGGGCCAAAGATGTCAAAAGTTTGGCTTCAAATATTCCCTTTTGAGTGTAAACAAAATTTCTCAACCAGTAGGCTTTCCTTGTAGGGACAAATTGAATTTCCCAAGCTGAAAAATATTTCCAGCACAAGTATTTGGTTTTTCTCCAATGATTAGTCCAGTATCATCCTGAAAGGCTCCAACACGATCTTTGACTCTCTTTGAATTTTTTCCAGCACAAGAAATATGAGATTGCTCTGCTGTGGGTCATCTTTCCAAAGTAAAACGAAAATTGTACCAAAATAATTTCTTTATCGAGCTTTAAATCTTGTGTTACCAGCAGCAACTTTTTCAACTCCAAAACGAAAAGGTTCTCTTTCAAGGAGTAGGACTATGATTGCAAAATACTCAATCAAAGAGTTGACAACATAACGAAATTAAAAATGGAACAACTCATTGTTGAGATATCAGGGAAACAATGAAATTCTTACCGCACGAAAATAATTTAAATTCAAATGCTTCAGCCAAGTTTTTCCAATCAAGAATACAAAATAAAACACTTGCCATATGTATAGCTAAATCAAAATATCATAATTTGTATGACAACAACAATCATAGTATAAAGATTAACAATTATAAGAACATTTTCTAGCAAATCAAAACCTAACAATATACATCAATCAACTATGATCACAATTAAAAAATTAAAAATAGATTGTATTTGATTCAACTTGTTTTTGGTGGCATATTTCTTTCCTTATTTCCTACTTGACTTAAGACTTGTAGGTAACTGGGTGGGTCCTTTATCTAGAATAGTTGCACTTGTCATATGCTCCGAGTTAGGGATGAGACAATTTTGATCCAACGGCCCATATTCCTCTAGAACTGTTCATAGCACTTCACAAAAGCTTAGAGTAATCTCCTACATTCTAGTTCTTACAAGAATATTTTAGAGGAATTTACAATTTCTAAAATGTCTAAGAACTTTAGAACTTTCTAGAGCCTAACATTCTGGAGATTTTTTAAGCATCTTGAAACCTTCCGAAATATTCTAGACTTTTCTAAATTCTTTTAAAGGATTCCATGACTCTTTTTTAGTGTAGAATGTGTCTAATTTCTTGGCTCCTCTTTGATGTAGAAGAAAAACTTAGGTTAGTGACTTGTGACGCTCTCCTCCACCTAATCAATCAACACCCTCATTGATTCTTCTTCACGGAACTTTCAAATGATGCCTTTGAATTATCGTGAAGCATCCTAGCACTCCCAACTAACCTCGATCTCAAGACCTCTTGTCCACTTGACCAAGTACTTATGAACCTTCTAATTGTGTAAGGTATTAACTAAAGATGTAACTCACAAAGATTCCCCACAACTTAGATTTTTCTTGTTTTCATGATAGCACTTTAATAAACTAACATGGAAGATTAAATGTGTCTTTAACTTGGATGAAAGCTCTACTTTCTATGAGACCTTGTCAACCTTCCACAAGATAAGAAAAAGTCCTTCATATTTTCATAATAATCCCTTATATAAATGGCCACAAATATTGACGAATTTTTGAAGACAGGATGGAAACACACTTTCATGGTAAGAGATAAAAGGCTAAATACGAATATAACTGGTTATCACCTACCTTAAAATCAATCAATTCAGTTGAACTACGGTAATAACAGCTTTAACATCACGAAGTCATTGAATCCTTTCCTCATTCGAGAAGCTCCTCCCCTCCTCCACCCCGTCCCGGAGAGTAACTAGGACAAATTCAGTCACCTTTTCGTGAATGACAAAGATTTGCAACGTATAATTTATTTGTATGAATTTGTTATTAATGGGTTTTCTCTTTTTAGATTAATTATTATTTGCATATTGCTAAGCTAATTAAATAAGAAATGATGTTCTTTATTTGTAAGATTATTTAATTATATCGACCCTAAAAAAAATGCATGAAAAGCAATTTTACACAAGAATCAATGTAATTGATATCAACATGACATCATTCATAATAAAATAATATATTTTTCTTGAAATTTGATTTTTTTTTTCTTTGTAAAAAATATCTGATATATAATAAAAACAACAATACTTATAACTAGAATAATAAAATGTATGCTAAGAATTACAAAATGTGCAACAAAGGGTTAAATTTTATTGTAATGCACTTTTTCAAGACTTAGTGTTCATTTTATTATTTTAGTTACACATTTCATTGGTCATCTTGTACATTAAGTGATTTTGAAAAAAAAACAACTCAATTTTTCCTTAAAAAATTACATCATGCCAGTGTCCCTTGTGTTAGCCCTATTTATATAACAATTTTTTGTTACTTTTATTCAATTATTGAGGCATAAGGTTTCAAACATTCGTTGTCCTCTTCTAAGATCAAACGTGTTGTGTTAATTCTACTAACCAAAGTTAATATGCATGCATATCTTTTAGAATTATCTTCTATAAACAATTATCTTTTATTAGTGATGATTTTACAGTGGATGATATTAAGAACAATTCTCGTCGAGGCGACAAAAAAACTGTTAAGTAGTTAAAGGCATTTTCAACATGGTCATTTTTTTGTCAAATAGAAGACTAATTAAACTGATAGTTACACTATGAAATATGTTTTATTTTCATAAATTTCATGCATTCTTTTTGAAAATTTAAGCATTAAACATCTAAACTTTTCTTAAAACCAACACTTGACAAATGTTTTCAAGTTTCGAGGCCTAAAATATGCTAAGTGCATAAACTCATGACATGACAAATAATAAATAACAATTATGTTGTTGCCCAAAAATATGGGCTTAACGTCACTCATAGATCTTACAAAAATGAACAATAAACTCTTAGCCCAAGAATATTGCCCTTTAAAGGGCATAAAATCTTTAAATTTAATTAAAATGATGAACAATACTGTAAGCCCCACCACTAATAGTATGTTTACTTACTTATGCACCAAATAACAAATAACAGGCATCAAACAACATAAATGGGCTCAAAGTGAACATAATTTCTTTTTTTATATATATATATATTTCTGTCTATTGGGCAGTTCATTAAGTGGTAAACTACCTAATAGGAATAATTGTCCTCATTCTTATAAATTCCACACCTAAATGAACACAAAATTTAAAGGGAGCATCCATGATTTAATGTACTTTTTAGCATTAGATAAAGAGACCATATTAGGTACTTCTTAGTAATAAGTTTGAATTCAATTGAAAGCTACCTTATAAGCAAAATATAAAAGCAAAAGATTAAAAAAAAAAAAATTCTTTGAAAACTGTGTCATGAATGTAGCCTTTACTCTACCAATTACTCTTAGCTAAGAAATATCCTTCAACAGCCTTCATGCATAAGTTTATCCTTAAATTTATCCATATGACAAATCAATTTTAGGTTAAATTGTCAATTGAGTGATAGTTATACAACTTTACTGATGACGATGCTTATTGTCGAGATTCAAATTCAGTATCTGTAGTATAAAAGGAAGCTAAAGGGTATTGGGCTATAGTTTGAAATTAATTTTTTAATATTTAAGCTAATAAAAGACTTGAGAGCCAAAATAGAATGGACAGAAATTAAAAGGATGTGAGAGGCCTATCTTATAAAAGGCAAGAGCCCTTTTATTTTTTGAATTTAGAAGGGGTACATGGCTTAGCGAGTTTTATTACTTATTCAAGTATTTAAGATATGGGTCATGAGGCTCGTGAAGGATTATGGTTGGGCTTAGTTAGCCCAGTAGGAGATATTGAGCATTGGTTCGATTATTTGGTGTGGGTTCAAGGAGAGTCAAACCTCAAGACTCAGTAAACTTAATTTTGTTCTTATCATATACTATGATCTTTTAAGGCAAACCACACTGATGAACATTGTCAAAATAACATATTAGCTTAGTTGGGGAGGGAGATTTCTTTTATTTTTATTTTTTTAAAAACTTCGTTTTGGAGACCAATTTATATTCGAGATGTGAATATAACAATGAACCACAGTGCAACATTTTTACTATACGATCTTATAAATGTCACAGCTATACAAACCAATCAACCAAAATAATTGACATTATCATCCATAAAATCATGGTTAGATATGAATACGCATGGCAACTATTGTGGGCCAATCTGTATTGATCGCAATGCTAGATGCTTTAATAATTGTTAGCTACTGTTCCCCTCCTAAGCCAACCCAATAATAACACCCAAATAGTGCACATTTTGGATTATCCCACAAGTTTGACACAACTTGCAAAGGAATCTAGAAGTGAGAAAGTCCATCCCAACTTGTGTTCCAAAACTGAATGCTAACTTCTGTCTTGGAAAAATTCCTTGTATGTGACCCCATTTCCATCACATTTCACAATTGGGTGGGCATAAAGATTGCCTATCTGTATTTTAACTTATCTGGCCATTTCTTAAAGCGAGCATAGATTGATGTAAACTTAGCCAATCTTATCCACTTCCATTTGAGTTCATTGATTCTAGTATGACCCACGAACAAACATTTATATGACCCCAGAGCATTTTTGGTGGGCTCCAAGTTTCCCAGATTATCGAGTGGAAGGATTGCACAACGAGCATTGCAAAATATCAATTGAGGAGGCGTTTGCATTTGTTTGGTGTTTTCGATCATACGTTTGTCTCTACTGATTTAAATTTGTTAGTTAAATATATGTGCTCAGTGATCGTGTTTTCTGGTTAAGCATGCTTAGAGTAACAAGATATTTCCCAATAATTATTTATTAATTGGCATGACGTGTGATATTGGTCAATAGTTTTTTATTTTTTTTTCCAACCCCTTCAATATACACAGACTTTTTCTTTTTTTTTTTTTTTTTTTTTTTTTTTTTTTGGTGAGGTATTATCCTTGTTAACTTGACACCAGTTAAAATTTGTCTTCTTTGGTCCATAAGAAGAGTTGTCTATAACTAAACTTTGGTTTGCATATTTCTCCGTAGAGAAATGAATTGAGAAATATAATTGGAAATAGAATCTGGAAGAGCTTTTGCAAGTAAAGGAAATCGTAGTAGTAAATTGGTATGTTGTACTTACCCAAAAACCAAAAAAAATAAAAATATATATATATATATATTATAATAACAATAGAAAAGGAACTGATAATGTTGATGAGTCATTTAATGGAAATATTTTAGGGAATCGGAGAGTGTTTTTTCAACAGTAACAGTTAGATTCCAATGCTTGTCATATTCTTACAAGTGACATATTGATTAGGATCATACATAAATGAAACTATGCCTAATATCACAGAATAGTGGTCAAAAGAAGAAGAAGAAAAAAAAACATAATGGAAAAGAAATGAACTTAAGCCAACTACATCCAGAAAACATATCTTATAATTATCAAAATTAGGTAATGTTGGTGACCTGAAAAGAGAGAGGGGACAATCAATGTGAACAACATGGGATTCCACAGGGCCCCAATAGTGGGAGGATACCATAAGTATGGGGTGGGCGTGATAGAGGCTTCTTCTTTGCATTATATACCAATCATCATCATCATCTCAGACATAGGTTTGGTAAACTATGGACATCATGGCTTAGGCAAGTTGAACTAAGGTAGGGTCCACATCTTCGTGTTGGAAAAGGCATATATATTGTATATATTCAATGACTCACTGCTGAAAAGCATTGTATGATGACGAACATATACCTACACAAAAAT
The DNA here is from genome assembly GCA_021464305.1 of Kandelia obovata. Lineage (NCBI taxonomy): Eukaryota > Viridiplantae > Streptophyta > Magnoliopsida > Malpighiales > Rhizophoraceae > Kandelia > Kandelia obovata. The sequence goes on from JADCRA010000363.1 coordinate 877,405, forward strand.
GAAGTGACAATATTCTTGAGATGGAGGGTAGAAACTAAAAGAGTTTTATGAGCGTTGCATCTGCAAAAAAAGAAAGCAAGTCATCATCTCAAACCAAAGTAAATGGTGTCATGATAGTGTGAGATCCGCATCCACTATTTTTTGGGGTCTTCGCTCCTACATGGAAACCACCATCTCCACCACCTAGAAATTGCCATAATTTTTTATTTTTTATTTTATTCATTTTGCTCGGACTAGATACGGCCTGTAAATGCCTAAACAAATGCTTGAGAGAGACTTCAAAGAGATAGGCTAGAAGCTAAATATTTACTTGATGACTAGCTAAAGGCATATATTTAAAAGCGAAGCCCATATCGCACGGTGACGTCTAAGAAGGTGTATTGTCTAAGATGGTGGATTATATATTATTTGCCTTTAGAATGGCTTTTAATCAACATAAAAGGATAATCGCATTTTTCTTTTCTTTTTTTTCTTTGTTTTTTCTTTTAAACGAAGACACGGTAAGTCCATGTGCCATTTTAATCATTTATGGTTCTTGCATTATGTGCAACCTCAAGGCAGGAATTACCCATGAAATACTACAGTGGGCAGCACGTTTTAGATACAATAATTACTATATTTACTAATTTTTTTGAATATAGTAAATATTTTGTTTATGCCTCGAAGAATTCCATTTCACTTGTTTTTTTTTTTTTAATTGGGTTTCACTTAAAATTCTTTTTTTTTTCTTCACAAGTAATATTGAGTTAACTTGATTTTCCTAAAAATGAATCTAAATTAGAAAATTAATTTAGCATATAATTCCATACAATTGCAATTTAGATCCGTCTGATAAGTTGAAGTGGTGTTGTATTCTTGATTATTTCTCATAAAATTATTTCTTGGGTTTTGTAAGGAGTGGTGCATTGTCCCATATAAGAAAAAAAGAAAGAAATTAATTTACAGAAAGAACTAACTAATTACAAAATTATGAGAAAAAAAAAAAAAAAGAAAGCAAGCAAGCAAATAATCATCCATGATTTTAACTTTCATTTTCAGCTTTCATGTGACAAAGGCCACGAATAAGCATCTCATCCAAACGGAGGTCTCATGGGAATCAATCCTTTCTTCCTCGAACATCTTGGCAGGCGTGTTCGTCAGGTCTATTGCTGAAATTCTTGGCGCGAGACGGTGCAAAAGTCTTACCGGTTGCTTGTCACTTACTTCGCTCCCAAATTGTCAGAAATTATTTACTGGGATTTGCCGTTCAAAAGGGTCGTAAATTGTTGAATGCGTGAGCCTTCCCCCCCCCCCCTCCCTCCTCATCTTGTGGACCTAATTTCTTTTGTTATCCTTTTTGTCCTGAAAAACAACTAAATATCAAATTTTGGATCCCAATCTTATGCAAACGAAACAAATTTTATATTATTTTATTAAAGTGATAACTTATCACTTGGATGATAGCTTCAATTACATGTGTTTTTTCTTTAATAGTATTAAACTTTAAATTATAAATATTTTTCAAAAAAATTAACTTAATTTGAATAATATTTAGATAATAATTTTTTTTACTGTAATAAATTAAAGAATGACCCTTAACCTCTATTCATGAATATAATGATTAATATGGATCAAAATTAACAAATTAAGCAACACAAATAGTCAAATTGAGAAGATATGATCATCATTTAAATTAACAAATTAAGTAACTCAAATAGTTAACAAACCCTTAAATGAGTTTCCATGAAAAATCATTTTGACCTATAATTACTTTTATAGCGGTAATTCTGTGCAAAATAATGTGAAGAAGCAGTCAATCAATTTGTCTAAAATTAGCTTGAACATTTAAAACGATCAACTGTAACTCGCAGCTACAAAATTGAAGTTGCAATCTCATAGTTCTCAGTATATGAAAATACGGTATCAGGATTAGGAGCTCCATTTTTATCCTTTACTGAAGTTGAACTCAAACCTCAAAAAAAAAAAAAAAAAAAAAACATCGAAGAGTCTTGAGCAGAGCTGAGTCAGGAGAAATGTTGAAAAAAAAAAGTTAACATTTTTAAAAAGTGTTAAAAAAAAACAATTTTTCTTTAAACCTTCAATTAATAAGTGAAATTTAGGAAATAGATCATATATTATAGTTTAGTACAAAATATAATAGACATTAAGGAGTATTAGGTTGGAACCCAAAGTTAATATCATGATGATTAAGTTAATAAAAGAGGCTGAGAGCATGAAAATAATACATACATACATACATATATATATATATATATTTGAAAGGCTTATCTGATAGTAAGTGTAGACTTTCTATACATAGGCTAAATGAGTATCCAGTTTGATGTATTTAGATTCTGATAGTATTCAACTACTTATAGTAAAAGTCGTGGAACCCAAATGCTTCCCAAGACTTAGGTGGTTTAGGACTCATAAGGCTAAGTTAGAAAATCTCAAGTCTAATAAGGCAAGCTCGTAGAGATTTAATTTGGTCCTTATCAAACACGTTAAGAAAGAAACCTTCCACCAAGAGAAAGCCTGACTTATTTTCTCAGTAATAAGAGGAAAAGGAAAAGCAAACAAGAAAATGTCAAACTGGCTAAATAAAAGTGTGACCTAAAATAAAGCATTAAAAATCAATTTGTAACATATTATGGCTCAAACTCAAGCCCTTTAACTTAACTTGAGATACTAATCGACAGCATTACTTGGCATTAAGAAAATAAATCCTAAATTTTAAGATAAGATCAAACAAAACCACAGCCGGGCAAGGAATTGGAACAAAAACTGAAACCAAACTCCTCGTGATTGAAAATGGAACCGAACCCCAAGTCACCCCTGGTTTCCTGCAGCACACGAGACAATCAAAACATTGACGATTCCACAAAATGACGTAACCATCGTCAGAAAGAAATCAAGGGCTTCACCACCGCCTCTTGACACTCTTGTGGTCTGAAACAAACCACCAGACTTGTTAGGACCCACAAAGAATGCCTCTAAAGTTGAAACCCACTTATCTATGAAAGGAGACGAAAACCAAGCCCACCTTTTCTTCTGACCAATAGCAAAATGGACAACAACAAAAACACATAAAAAAATAAAATTCAACACGGCGCCGCCCACCTACTTGATGAAGAAGAGTGCTTTCTCACAACTAATAGTCTCAATAATTTTCAACTTTCACCTTTAAACAAAATGGATTATATATATATATATATATATATATATATATATTTATAGTTCGTGATACTAAATATCCACTTCTTATTTCTAGAAGTGAAAATTCAATTACTCTATTATCAAATTCTACAGTAGTAGCAAATAATTTATATATTTTTAATATACATATTTATATTCATGATTATTGTCATTAATTACATATTTCAATAAAAGTTTACATTTGTTATTAATTTTGCATTTCAAAAATTATTAATTGTATATTTATACCCGTTAATTGATTGATTACGATGTTGAAAACCATATTATCTAATCGTTTACCAAAAAACCGTGTAACATTTCCATCTCAGAATCGAGACCTACCTCATCATATCACCACTGCTAGAATGACAGGTACCAAATAAACTTCAGGACATCTCCGAACTCTTGCCGGGGCCCACCAAAATTGGAGGAGGGTCGTCCCCACCGTGAACACCGCCACTACCCGGCAATCAAAAATAGAGATAAGATTGCTTACCAATATAGCCGTGCATTGACAGATAAAAAAAAAAAAAAAAAAAAGACCTTATGATGCATTGCATATATAAGCATTTGAGTCCTAAATACATTGCCTATTCTAAAAGCCTTCCTTCTGCCACAAAATCTATTTACAACTCCGATAGCTACAGCAGCAATAGTAAAACCTTAATTTCACATAAAGTCTTGACCACATAAATTTAATTAGAGTCCCCCACCCCCTGTACAATGCCTTTTAACCGAGAACCCCTATACTAGCCAAAAATAAATAAATAATAAATAAAAACAGTTTGTGTATTATTACTCTAAAATCAACTTCTTTTTTTTTATTATTAATTTCTATATGTAATAAAACTATGAAAAAAGACACTTATTTTTGCCACTTACAGTCGCATATATATATATATATATATATCCCAAACTACTGCTTATATATGCACAGACTAAACAGAGAAGCCATAACCCCACAATGCCTGGCCTTCTATTCTAAAAGGCTACAAGTATTGGCCACGTTGAGTTGTACAAAAGAGAGGAGCATTGCCCACTGGGGGATAACCATCGTGTATGATTTTGGGGTGATTGCGTAATTAAGCAGAAATATGAATACTAATATTGTGTGATTAGTCTCCCATAGGGGCTCGGTGGGGAATTCCCTTTCTTCGCTTGACAGTTCGGTAATTAAACGAAGTTGGAGGCGGTGTAGAGGGAGAGAAAGTTTGTTCTCTGTTGCTGTTGCTGCTGTTGTCACTCCTGTTGTTCTTGTTCTTGTACCGGCCATGGCTGCTGCTGCTGCTGCTATAGGAATCCTCGGAATCCGAGGCCATTGCCTTCTGTTGTTTCTTCTGCTTCTGAAAGTTCATTGATGTCCCTTTAATCTGCAATCGATGATTACAATGACTATGGGAAATTAGGCCTTGTAATTGTGCAATTTAAAAAGAGGGAAAAAAAAAACATTTTCTTGGTAATGTCCAAACGAATCACCATCGATCGAAACCTACCAAATTGAAATAAATAAAGTAAAACATCTTGGTAAGATTGGTAAACAAGAAGACTGCGGGATGCCCACATCGCTCCCAATTCAAGCTTTGCTAAATTACAAAAACACAAATGTGGAGCACATTATAATTGAGGAGAATGCAGTAATTACCTTGCAGCCAAGAGAGCAGAAGCGGAAGGAATCAAGGAGGCTGCGCTCGCAGACCTCACAATTATTGGTGACCCCTTTGCCAGGCCTAGGCTGGGGCCTTTTATTCAAGAACACAACTCTGGCACTGTTGATAACATAGGTTTGGACGCCAGATATGTCCAGTACCTTCTGTATCTCAGACACCCTTATCACATCATGGTATGACGATCTCCTTATCTGCATCGCAAATCGAATCAAATGTTACACGAGATATATTAAGATTATTCTAATTTGAAGGTAAAATGAAAACACGTGAGATTTTCCTTTTGTTCCCCTTCTGAAAATGGGGAAAACACAATGGATTTGGTTATGCTTGGCAGTGGCTAGATACCAATGGGATATTAGTAAGGAAGCCTCATCTGACCTCTGGAGAAGAATAACGTAGAAAAATGAACGCTATGTTTGGAAGCACAGAAAAATGTTGGAAACAGAGCCCCATTGCAAAAGGAAAAAAAAAAAAAAAAGAAACAAAACAAGTTAAATGAGGAAAAAAGGAAAGAGATAAGATAAGAAGGTGAATTTCCCCAATCCCAATCCGAGAAGAGGGACAAAAGGCAAAGGTTTAGAAGGTAGGCTAACGGGAAATAATGAAAATGGAGCTTTTCGATAACAAAAAAAAAAAAAAAAACTGTTTCAATGATTGAGGAATGCATCAATTCATAGACAGCTGCCAATACCTGAATAACATGGTGATCTTTATGGTTGGCCAGACAGACAGAGCAGAGAGAGCCATTCATGCAATCCAAGCAGTACATATTGCATTCACTCTTGTGGGAGTCAACATGTAATGGGCATTGAACAAAGAAGCGCTCTCTTAACAGCGGCTTTAGCCATGGCGGCCACCGGTTGTCCTCATCATCTGGTCCTCCAGCACCCTATAAACATTAAACCAAAGAAAAAAAAAAGTCTTAATACAATAAAAACCAGCTGCTCCATTACCCAGATAAGAAATTTCAAGGAAACAACCAAAGATTCAAATGGACGTTGTTTGAATCAATATAGTTGAAAAAGACCGGAACTTTAACAAAACAGAGGCTATTGCTTGAGCTTCAAAGCAAAAACAGATTAGTTAAAGCAAAACCCAGATCAAGAAAAGAAAAAATAAAAACAAGAACTGACAGCCAAATGTCATTCAAAATGAAAAAAGAAAGCAATTCGATACCATGATTCTCCTGTTCCTGGGCTTGATTGTGGTCTCTTGATTTTCGATCGCCAGCTTGAATAGACTCAAAAATGAAACAGAGCACTCTGTTTAAACTCAAACCAGAGAGAGTCAACGACAGGGGATGGAGAGGGGAAGAAAATGATTATGGGCCCTTTAGAGAGAGAGTGTGTGCGTGCGTGTGTGTTTGATATATAGAGAGACTGAAAGAGAGATTCGATGGGTTTTTGAGAAATGTGGAGGCGGCTGATGGGAGAAAGCGGCAAAGCAATTGAGACACAAACACGAGACTCGGTGCGAGAAAGAGAGAGAGAGACCAGAGCGAGATTGGTTCTTATCCTTACGAAGGCCACAATGCTCCGAAGCTAAGACTCCGAACCCAAAGCTAAGACGCTTTGTCTGTTCAAGTTCAAGGTACCCACGTCTACCTTCCCCTTTTTTATTTTTTTATTTTTTATTTCCCTTATAAAACTTGTTTTAAATATTTTACCCTTCATTTTCGTTTACATGACACATGCACACACACCCACAACAAAACAGCCCTCTTTTGCATTTCACCTCGGTCTTATCGCAATTTTTATTTTATTCCAAAGCTTCTTACTTTGTGCATCATTTAATGTCAATTACTTTTTTTTTTTTTTTTACTAATTGCATGATGGCATTACATTACCTTTATTGATATTTATTTTAAGCAAGGCCACCCTTTCTTTTTATTGTATAGACATCTCATGTGTTGTTTTTAATTTAAGCATTTCTTAAATTATTATTATGTGATTTTGATGTTGGGGTTATGTCTGTGAGAACTTATCTTTGTCTTCTTATTCTTATCTTGTTGGTTTTCTTACATTCTTTTGTCTATAATAATCCCTTTTTTATTTGTAAATATATATATATATATATCTACAAAATTAATATTTTAAATCTTTAATGAATATGGGTCTAATAACACCAAATGAAATAATTCATATGAAGATTTAGGCATGGGGCTGACATGCAACAAGACAAATCAAATTAAGCAAAAGCCTAAACTTAGTCAAGCCTAAGAGCTACGACATGATGTTCAGAGACTCGCAAGTTCCATGTAACTGTTTGGCACTAATCTTATCGACTTTGGTTTTGGTCGGCCGTCAATGGTTACTTGGACAACAGAATTAACATTTGGGAACTCTCAATGTAAGATGGAATCAGTATCATTAATGTCATCGTCTTCGCATATAACGGCCTTTCAGAACTGGGGGCAATTATTAAAAACTGTAAATTTCTATTCTTACAAGATTACGTGGATCCTCGCGACCTCCCGAATGAGGTCTAAATAAATGTTAAATCTTCTCCAAAAAGAAGGAAAAAAAAAAAAAGAAAAAACAAAGCTGTATGAATCAGGCTTTACTAAATTATATATAGAAAATTGACTATAAAGCTAATCTATTTATACGAGCCTCCCCATTGATTAAAAAAAAAAAAAAAGAAAGAGAGTGAGAGGGAGAGAGAAGTGATATTCAAAGTAAGAAAATTTTAATCAAAAACACCCTTCTTACTAATTTTCTGATTCATAGTCAACATTTCAAGGTTCATATTTTGTCCAAAATGGCGTATTATTTATGGAGCATCCATGGAACTTCATTCCCTAAATTTCACATTGCAAGCGAAGGTGAATGTAATTTATTTATTATTTTTTTTTTAACCCCCAAGTAAATGTGATGTAATGTAAATTTCAAAATGGCATTTAGGCATGCATGTGAAAGAAATCGCCAAATGTGGTTAAGACAAAAATTTGGATACATAGCACCATCTAATCACTATGCATCTTTGACAGGACCACTCAATAACCCATTATTTCTTGCATTAGCCACATATTTTTCCAGGTTTCAACAATGACTTGATGGAACACAATACCCAAACAATTCATCGGTCATTAGAGCTCCCAAGTAATTAAGGCAATGTTTCTTTTCACATCAATGGAGGACAACTGCACCAGGCATTTAAGTTGATTGCTGCTTAGTAGAGAATGCCTCTGAGCACTTCCTTACAACAACTGCGCGTCTAATGCACCTCTAGCACATTGTCATTCGTTTTAATTTTCAATAGATTTGCGTATATAACATGCCAACTATAAAACTTTAATTTGTTATTTATTATGATATCCCTTTGGGATAATATGCCAATGATACTACGAAAGTTCATACATTTTCTACATGACACGCATGCATCTTCTTCTTCTTTTTTTTTTTTTTTTTTTTGGAACAAAAAATAAAATTGAAAAACCAGTTTTATCTCCCTTTCTGAAAGACCCAAATAAGGTAACATGAATGAATTCAATCCAAAGTTCCGAGTTCCTATGTACACAACATACATAGTATAAAAGCAATAACTACCAGATAATCTATACCTTAAAAAATATATAATTTATAAATTAGTTCAATACTTATGTTTAAAATAGGAAAAGATAAAAAAAAAAATGTATTTAAAAACATGGTCACACAATACCCTCTATTCTGTAAGAACTATATCTCCAACCTTCTGTCAATTCATGTACATACAGAGTCACAAATATATGTGTTTCTGCTGACCATTATATGAAGGACAGACCTCCATGATCAGTTTTCAATGCTTATGCCCCTAAAAATGAGTGGGTTTTTGCATACAGAAGGATACAAGTTAGCAGATTCCTCAAAAGATTATATTCCTCGCACGCACAGAGTCCCCACTTTAATAAGATGTGACACTCCAAGTGCCATATCGGGTAATATAACAGAAAATAGTTAGGTCTATGTGCAACGCAGAAATGATCAAGCCACTGGCTACCAAGGAAAATTATCTACACTCTTAGTTACTCTAATTTTTACCAAACACAAAAAGTAAGTCCAAATCAGGAACCTAAAGCTTCTCGCTGGCAATGCACTAATTGTAGTGATTTGTATTGTTTGACCGTCTTTTGGCCTCATCGATGAGGTCCAATGATTCTAAAAGTAATTACTGCTAACATTTGACAATGTTAGAACGATTAGATCCTAACAAGTAGGTGTCAAACTAGCTTTACAGGTATTGTTCCTCAGTAGTATTTATGAAAAAGGAGAGTTGTCCAATATGATTTGGATCCTAGTAGACTGAAAAGAAGAGATGCTGATAATTGTGATTAATGAGGTGAACAGTAATCTTAAGTGTGTGGGTCTAAGAAAAGTGAAATGTGGGAGTTATTGTTCTGGAGAAATAAGAAATCGGTTACTAGAAAATAGTTTGTTAAGGTCAGGCTCACCCCATAAAAGTGGTCCTATAATGTGGGTCTATAGTCCCAATATGACAGTGAGAATCAGGGCACAAGGTGAATGTAGATCTTGTACAAGCTTGTTACTGCCTCAGAAAAAGGCTTAATTAGCACTTTGGTTATTCAAAGGGCATGGGATGTTATTTGTCAGCAGTTGGCTCTCTCGCACATGGTTTGCTTTGGAGAACCCACTGTTTGTTCATTATTCTGAGCATGAAGCAATTTATTATTGAGCTCAACTTGGACAAGATCTATTTTAATTTTAGCTTCTGAGGTAAGAAGGCATCTTAAAGTTTCTTTTTGATGAATGCATTTTCAATTTTTGTGTCTGTCTTTTGGGGTTCATAGCTAACAAGATAATGCCATCAATTCTCAGGTTAAATCACTAATCAATATAAATAACCCTAAGAACCATAAAATCTTTACTAAATTTTATATTCCGTGTATTCTAATATATATATATATAGATTACACCACAATCTCATTGATCCCAAATGTGAAAGGATTCCATAAGAAAAATGCTCAACGAATATGCTAGTTTACCATTTTAGTCCAATTGCAGGTGGGAGTAAATTGTCCAAAATTGTGGGTACAAAGCGAATAACCATTCTGTTGCTCGAATTTCAAGTTACCCTTTATTTTTATGGTACAAATATTTCTCCGACATTTCTAATTTAATAAGTATTGATTAAAGCTCGATTGCACTTGAAGTTGAACACGTTATTATTATTATTATTATTATTATTATTATTATTATTATTATTATTATTGGTTGGAAAGATTCCTTGAAACCAGAACTCCCACTTTTTTTTTAAGTGACAGATGAATTACACTCCTGAAGGTAAAGGCGATGGGTATGGAGCCGGCACAGTGTGACACGGAGTCGTTTTCAACTGAATCTGAGATTGATTCACAGTCTAAATCAACAAGTTACCAAATGCAGATAAACCATGAGGCTATGACCTAATAATCACCCAATTAAAAACTTGAGATAAAATATAAAGTTTGAATTCTAAACTTTACTTGCAATTAAAATCCTGTTTACAGTTAATGAAATTGATTTATATAGAAAATACCAAATGCAAACAAATGAGCAAAATTTTAAAAAATAATAATAACTTAAATACAAATATAATTATAATCATTAGTCACTTGTAAATTTGTGTTTAATTTTACTTTCTTTTTTTTTTTTTTTTTTGGTGTTGTTGGGTTTGTCTCCGTAAAGTAAATGGGTGTGTTTTTGGCGTGGTGAGTACGTGGTTGGACTTGACTGCGGCTACGGCTGGCTGGTGGTGGACGTTGAAATGAAAAGCAAGCTCTGAACCCCACGGTCACGGCACACCACGTTTGACCCAGAAAGAGAGAGAGAGAGTAAATAACCTTTAAATTTCTCTTTTTCTTATATATTTATTTATATAGTAATTTATTTTATTATTTTTCTTGACGACGCCGCCTTAGCCTTTGGCGTTTTCAAATGTTTCGTATTCATTCATGCGCGTTTTTTGGGTTTTGTATTTTGACTCTCTCGTATAGGAGGGCGTTTGTCCTTCCTTTGTGGGGCCCACTGAGTCATCATTTCGGGTCCTACCTTTTTGTTGTGGGGACCCCTTGCTCTTCCCCCCCCCCCCCAAAAGCTTGTCCGTGTGTATCCAGTGGGTGCGGGCCTTGGCCACTTTAGCCAAGTGCCAAGTGGCCGAACTCATAATAGATTTTGCCACTTGCCATTAGCCTCTTCCGCCTAAGTTGGGTTAAATGATATATTTTATTGTCAAATTTATTTATTATTTTTTTTAAACTTCAATTTCATACAAATAAACCATCTAATTTCAACTTTCTTCACAATTTCACCGTTCTATTAATTTTACTATCGGAACCTTAACGGAGATTTAACCGATGATGATAATGTGACACGTCTAAGTAAAACTTGAGTGATGAAAATTAGAAAAAAGATGAAAGATTTAGTGATAAAAATATCAATTACCACTCTATTCTATTTAACCATTAATTCAATGAGAGTGATGATATGAAAATTGAAAAAAAAAATTAATTAATTTTAAAATTTAATTTAATTTTTTTAGTACTCAACTCATATAAATCTGATTGATTTAGTATTTTTAGAATAGCTAATTAGTTAAAAATTAATTTCAATGAAAAATTTATAAATTTTAATTTGAATGAGAAAAAAAATATTTTTAATATAATCTTTTAAAAGTAACAAGACAAATAAGTAATCATCCAATATGTAATAAAAATTTAGTGATATAAATAATTATACAAGTAATATTTTTTAGTATTATTATAATAAATAAATAATACCATAACTAAAGCAAAAAAAATGATTTAATCATTACAGTTAATTAAATATAAATTTGAATTAATTAACATAATTTTATTTGGACTCGGTTGTATTGGTTAGTTAAATATTTTAGTCACTCTTAATGCCCTAAATTTAGTTCTTCTTCTGTTGTAAGTCAACTTTTTAAGACATAATTTGAGAAAATTAATTTTTCATTAAAATGTTTTCTCCTAGAAATTTTTTTTTTTAAAAAGTACCAATTAAACTACATTTTCATAAATCTCAGTAGTGACTTAATTCAATAAATTGGTTAATCAAGTGCTAACGTTACAGGGTGTTCTATTCCTCCTTTCAATTGTCTCCGATTACGTGGTTTCAATTTCTTTAATGTACTAAATCTTTTCATCGTGAATTACTTTTTTATTTTTATTTTTTTTGGTTTACCACCGCATTTAATTTTCATTAAGAATTATGTTATGGTCATCACAACACAGACCCATTACAATAAAATTATGATAAATGGTGTGTCCATATTCTAGAGGCCAAAACATTCACATAAAATTATATATTCAAGACCAATTCGTCAAAAGCTGCCAAGAAGTAGCCATCGACTTTTGCATTGCCACAAGGGTCAAGCACTCAAGCCAAGTTGCTTCATCAAATGACCTTCCTGTCCTCATTTAGCCCTTTTCTTGTCATGGACTACAACTGCCCTGCTCAACCTTTTATATTTTATAAAGTTTGTGTGTTGCGTAAGAAAATGAAAAACTTTGTTCTATTTATTTATAAAATTATATATATTTTTTCAAGTAAAATAACCCAATGAAAACTATACATATAAAAAAGGTGACAAAAAGTCAAATACTATATAAAAGTTACAATATAATTTTAAATATAATTTATAAATTTTTAAGAAATATATTTAATTTTATCGTTTTCTTTGTGTTGAATTTTATCCCTTGATTTATTGGTCGTTTTGTCCATTGATTTGAGCAACAGACACTTATCTCTCGCATAAATCTTCTTGAAATTTTATTAAATGGCATGTAATATTAATTTTTACTAACAAATTTTACAAATAAATTATATAAATATTAAAATGAATCAAATTATAACATATTGGCGCATTTAAAATAATATGATAAAATTTATTTATAAGGTCTGATTTTATGTGAAGTATGTTTTCCTTTCTTAAAGACATACAATATATATAGAACCTTATGGTCCCAACATAGGGCACTGTACAATGTTCAAGAGCAATTAACTCTATTATCTGCTATTAATAATAATCTATCAGTAGCCTCTTTTTCGGTTTTTCTTCAAGTGTAATCAATTACCTGTTAGTTATCAGCTATGAATTGTCAACTAAGTGAATTAAATACCACTAATTCCATATGTTGGTATAGTTAAAATTCATTCAGGTCCAGAGAGGGGACCAAAAATGAATTACTTGACCTAGCTCTAAAATTGAATTTGGAATCAGTTAACTGTAGCTATGGTAGGTTCATTCCCTATAAGAGGCCATGCCCAGAGAGAGAGAGAGAGAGAGAGAGAGAGAGAAAGCATCTCTTCTGTTTTCATGAGAGGGAATATACACCCTTGAGAGACCCAAGAGGATATGCAAAAACACTAGAGGTAAATGTACATTCTGAAACCTCATATTCTGAATGGAGTGAAAGCTCAAGGAATCCCACTACTCAAATGGGGATTGAAAAAGAATGGATGGCCTTCCATTACAATGCGAAAGAAACTTTTTCCATCATCATTCAGCTTATGTACATATATAAAATAATGACCCTGCTTTTGTTTCTTCTTTGTTTTGGTTCAGGGCTATGGGCACTTTTTTCTTGGCCCAACCCCCAATCCATTTAACGCTTGTCCAGGTTCTCCACAAAATATGAAAAAGATACTTAAAAAAAAAAAAAAAGTTGAAACCAAACATGTAAAGCAAATGCCTTTAGATGTTAGTGCAGGCATACTGATTATTAGCCATTAAAGCCTTAATTGGATAAACATCATCCAGACTTAAAAATTGGCAAAGGGAAATAATATATATAATTAATTGGTATCCAAACTTGCGTTTAGTGACAGTAACACCCAAATAATTTCAGTGGTCGACTTAATTAAACAAGTTTGTGGTAGTAGTAGTAGTAGTAGTAGTATTCATGCATTGATTCGCACTGGCAATTGTTATATATAACTTCTCATCATGTTTGTATATATATATATATATATATATATATATATATATATATATATATATATATTATGTTAATTCCATGTTCATTGTATTGTGGGGAGGTCCAATGAACCTGGTCCTTAAAATAAACGGCGATTTTCTCTCGTGCTGTACGAATGCATTCGGAAATAGAGATGATGACTAGAGGAAGCTACACGAGTGGAACATAATAGGATAAAACACGGTAATTTGCTTGAAAAAAAAAAAAGAAGAAAGAAAGAAAATTTCAACACCTTTTGAAGTTTTATTATCAATGTCATGCGCATTACTCTGAAAAAAGAAAGAAAAAAAAAAAGATTCTTTTAACCTCTCTGTATATATGGTCGTAATTTGGGTAAAATTACAGTTTAGTTTGATTTGATTTGACTTATAATTTCACATTGTAATAAGCCAATAAATTTTAAAAATAAAACAAAAAAGAGGGAACCATGCGTTATTATTAAGAGTTATAACGCTTTAAAATAGATAAGTATATCTATAAAACTGAATTATAACAATATAAAAGATATTATTTAAGTAGACTAGATAAAATACAGACATTGGCATGAATGACAAAATAATAAATAATAACATCTTTCACAGAAGAAGGAATATCTTGAAAAAAAAAGGGGGGGGGTTCTTGTCATCTAATTGGACTTGAGAGAGATGGTTCATGGGCTTTTTTTTTTTTTTTTGGGAGTAGCAGTTGTAGAACTAAATCTTTTCAATAAATAAAAAAAAAATTTACACAACCTGTTCCTCAGGAATACTCAGTAATTAAATATTTAAATTTTTATTTTAATAGTTTCAGGTTTTGAAAAAGAAAAAAAAAAGGGGATTTATAAAATTAAAAAAAAATTATTTTTATTGTGAAGGAAAAAAAAAAAAAGAATTTGAAGGACTGAATGATGAGGAATCTTCGGTGATGCTGACAGCAAATTTGGGTTCCAAAAATGATTTTTGAAGCCTAAGGTAAATGCAATTCAGGGCCCACGTTGAGAATAACTTTTAGCCCTTTGAAATTCTGAAACACGACCATAAACTCTACAACTAATATTAAAAGATGAAGTCCGATCCAAAACCTAAGAGGGCCCAAAGCATTTTTATCACACAGACCCTGTGTCCAATACAGCATGCAAACAAAACGTTAATACCAGCAATGCTTTTCTATTTGTATCGTTTTTTTCTAATAATTATTTTTTTTTAACCAATTTTTTATGCTCTTTTACAATCAATTGGATGGCAATAGATAGATTCTTAGCTCTATTAAACTATGATTCAAATTATAGTATTAATAAATTAAAAATATTAGAAATAAGAGTATTTTAAAAGATTCTAATATTATATTAGAAATAAAAATTTTATTCTTTAAATTTATATATATATTATGAGAGTTCCAGACACGAACTTAATACCAGAGACACAACACTTCAGATAAATATTCCTTTTCATATATTTAAGTTTATTTTTATTTCAGTCAATGATGACATACAATTTTCTTAGTTTATTTGGACCGTCAAATGTGTACTACTGCATCAACAGAAAATGTGGCTAATCTTAAGTCCAACCAAGACTTGGAATCATAACAATGAAATGATCTAAAAGTCCAACCAACTAAGGCGTAGGCGTACGCTTA
This sequence comes from Kandelia obovata, assembly GCA_021464305.1. Taxonomy (NCBI): domain Eukaryota; kingdom Viridiplantae; phylum Streptophyta; class Magnoliopsida; order Malpighiales; family Rhizophoraceae; genus Kandelia; species Kandelia obovata. The sequence goes on from JADCRA010000363.1 coordinate 892,834, forward strand.
GGTGATAAATTTTTACTTTCAATCTTACTTGATTTTATTTTTCAAGTTCAAGAAAAGTGGTTGTTAAGAATTTCGAATATCTATTTTTAAGATTTTAAATTTTATATTTAAAGAAGAAATGTGAGATTTATGGGAAAAAAAATAATAAAAAAAAAACTATCTCATTTAAATAATTTACGATTTAATGAGCATTTTACTAAATAGAGTGAATTAAAGAAGAATCTATGTATTATTTGATTATAATTATCATTTACATATTTTTAATAAAAATTAAAAACAACAATAAATTTTATAAATACTTGTATTTAATAATTATAATTATAAAATATATATCTGCGTCTAAATTCATCAGCTTCTCAAAGATTAGATAATTTAATGTCAAATGCAGTTAGGTCAGGGACTTTGTTAAAACTTGATGCCCTGAGAGCGGATAATAGAGCTAAACGTGGGGTCTTTAGCATTTGCATTCTTCCAAAACCTTTCATTCAAAGGTTTTTCTTTTGTGGAAGCCTACGTCTTGCTTAAGATATATAGTGACTGGCAGATTGGCGATTGAAAAGTTTTCTCAGAAAGTGATGGAATGTCTGCTGCTACTTACGTATGTAATTGAATTCTTCCTCCTAACCTTTTTGACCTTTTATCACTTAAACAAAAACTACATCAAACATGTCTGAGGGCGTTCCAATAAAGAAAAAGGGAAACAGATCATTAAACCATATTATGCACGTAAAATCAAATAATTGATTTCCCACGTGTAAGTCGGAAAATCTTCGTCTAGACCTCACTTTCGTCCTCCCAATTGAAGATTTTAATATAACATTTTGTCATCATCAATGAAAATCACAAAAAAAAAAAAAAAAAAAAAATTTAAAAAAAGAGTAACCCTCCATCGACTATCGAGCAACAGTTTGACCACCAAGCAAATGGTCCGTGTCAGTTCGGCAAAAATATTTCGACGTTATGTGGGCATAGATATTTGGTCAATGGAAGCATGTTTCCGCTTACTCATCTCCTTGTCGTTTCTTGAGTAAGTTATTAACAACAAATCCAATACTAAATATTTAATTCCACGTCAAGATAAATCTAATATGAAATAATTTCTATTGTTTTGGTCAATTGAATCTGAGTGCAGATCGAATCATAACTCAGCATGCATAAAGATAGGCATATGTCAATCATCAGCAAACCAAATAACTAAAAAAAAAAAAAAAAACATTATTCATTTGTTCATTTCCTGGCTTAATAATTTTATGGTTAAGCTTTCTTTTTTTTTCTTTAATTATTTTTTTTTTTTTAAAAATATTGTTTATCACATTTGTGGTTCAAAACCAGATTTTACCTTTTGTTCATTTCCTCGTTAGATGTCCCGTTCCAATCTTAAAAGCTGGGAAACATTTGAATTTGAGTTGTTGGGTCCTATCGAAGAGAAAGGAAAACAAAAAAGGGAGCTCAACAGCCAATCTGTGTCAATGACCATTAGTTGCTTACACTTTAATTTATTCCAGAGCCGAAGTATCTATTACTTAGCAACTTAGCAAGACATAGAGGGAATTTTGAGATATAAAGAGGGAAAATAAGACACTTAGCCTAATAATGAAAAGTTATGTTGCAATTGCCACATAAAAGAAAACAAAATTAACTCAATCCTCAAAAAATAAAATATTGTGCAATTTAATTCTTGTTAAGGGTATAAAATAACCTATTAATATTTATAAAACACACTAACTATGGAATAAATATAATATTTATAACATAGCTTCGGTTCCACTCCTTTTATATGTTATGCAATTGAGACATGTTCTAATCTGACTCTGGTGTGTTGGTTTGTGGTATTTTCTTTTAGCATCTTTTAAAAGAGCGTGACAATATGAATATATCTATATAAGCATTAGAGAATTAAAGCAATAAGGTCAAAGTAACGGCCAAGAAACATGGCAATAATACACATCCGCAATGGAAGCTCATGATAATGGTGGGAGGACCCCACTTTTGGTTCTGATGAAATTGAAACCCCCCCTTCTTCTCTTCTCAAACGGAGCCATGTTTTCTAAGTTCCCTCCAACTTCATTTCCGTAAAAACAAAATACAAAACCTCCCCCAAAAAAACATGTTAATAATTAAATTAAATATATATATTCATGGCAATTTATTGACATTTCGGCCGTTACAACGCACCGTTTTGCAGACCCTGAAAGGGCCGAGACCAGCCACCAAGTGAAGAAACGGGCAAAGGAGCAGCAAGTAGTCAAGGTTAACTAATCGTAGCAAACTGTTTTAACCAAGGGTTGAACTTCAACCCGAGACGGCTCTTAACCATGGTTAAAGTGTCTTCCCGATTTTTATAAACCTCACCCTCTACCCGCACCCACATGGGTTGAGAGAGGAAGCCAAGCAATTTAGAACCAAATGCAAAAGAAAACTGAAACTGATACAAACAAACTGTTTCTCTAGAGAGAGAGAGAGAGAGAGAGGAGAGCACAAACAACAAACAACAATCTTTTTTCTTCTTCTTATTGTTGTTCTTCGAGAGAGAGAAAGTGAGCTTACCGGATAACTCATGGCGCTATACGTCGACGAGGACGACTTCTGGAAATGTCTGCGCCACCCCTCGCGCCGCCGCAGAACTGGAATCTGCCACTTGTGCCTCCGCGAGCGACTCTCCTTGCTATGCCCGGACTGTGCTAACGAGCGTCCTTGCAATTGCTATGCCGCCTCGTCTTCATCCTCGGCCGGTTCGTCTTTCTCCTCTTACTCTCTTTTCTCAGCCGCCGCCTCCGTCGAGGGAATTGGAGCCCTCGGCCGTGTGTCGTCTCTGATAGAGAGCGAGCCGGCCTTCCGTCGCTCGAGATCGCTCGCCGTCCCGTTTCTCCGGTCGAAGCCCGCCGTCGGCACCGAGTGCTCCTTAGGTAAAGACAGTAACAAATCGTCCCCGTCGTTGAGTTTCTGGTCGCTTTTCAAGAACGGCGGTGGCGACAAGAGCAAAAGAATCGAGGTTGAGAGAAACGGCGCCGTAGCGGACATTGAGAATGCGAGGAAGAAGAAGACCGACGAGGAGGAGCGGAAGAGGATGAGGAAGTCGAGGTCAGTGACAGTGTCGTCAGATTCCTGTATTGCTGACGTCAGGTCAACGAAGAGCAAAGGCTGGCATTTACCAAGTCCGATCAAGGTTTTCCGGCAGACAATTTCAAGAGGAATGGTCCAAGAACGGTCGCCTTTGTACAGAGGCTGATTACTTTTCTTTTTATAGAGTTTTCTAAATCCTTACAAAAACAATTTATCTAATAACAACTAATTGAGTTTCTTCTTCTTTTTTGGCTGGGTCAAGATTCAAGAAAGTGAATTTGATTTCATTTTGAATACAGTCTATTATGTGTTATCATAATTGTATGTTGCAAATTTTGGGATTCAAGAATTGGGTGATTAGATTATACTTAGTGAATCTATCCTTTTCTATTTTTGTCTCTTTTTTTTTTTTAGGATTTATTGTTGCATTTTCTTTTCTTATTTGATTATTTTTTTTCTGGGGTTTGTTGTTTTTGGTTAATTGATGTTAGTTATTTGTAATGGGAAATTATTATAAATTTGATGATGACGTTGATGACGATTAGAGGGAGAAGTTAGTTAAAATGATTGGGGAAAGGGGGTGGATTTAGTTGAGAATCTTGGGTGCACTCATCGAACAGCTCTAGCTTTAAAATGAATGCAAAATGATGGTAATTTGGCATCCCCCCCCCCCGACTTGGCACGTGGGTTTCAAAGTAAAAATAAAAATCATTTTGGATGCATAGAGTAGACTAGCTTGGAGTTTGTCAGTAAAATAAAGGCAGCAGCCAAGCCATTGTTCATTAGGTTCGCGCGTACGTTCCACTCAAATTATCTAGTTGGACTATGTTGACTCTCTCTCATAGTGCATTATTATATTCTTTTAGGATTGATCAAAAGAAAATTCAAGAAAAAAAAAACATTTAATTCAATGCAAACAGTTCTTTTTTCTTTTTTTCTATCTTTGTTTGTTTGTTTGTTGGTGTCAGAATTTGATTGAACTCTCGTTGCAGAAATTAAAGAACCTATAAAGAAAATTTTACCACCAAATGGGGGTTGGTGGCATGGTGAACAGTTTGCCTTTATTTGGAGTAAGAATTAGTACGAGTGTGACGTTGTCGTGGTGTATGGAAGAGAATGGCTCCTAATTTTACTATGAAAACCAAGTGTTGAGATACGATAAAGGACATACTCTATAAAGTATATATAGTGTACTATTCAAACGAAACATATCGACGTTTGCAAGAAACCAATATCCAGATGGTTGTAGGAAATACAATTTTGTAGGGCTGTTACTTGTAGTATTGGTCTTTCCGTCGTCGTTGTAAGGCCAAGTACCAGCAATTTACTTGCTGTTTCAACTTGAAAAAGTATCATAAACTACAAAATTGCTTTGGTTTGGCAGGGACAATGTAGGGTCGGAGGACATGACCAATGTCTTTTAAAGTTTGTGGAATTCCAGGGGACGACGTAAACAATATCTTCCTGCAGGGATTTTACTTGTTCTTGACGTTTTTATTGAAAAATTTCATACCAACAAATTGATGTCAACTTGTTTATTATTACCCATTGAAGGAGTCGAGTAGTCGACAAATTTATATAAAAGAAAATTACAATTTACTGAAAAAAAGAAGAAGAAAATTCTCCAGTATATATATATATATATATTTGTTATATTAAAAAAAATAATCATTCCAAGCTTAGGCGTAGTTCAACCTTAATGGAAAAAAACGTCACGAGTTAATAACAAGAAATTTTTTCAGCTAAATCAGTAGACACCAATACAATTTTTTTTCCCCCAATTAAATATGAGGCTCATGTATATGGATTATGGGGTTTTAGACAAAATAGCTAGGGTTGTTAAGAAAAAGGTAGCATTTTTCATTATAATGCATTTTTTTATAATTTCAATATGCAATTTTAATAGAAGTACTATCATTTTTATTATTATTTTTTAAATGTTTGAGAAAGAAGAAAAAAAAAAAACTAAAAAGCTTCTGGAACGTATTTGAACTCTCTATTTACCCCAAAAGTTCTCATATCTTTCTGATGCTTTGTAATTTTTTTGTTTTTTTGTTTATTATTATTATACTAACAATAAGGAGCGGCTGAAATATTCGATACGTGGTCATCGGAGGCTCTGAAAAATAGAAGATAATTGTGGTCACTGGGTGTTTGAACTTTTTGTTATTAGATATCTTAATAGTTAATGAATTAATTTTTGTTTTAAAAAATATATTAAATATTTTATGTATATAATTTTATTAATAAAAATAATGTTTATTTTTAATATTATTTTTTTAAATAAATAAATTATCAGTAAATTTTAAAGATAAAATTTATAAAGTAAATGTATTTTATAAAAATAATTATAATGAGATAAATAGTGTATCAAATTATTATTTTTAAATATTTTTAATTAATACTTTATTGAGTTTGAATATTTATAAAGTCACAAGAGTAGCATAAGTTATATTTTTTAATATAAAAAAATAATTGATCTCATAAATTGAAATTTAAAGATATTTGAACAAATATATAAGTACTTACTAGAAAAATAAGTTCATTAAATTGATCCATTATAAAAGTTCTCAAATAAAACATTACTTATGTAATAGTTGTATAAGTAATGTTTAAACTTTAGATCACTAAGCATCTCATATAAAAATTATTATACTTTGATCTAGTTTTTGAATTATTTTAATCAAGAATTATTTGTGAAGACTTGCATTAGATATAATATGAATTATATGGAGAAAATTAACTAATTAATAAAAAATTCATCACCTTAAAATAGTTATGAAAAAAAGATATATTATTCTTAATAGATATTAATTTAGAAAAATCTTTGGCCAAGGTAAAATGAGTACTCAAAAGAAATTATGATTTCATTTACAAAAATCAATGATCTATATTATGAGAACCAAAATAATTCGATAAATAAAGTAGATACTAATTTCATACTTTATATCTAATTGTAATATTAGTATGATAAAAAAATTGAATTATACAAAAAAAAAAATTGTATAGTAAAGAAATATGTTAAATTACCTTTTAGCAATCTTAATATTAAATGGTCATGACATGTGGTTGGACATTAATTATGATATATGAATATCAATTAGTTAATTCATGAATTAATGACAAATTATAAGAGTTTAATTTATCTAATTTTTTGAAACTATAATTCATATGTATTGTTAATACGTTAGAATTCTAATGGATCATATATATAAGGACAATTGTAAAAATATAAAATGGAGATCAAGTTAAGCTTGACTAAGAGATTTAAGAAACTTTTGGAATCTATGAGATATTTAAAAATATAAAAATTAAAGTGTAATTTATAAAAAAATTAACACATGTCTTTTAATTAAGGTGTGAGGGTGAGAATTCATATATATACTGTTTAATTAGCTAACAAAAAAAATACTAAATCTAGCATAATAATATTAGCTTCCAACTTCATTATCCCTAATAAAGTTTAGAAAATTGTTTCTACTTATTTGTGCGGATCACCATCAGAACCTGAATATTTAAACAATGGTGATTTGTGACAATTTGCCAAAAAGACTAAAAGAAGAAGAATCAAGAAAGTCTTAATATCTTTTAGTGTAAGTTTTTTTTTATTATTATAATTAACTAACAATTAATCTATTCCTATGAATCAATTTTAAAAGCTATACTTTGCTACTTATTTAATTTAATAAATGTCTTAGAGATTCCTAACCCTTTTTGGATTTTATGGTATTACCATGATCATTAGAGTTGAGCTATAAGTTATTTATGTTGCATTAAATCATGTGTGGGGGAGGTTTCCATTGAATTATTATAGAATTTGATCCTACACTTGCCCTTCAAAATATTACTAATAATAGATAGAATATTGACTAATATTATTATTTGATTACGAAATGTGATTGCTTATTGCATCTATCTTGGGATTACCACTTTTAATATACTCTCTATGAGGGAAACTCTTATGCAAACTTTCTAGCAAACATTAAAGTTTTAGTATAAATTAATTTCCAAGGTTAGGACTATCCTTCACTAGGCATCAATTTGCTACTCCATGTAGGCATGATTGGCATGGTTACTCCTAGGGGTGGCTAACTAGTTTTTACTTTCCTTTGCTGTATTATTATTATTTTTTGTTTATTTTTACTCTTGTCATTAAAAAAAATGAAAAAGAAAGAAATAATTATTCGTGGTTAGAGGTTTTCACTAGAAGGGACATGTGTTGAGATGACATTTGGTTAGATCCTCGCAAGGGTTTAGGGTTTAAGTCTTACAAAAGAGTACATGATTAATTACCAAAGGTGAATTTTGGTATTATCACTTTAATGATCAAGCCAAATGAGGGGTTCAAGTTTTTAGATAGATGAATAGAGAAAAATGGTTACCATTACTCAAAATGGATATTTGTGTAACTTATTTATGTGTGTTTAAGCTATTTTGTTCAAGTGAGGTCTAGTACAGATATAATAGGTATGACATTAGTTTATTGGTAGAGTTGAACCCTTATAAGCCCAAAGGAGTTGGTGTCATGTCTAAATAAGGAGAGTTGTAAGTTCAACTTTATTCATTGTGCCTGATAGATCATTTTAAGCTTCTTTGTCAAATCTTTACCAAAAAGGATTTCCAAACATGTATCACTCTTTTCAGATGATATTTTTTTTTCACATTATTATTCAATATTGATATATTTAAATGATAATCAATGATGAAGTAAGTGGTTTTTAATGTTAAAATATTTAATCAAATTGGTCAGTGTATTAAAGTTAAAGATCATTAGGATTCAAGTTTGACTCATAAAGTTTGATTGTAATAAAATTTAATAGTTTCATTTAGTTGGTTAAAGGTACAAACATTTTAGAGATAAAACTTTTTTTTAGTTAATTTTAGTGATAGGATTTAATAAAACTTAAATTTTGTTTTAATATATATATCAATGATATAATTTGATTATTGCTACTCTCACAAAATAATTAATTGTAAATGTAAGTAATATTTTATTAAGTACATGCAATAGAACTTAATATATTTCTAATAGGATGTATAACTATTATCAGTGAAATGAATCTTATTATATTAGCACATTAGTATTGTTGTAGTAGATATGATGTCGTTATATTATATAATATAATATAACATTTTGTATTGTATAGATAATATTTAGTATTACATAAATTTTAAATAAAAATTTATTTTATTTATATATAATATTATTACGTAATATTAAATATAATATTATTTATTTTATATTAAATATTATCTTATATAATATAAATTATATTATATATATTGTATTTACCAAATAGTGAATTCGATCAATAATTTTTTAAATGCAATATCTTTTTGTTCTTTTAACACAATCAAGTACAAAATACAAAACAAAAGCACAAAACAGAATTTAATTGGTTAATGGTAGAAGGATAATTTAAAAATAATAAAAAATACACATGGTTTATAGATTATTACAGATTATAGATTGTAATAATCACAAGTAATAATACCATATGGTAAAAAGTCTTAGAGATTTCTGCTGGTGAGCTGTATTGATCGTGCATGCATTGGCATTGGCGATGGATTCTGTAATTGTATCCTAGTGGGTTTCTATAAACTTTTGGAATTTAGGAGTTGGACTCGCCCATTAAATTTCACATGTTGCTTTCCTATGCCAAGCAAATTATCACAATTATATATAATTCAACCAGTCCTACCGTCTTCATCCAACCAGAACATGGGTCTTCTGTTCATTTTCTATACGATTATAATTGTTCACTGTGATGTCGTCAAGACATCTTATCTACACATTGAATAGCATACTAACAACTTCTCTTTAGTTTTAGTTATTACAAGCAAGAATAGCTGAATTCATCTTAGGTGAAAAACCCAAAAATGTCTCGTTCAGGTTGTGTATAGTTTTACAGCCCATATTACGCATAAATAATCTGTGTGTTATTATTTGGTGTTCATAAATTTATTTATAAAAGAAAAAGAATGATAAAAAAAACTATTTTTTTTTATTAAATTACATAAATTTGTTCATAATTGCGACAATTGGTCATGATTCATCAGGTTGATCTGGTAGATAAATGCTCTTAAAAGTGCGATGTTATTATTGGGAAGAGAAACAAAATTTAAGCTGTTTAAAATTCCAGGGGATTGGAAAATGACACGACATGACATCTTGGAGGAGCAAAAGGCACCCAAAAACTCTTCAACTTTTTTGTGTTGTCTTTTCTTCTCCGAGACATCATGACCCATGAAATCAAATCCTATGCAGTTTACTTTAACCTAATTTATAGCACTTGCGTATCAATTATTGAGAAACCTGATGAAAACAAACCAACACATAAACGACGCATTATAATACAATGACACTTAACTATTACAATGCCGCCGCCGCCGCCGCCGTCGCCAGAATATGTACAGATTGCGGTTCGCTACTACTCACTTTGTAAGAAATAAATTACATTTTAGAAATTAAATAAATTGTAACAGAGAGGGAGAGGGGAGGAGAAGGATGATTTGGATGGGACACATGCTGATTCTATTCCTCGTCAGGATGACAGACTTGTCATTGTGAACAATCAATAAAAAAGAGACAGTGAATCGATGGTGATCGAACGTAGAAGGGTAGAGAATAAATATGAATATGCTCACTAAAATGGCTTACTTATACGAGATGAACTATTTATACAGCTAATGTTTAATATTTTAAAAATTAAGAATTCCAAAGTTTACTTTTTTTTTCTTTTTTTTTTCTCTAAGCATCTTATAAATTTAAAATTAAATTTTTTTAAAATACTTTTATTTTCAAACATTATTAAAATATTACAAGTAATAATTGAACATATAATCAAAATTATATGTAGTAGTTACCATCTCAACTACCCAATTATTTATTTTTCTTTTAATGTAGTAGTCATCTAAGTTTTCAACAAAATTATATAAATATGGTCAATTTGATACTTTTCAAATAAAGATTCACATGCATGCGAGTTGCAATATTATATAATTTAAGATTCTTATTTTTAAACTTTGGATTTTAATTTTAATAAAAGAAGTTAAATTTATAAAAATAAAAAAAAATATTATTATATAACTTTCCATACAGTGAATATTTTTATTAAAAAAAAAATCTTGAGCATTAGGTGTACGTACTTTTTAAATTTTTTAATATATGATTAAATTAATAATAAAAGTAATAAATATACTTTTCAATGCTTTTGATGCATGATTACAAAGACTTTCAGGTCTCATGAAAATTTATTGTCAAGCCTACTCGGGCACAAAGATTTGATTGCAGAACGACTTCCATGACTGCATCGTTAGTGGAACGAATCCCTACCTTAATCATTTTTCCAATCAGTACTAATGCACCAACAGGGGCCCTTTTCTCTTTCTCTTTGCAAGTTAAGACTAGCCAGTGTGTCTGTGGTCTCTCTAGTCATATCATCAAAATTTAAAAAAGCTTCGTCTTCCTGAACTTTTATATTTCACAATATTCTAAATCAAGTTTTTCCCTTGCACTATAAGTTTGAACAGATATTATCTATTTTCTTTTTTTTTTTAGCCCTCTTAAAAATTGAGAAAAAGAAGAGAGTAAATGTCTAATATATGATTGAACTGTTCAAAGAATTTTTAGAATTTATCAAAAAAGAAATACTAATTCTCAAAATAAAATTTTTATTGGTAATTTATTTAAATAAATTTTACTAATAATTAAAATATTTTTAACTTTTAAATTTATACATGTATTTCTAGTTAAAATGATTTAATTAACCGAAAAAAGAAAAAAGAAAACTCTAATCTAAATAGCTTTTCATGTCCTACTTCAAATTCAGGTATGAAAACTTCAATTTAGAAATTTAAAATAATTTATAGCAAATCTCTTCACAACTTTACAAATGACTCAAAGTTAGACGAATTGGTAAGAACGAAGTTCAGATTCGATTGCGGGAATACTTCAAAAATTAAATCTTAAACATATCAGGTGCATTTGTAAAAACTAGTCGCTTGCAAAAGGCACTTAATGAAATATAAGCCATACAGCAATAACATGTCTCAATTATCACAACTAACACTAGTAGTTATCATAAACTTTTAACGATAGCTACAAATAAATCTTGCTCCAGGAAACGAAAACAAAAATAAAAAAATAAAAAATAAAAATTCATGAGTGGTAACCAAGAACCAAGTAGCCAAAGATAGGAAATAAAGTGAAGGAAGGGTAACCAAGTGGCGGGGGTGGGGGAGGAAGCTGGGGACACGGAGCTTCAATGCCTGGATGTGGTTGTTGTTGTTGTAAAGTGGATCGTGGGTGGGCAATATTCGAACTCAAAAGCCCTTCCAATAGAAGTAAAACAACTATTCCTCCATTATGGTTGCAGCCTAGCAGAGATTGCTTTTAAGAAACAGTCGAGCAAGCAGAGACAAATGCTGAAAAGGCTTCGAAAAGACTTGGTATTAATTGCAGACTGTAGCAGAGTCCACAGAGGCTGAGAGGCTTGGGGGCAAGGGACCGCCTATTTTTGCTCCCGTCAAGATCATGTACTATTAGTTAGCTTTATTTCTTTAGCTCATCGACATCAAACGTGGAAAATGAATGCTTTCATGTGCAAAACTGAAAATAAGGAACTATATACACCTGAATTTGTAAAAGAAGTTTTTTTTTTCCCCTTCTATCACACAATTTAGACTAATTTCATCGGTGTGATCTGAAAAGGAACGATTGATTATATATACAAATCTTTATATGTTATTATTTTCAATATGTCTAAATAAATCTATAAATTTATTTATATGATAATTAATTTACATTATAATTTAATTAAATTTAACCTATAAAATTATTTAAGAGTTTTTAAACACTCTTTCAATTCTTCCAATTATAAATTAATTACATTAATCAGTACATGCATACGATAATTAAAAAATATATATTTTATAAAATTTATCATAATATTATAATATAATAAATTATTTAATATCTAATTATGTACTATTTATATAGAAGAGTACTTCTTTTCTTGTAGTGTAATACTTATTTTTCAATATACAAGTTTAATTAGTCTACCATAATATCTTATAAATATTTTTTAAAATTTAAAATAAATTATATATACACAATTATGAGTTATAAGAGAAGTATAATATATATCAAAAGCATATCATAAAACTCAAAGTATCATTTTAATCATAAATCATCAATTATCATTGTAACCAAAATTCATTTTGAGAATATGATTTCTAAATTATTTTGACTGCAAGCTCTTTATTGAGAGATTTGTCATTATGAGATCAATAATACTATGTTTAATTAAACATTCTTTGTTTTTGAGTCACCTTCTTAACAATAAAATGTTCTAATTTTATATATGCTTGATATCAATTGAATATTTTATTTTTAAATGCATAATTATCATACTAAAATTTCAACTACTTAATAGTGATACGAACATCCAAAGTCTAAAAGAAGTTCATAATTCATAAATTTTAATTCCAAAACATGTCTTAAATTTTGATTCTATAAAACTAAATTCTCTTTTCATAATAGATCAAATAATAATGAACTATTTTTGCACTTTTCTACAATTTTACTCCATTTATGCCTTTTTTTTTCCCTTTTAAATGCAATGTAAACATTATTTATTGTTTAAAAAGTACCTCGCTAAGGATTTTTTTTAACAAAAAAAAAAAAAGAGAGAGAAAAGGAATTAATGTTTGCAATTATATGGACAAGTGCAACTGGCATACACCATGTTAGGGAGCTCTTGACCACAGCACTACTTTGAATTGATCAATTCCCTAATATCATGAATTGGTTTAAGTTGACCGTTTATTCTTCCTTTTTCTTATAATTTATCTCATGGAAAACAAAAATAAAAAAAATGGAAACAAAAGGAGACAAGGAGATGAAATCAAGGTTCCTACTAATAAATTCAATTAACAAACAATACCCATATGAGATTCAAGGAGATAGTGACTTCTTTTTTTCAAAGGAACGACAAAAAAAAAAAAAAAAAAGAAAGAAAGAAAGAAGGCAATGGTTGGGAGTGCGTCGTCTTTATAATTATAAACTACTACTGTATATGATTTCCAGATATACATACAAATCAATAAAACAGGTGCTGCTTCTCTGGATTTTCAAGTGATTTTGCACCGCTTTAGCCGCTAATCACCAAAGCAATAGCTATGACAGTCTCAAGAGCCTCCTCGTCGTTTTGTTGTATTGTTCGTCACAATTTCGATGGCTATGACAATTTCAAGATCTTAACATAGTATACATGATATTCCCACGTTACAATAAAGGCAATTCAACTTGGTGATTATTTTTATATTTTTATTTATTAAAAATTCATTGAGTAATAAGTTATGAGTTATAAATGTAAATAATATTTATTTATTTATATGATCATAATGAATTTTTTAAAATTTCCACCCACAAAAGTATGTAGCATGGTTTTTGATGGGATATTCGTTGAGTGCAATGTGCTGGCAGATGGTACAGAGTGGATTCCTTTCAGCACTACACAACGGAAGATCCAATCCGAAGAACACCTTGTATCCCATCTTCAACCTATTTTTATCATTTCTGGTCGGCCGCTGCTAGGGGTCCCCTCTAATCACTGTGTCTTCTTGACAAAATAAAAATGATTAGGGTCCCAAAGAATTTTTCCGTGTGACAACAAGAAACCAAACCGGGTCTCAGCCATTAGGGTCATGAGAGGAAAAAAAAAAAAAAACAGAGAGGCTCAAATCCCAAAAATTTATTGCAGTGTTGATCATGAGGAGAGTCTGTACTTAGCTTAAAAATGTATCAATCCATCAAATTAATTAACCATCAAGATTTTTGAAAAAATGAAATTGATATAAAAATATTATATTGTTATGATCCTTTAGTTACATAAATTTAATATTTTAATATATGATCATAATTAAAAATAAAACTATAATATATATATAAATTTATGTCTGAAAAATATTAAATTGGTTAAAGTAATTGAATTCATAATAGAGTCCAACTATGTGGGTAAAAATTTAATAAATTTAAATAAAGATAAAAAAATTCATATATTACATTTTTACACAGAACATCATTACACAAATATAAATTTAAAAGAAATAAATAAAAACAAATTTTTAAAAATAATTTTGACAGGTAAATATTTTAAATAAAAATATATATTTATTAATTAATTTATATTTTTATTTTTAAAATTAAATTAAATTAAAATTTTATATTTTAATATAATATAAATTATATTATATATTATATTCTGTAAAATTTATTAAATTTGTTTTCAGCGAAATTTTCCATTCAGAATATTAATTGCAGTCCTTATTGGTTGGTAAGTCAAATCCCCGAGTGAAACAAAGGTCAAAAGGGGACCCATGTTGGGGGGAGGAAAACAAGTGGAAGGGCAACAACGCATGTGGGTGCGTTGTCCCACCATGCACGGGAAGGTGTCGTTTTCCAATTGGTCGCAAGTTATACATATCTCCTCCTCGATGAATGGTCCCACCCCATCCTTTTCTCCTCTTTTGGAAAACAATTCTCTTTTTCACCTTTTTTTTTTTTCTTCATTACTTTTATTGAGTCACCCTTCTCTTTACACAGTAAATGAAAAAATAAAGGAGGGGGGGTTATTAAAAAAAAATTGCTCAAATCATGCAACTTTTTTTTATCAGTGAAAGCAACATTTCATTCTCATTTAAAGAGGAAATACAAGTCAAAGCCAAAATGCTAGAGTACAAAACGCAGGAATTCATGTGCAACTTCACTGGCCAAGGCAACCAATTAAAGCTACAACAGTACAATGCCAACGTAAGCTTCTTCTTGTTTTTCTTTCTTTTTTTTTTTTTTTTATGTAACATGAGACTTTCAGCTTAGAGATGACTTTAATGGCAGTGAATTATGTATCGCATTGACCAACATTAAGTTATTCGCAGCGTATCCCTTTGCTATATTCTCACTGTTTACGCAGCTAAATGGAGCCCCGGTTCCACCACCATCTCAGAGGGCGGGGATTCTTTATGCTGACACCCATGCCACGACGGCTATAGGGAAACGGTTACAAGGCAAAAGCTAAAACAATTTTGTTTTCTTTTGATTTCAATGATTCTCGTTTTGTCTCCTTAGAAATAAGACACGTGAGGAGATTTATGGGACTTACCATGTAACAATAAATGTAACGTAATTCTGGTTTGTTCGTAAGTATCAAATTTCGAACTTAATTGTTGAGATTAAAGAGACGATGACTCTTTGTGAGAGGAGCTGACTTGAGGGAACTCATGTTGAGATGGTATCTGGTTAAGTCAATGCAAGAGGCCAATAATTAGGTTGTACCCAAGTTCTACAAAATAGCACACAAGTAAGCATTAGAAGTAAACTTTGATGTTCATACTTCGAAGATCAACTTAGTCGAGAATCGGAATTTCCAAACATGTGAGTAGAGAGAATGAGACAGCAGAAAAAACCACTATTTTCAACAGGTGTTGGTCTCACACACACACGCATATTTGTCTAAGTTGATTCATATGAATGGGGTCTAGTCTGAATGTGGAGTGTAGTATCACCTATTCAATGCATTGAGTCCCACTCCTTAATGTAGGAGACCAGGGAGGTGACCAGGGAGGGGCTAGCAGTGGCCTGACGGGGAGAATACAAATGAACTTAAAGTTATTCTTGGGTACACTGTGGGGTGGTCTGTGATTGATTATGCGACCCCTTATCAACTATGTTTATTTTTAAAATTTAATTATTTTCTAACTATTTTCTGGCAGAAGTGAGAGAACTTGCCATCTTACTTGATGGGCCTCAATTGATTTTATTTTATATTAAATTGCAACCTTGTGAAAAATATTGAGTATGAAAAATTTCACATGCATGTGTATAAAAAGGTAAGCAAAAAATTTATCATAAATCTTCTTAATTTTTGCAATGTAATTATGAATGTTTAAGTATTTTCAATTTGATCTTAAACATTTGCATTTCATTTCAATCAAAGACCATGAATTATGGAAAAGGATCAACATGTTTTGTTCCTACGTTGAACATATAAAAGTGAATACAATGATAAAAATACACAAGTGAGAGTGTAATTTTCCCACAAGTCTCTTCCCTTAATATTCTATCCCAATTCTAATCCTTGTTTCTTTCCCAAATTACTACTCTCTCATCTAATCTAGTCTTCCTTTTAAATTAGTATTTTGAAAACATAAATAATTAAAAAGAAGATAGTACGGGGAAATGCAGAGGAAACTATTCTAGAGAGGGAGAGAGGGAGAGGAAGATGGTATAGAGAAAGGGAAGTCAACATTGAAGAGAGAAGAAGAAAGGTGGAGAAAAGATAGTCTAGAGAGAGAGAGAATGGAGGAAAAAAATTCAAACTTTTGTAAAATTTCAAAATTTTCATTTAAAAAAATTTTGAGAAAAGAAATTGAATAAAAAAAACATTTATGTTAGATTTAGGGGTGGAGTATATAGGAAAGAACTTTTAAAAAGAAATATACTCAAAATAAGTGTTTTTATCATTTTATTTGTTTTTTTATACAGTCAAAAGATGAACTTAACAATGTGGCTATTTTATGTAGTTAATTATCTTTAATTGATATAAAATTCAAATATTTAGAATTAAACTAAAAATATGTAAATGTTAACGACTACATTGCAAAACTAAAGAAGATTTAAAACTAAATATTTTTTTTATCTAGTATCATTAACACAAAAGAAAATATATAAAAGATGAGAAAATTTAAGTAGATTAAAACAATGATGTACTCAAATAGACATGATTAGTTTTTATATTATATAAAAAATATTTTGTACTAAATTAATATTTTATATATTGTATAAAATATTATATATATATATAATATAAAAATTAATTACGTCTAATTTGTATGAAGTGAAAATATTATATAAAATATTAATTTCACATGAAGTGAAAAGAAGATGGTCTAATTTACAATAAAAACTGTTGGTTCTAAAAATATACAAGATGTGGGTGAATTCGGTTGATGAAGAACAAGAACCTATAATGCATATAGTGTGAAAAATAAAATAATTGTAAAAAATAAAATTTTATGTGGTATACAAATGAATTAATACAATTACAATAATGCTAATATTGATTAGAGATAAGAAAATAAATCAAACAAATTTAATATATAAGATCAATTAAAATAATTAAAATATACTATTGTAAAAAGCTTGTTGAGTGTGTGAATTTGTACAATAAACATTATTAAGAATAAGGATAATAAGACACAATAATTTATAAAGATTTAGAAATCTTGTTTCTATGTCTTTCTCTAAGACATAAAAGTCTACAACATTGTTATAATATTTTTTTGTTAGAATTATACTTTTAATATATTTTTTTTATACACTTTTGAGTTTTTTTAACAAAAATAACTCAATATAAGTTTCTTGGTTTCTTATATTTTGCTTCTAAAAGTTATCTATAGGCCAAAAAGTGACCAAGATCCCAAATGAATCATTGAATGCCTATTGGAAATTCAAAATAAAAAAAATGCATATTTGTTGGTGCATTTTTCCTATTAAGAATCAATTTTTTGTCGATGTATTTTTCATATCATGAATTGATTGTCCATTGAAGCATTTTCATATTAGGAATTGATTGTTTATTAGTGCATATAATTACTAACAATTATGTGTGTAGAGTAAATTAACATAAGATAAGGCTCTATTTTGACTAGTTGGCTTGTTAGTAGGAATTCTCTTTAAAAGTCCTGTTAGTGCTCTTTCAAGATATCACCTTCCAAATTTAAGAATATTTGTCCTAGTGGTGTTCTTTCAAATTAAGAATCAATTTATCCATATAAGGCACCAAATCAATTTTGGTCAAGATACTTCAACTTAGAAATCTTTCTTGTGTGACAAAAAATTGAACATTGTTTTGGTTCTTATGTTGTATGACATAAAATCTTGATATCCAAAACTTCCAAAATTGGTTTGAATAGATTCTTCAACTTGAATTCTTTATTTAAAAATTTTCAGCAATAAGATTTTAATATTCTTACCAAAGCATGTATTTTCTTTTTTGTGAGTTGGAAAAACCTTGCTCTAACTTGATCCTTTCCTAATCTTTAATTTGGACAAATAAATTGTTTCCTTACGAGGCCTTTAACATAATGAATTTTTCTTTTATTTTTTGATATGTGTGTATATAAGTTATATATATAATGTTTTGTTAGCATAAAGAGTTATTAAAAATAGGTTTCAATAGTGCAAATTCATTTTTTCAAATTTTGTTTTGCCAGCATGAACTTAGTTTCTAAAAGTTTATTGTACCACATAAGCTTTAATAATTTTATATTCATGGGTGGTTATAATATTATGTAGACAAATATAATTATGTTAACATATTAAAATTAAGGAGCATATGATTTAATATTCTTCTCCTTTTTTATGATGGTAATATAATTGATTTTATGAAACTTCTATCATAGTTCTTCATCAAACCATGTACCAAAAGTAAAATAATAAAAATGCATATGGTAAATTTAGAGTTAATAGTATCAATCAACAAATATAATAAATAAGCAATAATTATAAATAACATTTACAAAATTATTAAATGACAAAGACACAAGCTATCTAAAATAAATCTAAGCTAAGCTAAGCATGGAATAAAGGGAAATAACATTACTTATCCTCCTTTAACATCATCAAAAGGGAAAACGTGTATTTGACCACTTTTTGCTTCATAGTAGCCTTTTAGGAACACTCATTAATGAATTCAAGCTAAGTAATATGGATTTCATCTAAAACTTGCGAATAATGTTTATATCTTTACATAAGGGTTCAACGACCATGCAAATGTTAATTATATCTTAAAGGATCAAACCAATTCTATTTGAAAAAGCATGGAGAGTTGATTGTGTATCCTCTATATATGAGGTTGAGAAGTGAAAAATAGGAAAAAGGGATTGAGGGGCTCTCACTTATGGAAAAACTTATGATATTAAAGGACCTTTGGCTAGAAAAGGAGTTTTTATAAGTAGGGATAACAGTCAATGTCATTAGAATTAAGGATGAAGGGAGTAGTACTAGTTGATTATTTTTGGGTGTTAAATATTTTGTAAGTGCTAGTTATGGATGAGCTTGGTTGGAGTGATGAGTTTGCTTATTTAATGGTGCACGATTGTTTGTATGACTTTAAGAATGAAAGGCAATGAATTAATGTTGAGAATGGGTGACTTAGCACCGAAGTTCATATAAAGCAATAAGATAAAAACATGAGAAAAAAAAAATATTTAAATGATAATCTTGAAGGGCAA
Source organism: Kandelia obovata (assembly GCA_021464305.1). Classification (NCBI taxonomy): domain Eukaryota; kingdom Viridiplantae; phylum Streptophyta; class Magnoliopsida; order Malpighiales; family Rhizophoraceae; genus Kandelia; species Kandelia obovata. The sequence goes on from JADCRA010000363.1 coordinate 912,193, forward strand.
GAAAGATAACACTTACACAATTTGTGAAGTAATTTTTTTTTCTATAATTAATTTGTTTAAGAAAAATATAAGCATTTGAGAAAAAAAAAAAAAGGAAAGCAATCTTATATAAAGTAAAAGAAGCAAATAACGAGATACATATGCTATAACATAATTTAAAAAAAAAATAATCGTAGTCTTTTTCCAAATAAAGAAACTAATTTGATTTCAAAAAAAGAAAAATAAATATATATAACTATGGAAATTTTCCATAGGAATAAAAAATGGCCATGATTTACCATTTCAAGAATGGTTGTAAAAAGAATTTTAAGAATAAAAAGGAATACCAATAAAAGATGAATGTGATTTAGAATTTTCAGTTGATGGATCAACCATAAATTTTTCAAATTGGTAAGAATGAGCTTTTTCACTAGTTCAAAAGAGTTAACCAAAAATAAATAAATAAATAGACAACCATAAAGATATAAGAATAAGTAGGTAAAATGATTAAAATAAAAAGTAAATAAACCGAGCAATTAAAGGGATTACTTAAAAAAATAAGAGTTTTAATTGAAGTTATTATAGCTAAATTTGTGTCATAAATAATGTATAATTGATATAAAAAAAGGAAAAAAAAAGAATAAATCTCAGATTACAACAAAAACTAATAATAATAAAAAAAGAAAAATAAAGACATATTTATTATGAATATACGCAAACTAAAATATATAAATAAGAGTCTAAGTCATGTCAACCATCCTTAAATGCTCTATGATATTTAAAAATCTATACTCACTTAAGGGCTTTCTAAAGATGTTTGTAAATTGATTGTTTATCTATAAACTGAAGAACAACATCTCTTTTAAGCATATTATCTTGAATAAAATGAAGTTTAAGAATTATATGCTTGGTTTTAAAATGATGGATGAAATTTTTAGTGAAATTTATGACTTTAGTGTTGTCACATAAAATAAGAATTCTAAGAAAATATAACTTGAAATTCTTAAAAATTTGTTTGATCTAAAAAATTTGTGAACAATAACTACTTATGACAAGATATTCAGCTTCAATTATTTAAAGTGCTATGAAATTTTACTTTTGACTAGATAATGACACTAATGCACCACCAAAGAGTTAACGAGATTTATAATATTAGTATTGTCATATAAAATAAGAATTTTAGAAAAATGCAACTTGAAATTTTTAAGAGTTTGCTTGATTTAAAGAAGTTGTGAATAATAATTAACTATAACAAGATATTCAACTTCAGTCATTAAAAATGCTATGAAATTTTGCTTTTGACTAGACCACAACATTAATGAACCACTGAGAGCTGGCAAGTACCAATGATACTTTCGCATCAAGTTAATTACCAACCTAATCAAGTCGCAAGTGAAAATGCCTTATTAAAATATATTCTTTCTTAATTATACTCCTTAGCCATTAGTTGAGCCTTATTTCAGACAATCAATCCATTATTATTTAGTTTATTGCCAAAGACTTACTTAGTAACTATGATAAGAAGGTTTTTAGATTTGAGGACTAAGATCCACACTTGGTTCCTCTTAAATTGTTTTAATTTATTCCTTATGGTATGCACCCAATGCTTATTACTAAAATCTTCTTTTATATGTTTAGGCTCTATTTAAGAAATGAGTGTCAAATTAGTGTTCAAGTACCTAAATGATGATTTAATCTTAAAAGAATAATTTGGAAATATGCTTCCATTTTATTGGCACCTTATGAACCATGTTTTGCAAGCTACCTACATTTTCAAGGTTTGGGTTACTTGCTTGGCTTAGGTTGCTCTTTTTAAGTGTTATCACCATTACTTTGTACATCTTTGCTTGGTAAGTCAATTAAGATTAACTCTACATTTTCAAAAGTATCTTCTTTTCTTAGATTAAAAGGGTTTATTTTCTCAACTTTAATGTGCATGAACTCTTTTACTGCTAATACTCTCTTATTAAAAACTCTATGTGCTTTGCCAAAGAAAAAGTATCATAAGAAAATACCTTTATGAGCTTTTAAATTAAATTTTCCAAGATTGTCTTTAATTTTCAAGATGAAACACTTGAATCCAAAAGCCTTAAATGATTGATTTGTAATTCATAATTCATATGAAGTTTTTTTTTAGTGACGAATGTATTAAAACTTAGTTTGACACATAATATGTCATATGGACAAGTTCGGTCCAAAAATATTTAGGCAAGTGAAATTCATTTAGCATTGTTTGAGTCATTTTTTGTAAGGTTTTATTTTTATGTTCAACCACCTTATTTTATTAAGATATTCTTGGGGTTGAAAAATTCCTTAGGCATCACGAAATTTTTATAAGCTTTCATTCTCAAACTTTCTTCCATGGTTGCTTTTAATTAAAGTGATAGAGCATCTCTTCTCATTTTATAATTGCTTACGAATTCTCTTAAATGCTTTAAGTGCTTCATCCATGTATGTAAGAAATAAGACTTATGCAAACTTTTTGTAATCATTTAATATGAAAAATGCATAATATTAGTTACCAAAAAAGGAGACTCCAAACAAACCAAAAATATCCATATGTAATAATTAAAGAAGTTTTGAAGTAGATAACATCATTTCGTAAGTAGTCATTTCACAAAATTATGGTTGTTTAATTCAGAGAATAATTTCATGCTTATGTGTCTTAAGCACCTATGCTTTATCTAGAAGTTAAGTACTCAACATTTTGGCTAGTAAGGGAGTGAAGATCAATACCATACATATTTATTTGCAATAAACAAAAGTTTCATTTGTTTTAAAATTAAAATAACACATAAATTGGACTTAAAAGAAACTTTTTAACTATTATCATAAAACTAACTAATGTTAAGTAACTTGAATTTAAGACCATCAACTAAATAGATATTATCAATACTAAAAGAATATCTTTTATCAATCTTTCCAATACCAATTATTTTACCTTTGACATTATCTCCAAATATTACATTTTCTTTGTTAATTACTTTAAAAGTAAGAAGTTTTCTACATTGTCAGTCATAAGTTTGAAGCATTCACTATACAAGTACTTTTTTTTCCCTCTAATTTTTCAAATATATCTGTATAAAATTTATCTAAATTTAGGTACTCAAATTTATTTGGGTCATTTTGAGTAAGTTTTGGTACTTTTTGCATCACCATAAAAATTTCTTATGACATGAATGTTTTTCTAATTTTACATACATCAATCATATATCCAAAATTACTACCATAATTTCATCTAATATGATATTTTTTTTTGTGATAACAAAAGTGAAGCTTTAATAAAATTATGTATATGAGGTTATGGAAGTACAAGAAAAGGTATCGGTTGTACCACTATGTGTGTGATGATTATGCCAAAATGATTTTCTAGTTGAATTATAAGAAGTTTCATGTTGTCATGATGCATGTTCATACATAAATGCATGTTTTTAACTTTTTAATGATGAGCATGCATGTGATTTTGTGTGGGTAGTTATGACATAAATTTTATGTGGATGATATAAGTGATGAAAGTCTAATTTAGATTTCTTATTGATTTATCTTTAAGAATAAAGTAAGAAAATAAGTTTTTCTTTTCCTTTAACAAACTTTAAAAGGAAATTTTGGAAGTTTTTATTTTTTTTTCTTTAGATAAGGATTTTCCTCTGTAAGCTTATTTAAAAAAAAAATTATGTGCTTTTTGAAAAAGTGATTCATTTTTGCTTTTCAAGATCTCATTTTCATACTATATTACTTTAAAACGAGTATTGAGATCACTAAATTTGTTTACTTGTTTGAAAAAAATTTTATTCATGCATTCAAGCATATTAATCATCTTAATATCATCACACAAGTTATAGTGAGAGTTTACCTCATCATTTTTTTCCCATAAAGCACATTTAATTTGTTTCATCACTAAAGGATTTAGACAAGATCATTCTAAGTGGCCTTGTATATTTTTGTGGTCGGTTTCTTACTTTTTTTCTTTTTAGGACAAGTTGTTGTAATGTGTTTGAGTTTGTTACACTTTTAATAAATGATCTTTTTTTTTTTTCTGTTGTGCACCATTTTTAATGGAACACTTAAATAACTTTTTGTCAAGTTTCTTTTTCTTTTTCAAAAATTTAGCAAATTTTTATACTAGCATCACAAACTCTTCATAATCTTATTTACTAAATGAACTATCATTCTCATTGTCTTCTTGATCATCTTCAACTATTTTTCTAACCAAGGTGAAGGATTTAAACACCATGCCTTTCTTCTTCATTGTGACTTTCTTTTTGAATGTCATCTCATATATGAGTAATAAACCCACTAATTGATTTAGGGGGGTAATGTGTTCAAGTTCTTTAATTTTAAAATTGCAATCACCTTTGGATTTCATGATTGTAAAGGTGAACTAAGTAAATTTTTGAAGAGGTCTGCATTATTAAGGTTTTTTTTTTTTCTAGATTTCTTAAAGAATTGACAATATTAACAAATCTTAAATACATTTTAGTGACATTTTTATCATTTTTTATTTCAAATAATTTATACTTATGCATAAGAATATTAATCCTAGTGTTCTTGACTTAAATGATTCTCTTATATGTCAACACAAGATTATGTCATAACTCTTCAGTTAATTAACAAGAAAAGATATAGTTGTATTCATTTAGGATTATAACACAATAGAACAAGTATTTAGCTTTAAAGTTAAGATTTTAGTTTTTGAAATCTTTTGAGTTGTAATCACTCTCGAGTTTGTCAACAGTAACTTCATTTTAGATTTTGATGATTCTTCAAAAACTTTGAGAAATAATTAGTTAAAATTTATGTCATAAAAAATTAGAGGTCTAAAAGGATGATCACCGTTGGGGGTGACAAATAAATGGAAAGGAAGTCATAAATCAACTCTAGTTAATGAAACCAATGATTCCAAGTCTAACCTTTGATAATAATCGTTAGTTTCAAAAACACCTAAGATAAAAGGTGGATTGGGTTGATAAAGAATACAAGCTTGTAATATGTGTAGCGTAAAATATAAAATGATTGCAATAAATAAAATTTAATGTAATTACAATAATTTTAATATTGATTAAAGATAAAAAAATAAATCAAACAAATTTAATCTGTAAACCCATTAACCAACTCATAAAAAAAAATATTTAAAATGTACTATTGTAAGGAGTTTAATAAGTGTGTGATTTTATACAATAAGAAATTATTAATAATAAAAAGAGTAAGACACGATAATTTATAATGATTTGAAATTCTTATTCTTACGTCCTCTTTTCATGGTCATTATTTTGAGCATTTCAAATCCACTATTGATATCCTAATAGCAAAAAGATTGATTATAGCAATAATATGATCATTGATCATAACTACATAAAGGTATGTGATCTTGTTATAATATAGTCACATAAATGTGTTTGTCCAAGCTCTTAATTTCTTAATTTTGAAACTTTTAAATACTTACAAAATTTAATATAGAGTTTTAATTTGTGATAATAATTCTTTTTTATTGTGCATTCTTGATTTTTTGAATGAAAAATAATTAAATATAAGCTTTTTGGTCTCTTTTTTTGGCTACTACAAATAAAGTTATTTATAAGCCAAAAAATGACTAAGGCCCAAAAGATCATTAAATGATGGTTAGAAATTCAAAATAAAAAATGCATGTCCATTGGTGCATTTTTTATATCAAAAATTGATTGTTAGAATTGATTATTTATTGGTGTATATAATTGTAAGTAATCATATATATAAAGTATATTGACAAAAGATAAACTCTAATTCAACTAGCTTAAACGAGAGTTCATCATTAAAAATTATCTTCAAAAGTCTTATTGGTGCTTGTTTAGGATTTTACTTTCTAAATTTAAAAATATTCATCCCGATAATACTCTTTTAAATTAAAGATCAATCCGTTCAATAAGGCACCAAATTAATTTTTCAAATTAATTCAGGTTAAGATGCTCTAGTTAAGATATGTTTCTTAGATGACAAAAAAGAAAAAAAAATGAATATTTTGATATCCAAAGCTTCTAAAGTTGGTTTGTGAAAATTTTCTAATTTTAATTCCTTATTTTAAAAAAAAAATCAACCATAAAATTGTGAGATTCTTATCAAAATAAGTATATTTTTTTTAAAAAAAAAAAAAATTGAGAATAACTTACTCGAACTTCATCTTTAGTGAAGATAATTTTTAATTTGAACTACCAAATAATTTTCTTACAAGAACTTTGAAATAATGAATTTTTATTTAATTTTTTGGTATATGTGAACCAAATTGCAAGTTAATAACAAAAAAGTTTGCTAGCATGTAGGTAAAACAAATTTCATAAATGCAAATTTATTTTACTGAATTAACTTTGATCAATGTAAATTTGATTATTTAAAGATGAAGTTCATTGCATAAATTTTAATATTTTTTCTATGTTGATATATAAATATTTTATATTATATGGTAATAATAATATATAAATAAATACAAGTAATTATTTTATTGACCTGTTAAAATTAACAAGCACGTGATGTGACATAAACCTCATTATTTGACATACCTTATACTGGTACAATTATATTAAAACGTGATAACAGGTGAAAGGACATTGACCTCCCCACCACTAAAGTGAATCCAAATCAAAAATGGATCTGCTGAGATATCAAATGACACATAGAAAGGTAAAAGCTTCATCTTGAGCGACGCTCGCATTCTTAAGACAAGCACAAGCACAACCACTGGCTACGTGGTCGCCATTTGTGAATCTCCTCTTGCTTGCTTGGAGAAAAAGGCAATCACTCCCATGCACGGCTGCACGGTCCCATGGTGGTAGGCAGATTTATCTTGTCCAGGATGACAGTTGCCCTCAAAATTTCTGACCCAGAATCATTTTAACAGTTTATTTTAAAAGTTAATTAACAAAAAGAACTCACAGGGAATTATTATATTATTAAATTTTAATTTCAATGATCAAAATATAAAATTAGAAAAAGCAAATATAAGTCAATTGCCAGTTCAATAAAATTTTAAAACTGAATTATATGCTGAAAAACGTTTGGGGTTCAAATAATAAGCTTTAGCATTTTACGTGGAAATCGATCCTACGATAAAAGGGACACGATTTTCTTTCTTTCTTTTTTTCCTTTTATCAGTTTTAACTCTGGATTGATCAGTCTCTACAAGCGATGATCAAGGCTGATCTCATACGACTGAACTACACCAAAAATTCAACTAAGTCTCTACTTTTTTTATCTGAATGACTGGTCTGGTCCAATTTGGCGACCATCGAGAGAAAAAAAAATGCAATCGTACGATTGCAACTTTAATGGCCTCTCCTCCGCCCCTTGTCTTTTCATTTGAAGACATGTCAAAGGAAGGTACGTGGTGTTGGCATTTTATTGCTCGTCGTTTAGCCTAGAGTTGTCGATGCTCTCTATACAGTTGTTCTCAGGTAGGACTACTAGCAAGTATTAGGAGAGGGGATTATAATTGAGTTTATTATTATTATTATTATAAATTTTATATTATTAAAATTTAAAATATTTAAAATAAAAAATTGTATGCTCTATAAGGTACAAAAAGGATTGATTTTTAGAAAATATAACACCTCTTTGGGTGGGCCTCAGTTAAAATGTGGGCTCTTGGATAATAGTCTAAGGCCTGCCAGGCTTTTATATTCTTAAGCTCCATAATCTTAGGCAGCTTTGTTGCTTTTTAATCATTTGAAACAACACCGCTCAAAAGATTGCCGAGTGAGAATTGGCGACATTGGACAATTCCCTACTTACCAGATACAGTGGTGCTCAAAGTCATAAAGGGATCCAGCTTTATAAATACTTTCAGTTTGGTTTTCTTTTGACAGCAACTGATTGCCAATTCAATCAATAACAGTCATTCCAATGACAGTTCGATAATCTTTCAATGCCAGTCAATTAAAAAAGTAAGAAATAAAGTTTCTTTTGAAACAAAGTCATCAATAATTTTAATAATATAACAATAAGACTTCTGTTCCTGACTCAAAAGTTTTGTTCCAACAAATCAACACCTAACCTAACGATAGCTGAGTTTCTTTCTAGACAACAATACAATAAAAAGAGCCATTTCATCCTCTCTTTAACTCAGCTAAACAAATGCCTTTGCTCTGTTCCATTCTGTTCTGTACTGTGATATGTTTTGCTTGATAAACCCACCCAAAAAAAAAAGAAAAACAACCAAAAAAATTTATATTCATTTTTATTATCAATTATAATTATAAATTAACAATATTAAAAACATATTATTAATAATTATAATAACTTAAGGTATAAATTTATATTCGAAATGTGATAATCCGTACGTGAAAACTGTGGAAATATGGATCAATGGAAACGTGCACGGCACGAATGAGATCATGAAACGTTCCCTGCTTCCATTTCCAGACGATTGAGGAGAATTTGTGAAGTGGAGCTCTCTATTTGCTCAAATTATTAGACGCTCGGGCCCCTCCTTTGGCAATAGAAATAGAGGTATCAATGGCAGAACTTTTGGACCAGTCTTTGTATTGGGCCTATCGCACACAATTCCTCCTTGCCTGACCTAGTGCCTTTTAGGAGAATGGAACCCTGGACTGAGGTAGCCATAAATTTCCTATTCCCTCCGCTTTTTCACGCTTTGTTTCGTGACGTATCTGGTATGCTATATGTATTTTGATGTAGACTACAGACTGCAGGAATATATTCCATCCGTACACGTTTCCCTAACCTCATCTCATCAGTATTTATTATTTTATTTTATTCAGTATCTTCTCCATTTTTGAACACAACTCATTTGCATGGGCCTAAATAGAGGTTTACTTGTCCAATCCAATGTGGGTATTGCCAATTGAACCCAACCCACTTGTGTAGAACTTGAAAGCCTATATCTGATTTGTTTAAGAAAAGAGATAAGAATTTCAATCGTGTCTTTTTTTTTTTTTTTATTCACTTCCTTTTATATATGTGTAAGTTGTAAAAAAATTCCCCATATCTGTTTTCCTCTCACCGCCTCTCTTTTCCCCTCTCTCGCTGTGGCTATGGCTGAAAATGAAGCCCCGACCAATGAAGCCCAACAGATCCTAATCTTCACGTACGGCACCCTCAAACGAGGTTTCCAGAACTACAACCTCGTACAAGAGATGAGCCGAAACGACGCCGCATTCATAGGCACCTACGTGACCCACCAAGCGTACCCTCTGGTCGTCGGGCCAACGGGATCCCCTTCCTGATCAACCTTCCGGGAGTAGGCCACCGGGTCAAGGGCGAGCTCTCTACGTTCTGCTAGGGGACTCGTCCGACTCGACGATTTGGAGGGCACGGGTCGCGGCCACTACGAGCGACTACCAATAAAGGTCACCAAGTGCGGAGGCGATTGGGGCGGCGCCGCTTTGGTCGATGCGGAGGTGTATTATGGGAATAGGAGTTTTGGAGAGAGGCTGTGGGAGAAGAGAGGGAGGGTTGGGTTGAGTGAGTATAGTGAAGTTGACAGCCAAGAGTATGTGAGAAAGGAAGATAGGCGGCCTAAAGGGACTAGCTTTATTGGTGATATCCAACTACTGTTGTCTAATTCTTGAAAAAACATAATTGGATGGATATTGCGGGCTTCAAACAATTGGGTTGGTAGATAAATTTGATCTTATTTTGGCCAATGCATGTTTATGTTAAAAGTTAGATTGTAGATTGGTGTGTAATTGGATGCTTTCTCTCTCTTATGTGTTCATTGTGAGAAATTTCCTTCCTTCCTTCCACACCACAAGTTTTCAATTACTGTGAGAAAAATGTTGATTGCCTCTGATATGATGCAAAGATGTGGGAATAATACAGCTTGCGTGAGATAATCATATGGCGGCAGCTATCACAGCAGTGTGAACAACTGAGTTATTTCTTTTAGTGAACTGCATTTATGTGGTTAATGTCCCGTTCTAACTTAAAGGGAGCAAGCGAGTGTCCTTCCTCAAAATTGAACAGAGCAAACCTGAGTTGTTGAAAGAACGGTGACCAAACTGAGCATTAATACATCGAACCAAATCAAAGAGAGATTGATTTGGGCTTCCAGGCTTATTGTACCCAAACTCTTGATGCCACGATGTATTATGGACATAGTACTGGAGTCTCCGGTCCATAGAACTTGGGCCTCCAAGACCAATACCTGTAGAAGACTGTAATGGGCCCAGCACTAAGCCGTACTCCTTCCGTCTTTACTCAACCGACCCCTTTGAATTTCCGGCTGGTGGATAACTGCTCTAGTTGTTAGGTCTCAAGTACTAGGCACGGTCTGCTAGGGATCGAGGTCAGCAACTTCATCTGATACACCATCTCTTATCAAGGACATATCCTTTTTTCTTTTTAAAGAAAAAAAAAAAGACATAATGAAAAATGTTAAAGAACACCTCAGTAATAATAGTTCTAAGTGTATTTATTTTATAAGAAATTAGGGTATAATGAATTTAAAATCTATTAATGTATTTATTTATAAAATTTTTGTTTATCTAAAGAAAAATAAAAGATATATATGAAATAAAATAAAAAAAACCCTAATTTCCCTGTCTTGGCCTGACACTAATCGGTGCTGCTTATGGACTAGATAAAATGCCTGTGCGGCGTGTCAGAGTCTAGAGTGACTGACTCTAATTAGAGACCAGTCTTAAAGAGAGGCATCTATGAACAGTTGTGATCTAATAAGCCAATTAAGATCAATGATATGTTTTTGAATTAAGCCTTGAAGAGAGTGTTATGTGAACATATTATATGTATACCGTGCGTGCACATACGTCACAAGGGGATGTAATGGACGACGTAGAGATTAATGTTGACTATAAGCCTCCAAGCCACTAACCAATTAAGCAAAATGAGATGGATTGGTCCCCCATTCATGGAGGATTGAGAAGACACGGTGCTCTATCTCTTGGCATGTGATCTCCCACTACGATCTTTGCACGCTGCTTTGCTAAAGGCGGCAGCTTGAAATTTTTTTCAACCTAAAAAAAAAAAAAAAGAAGAAGGGCTTTCACACCTTGAAAGGGCAGAATCAGAGCACATTTGCTGCATGCGCCTTGCTATTTCAGTTGTTTGGTTACATTCTACAGCTAGTTTGCCTTTCAATACAAGAATCCGAGCACATGGAGCCTCAACTTTGCTTCGGCTAATAATAACAACTTTTTTCATCAATCACGATCGATTCAGTGGGTTCTGTAATGCACCTAGCTAGCTGTTGAACACAATCCATATAACATCAGTATCTCACCTACTCCCTAATCTTAAAACGCAGAAAACAGCATTCCCATCCTTCCAAATGCACCCTATTAACTCCAAATTATATAAAAGGCGATTAAATTGCTTATTAATTTAAGCGATTCGTCCTTCATGGAAAAGATTTATTATTATTATTATTATTATTATTATTATTATTATTATTATTTTCAGTCCAAAATTTTCCCTTGATCAAACCATAAGATGACTAGCCAAAGAATGGTTAGTTTTGATAGGAAGTAAACAAGAGAGGACTGTGACAATGAAATTCTGTACATTTATTATCAGAGGTTACATGGGTATGTTAATAAGGATTCTAACAAGTGTAAATGTTCATTTCCTGAAGCTGATGCTATATAGGCTAGAATGTCTTTGCTACTGATGCTATTGGCTGGATTATAGTTTCTCAGTTGTGCATTTTCTCGAGGCTTAGGCTATTGGCTAGATTATATTATCTTAAGCCGATGCTATTTCCTATAGCTTAAACTTTTAGTTAACAGACACTATGGCCAGCAATAATCGAATAAAAGTGCATGCATTTAACCATCGGGATACGGTATCACCTTGTTGGGGTTTTATCTTCTAAGCAGCACTCGCGCAATGAGCGATCCCGTGTTTATGTTTCTTTTACAAATGTGAACAGCCTCCTTCAACACAAAGATGAATTATCAAATAAAGCAAAACAAGTTGGGAGCTTGGTTGGAAAGCACCAATTTCCAAAAGCATAATGAGTATATGGATGACAGAAATATTTTTTTTTTTTTTTTAATGTGAAAGTCTATTCAATTGAAGGCATGGATAAAACACAAACTCACATAACTTATAAAAAATCATAATTAAATACAAAGGTAGTATGTTTTGAATACAAAAATTTTCAATCACAAACCTCTTTTATCATGTCAAATAATAATAATAATAATAATAATAAAATAATGAGAAAAGTGAAGCTTATATTACACAACTATAGCAAGATACTTACGGGAAAACCACATTTTTAGAATAGTATACAACTAAGTACACAATTGACGATAAGTACATAATCATTTATTAATAGAAAAAAAAAATATAAATAGTATTGTAATTTAATGAGACTATTGAACTTAGATGAAATTAATATAATTACCATACATATGAAAAGAAATCACAATCATATACGGTCAAATCAAGAGAATATCTTTGACATTCTCTTCAAACTCAAGTTAGTGCTTTAGAAACCAATTTGAGTTGGCAAAGAAACTGAAGAAAAAGACCTGAGAAATGGGCCTTCATGAATATGTCAACAAGCTTATCTATCGATGAAATAATATGTCAACGACCTGAAAACGACTAGAGCCGTACACATGATCCAGAAAAGACAACAGGTGAAACTAAAGAAATAATGCTAGCATTTTCATAGTGATGAAACAATAGACCACTCTTAAAACAAATGAATTGGCTCAGTAATAATGACTAATGAGCATACTTCCAGACTAATAATCCCTAGATAATCCAAACCCTAATAGGAAGGCAAATGATTTTGTTTTTAGAAAAAAAAAAATATTGTAAAATTAGTGACTACAACAAGTTTGCCAAGCTCTTGCCCGGTCACCCTAATTCCTAATGTAGCATAAACTTTATGTTGTGCAGGAGAGAGAGCTCCAATCCAAGCATTCTTTTATCACACAGAAGCTCTAAAACTATTAGCCCTTTGATAGAATATTAGGAATTGGCCTGCTACTAGTAAAAATGTACACTCGATAGCCACAGAAACAAAAACACAGCAAGTTTTTCTTAACCATTAAAGTTCTTGCTTCATTCGCAGAATCTAACATTATAGTGCTCTGCGCCTCTGCTGTGTTCTTTTTGTATCCATCATCGAACAATTAAAAAAGAAAACCCGTATCACTTTTCCCATATACACTGTGCTGGGCCAGCTGAAACGTACATTGCTGCTGAACTCTTTGCTCACCAACCACTCAGACGGCCTTAATAATATATATGTAAGAGTTAAATATGTGATTCAGAAACCCATACACCTCCCCCGGCTACAGCCAGCCTCGGGATGGCTTAAATAAAGAAATCTTTGCACGCCATTGGAATAAATAACAAATTTATGAAATTGGTATTATATTTCAGTTTTAAAATTTTAATGTTCTTATTTTATTGGTTATTGTTAATCATTATGTCGATCAATCTCTAATACTATTTATTCGAGAAATGAGATAGTCTATACAAAAAGATTTCTGAACAGAATTTGAGTAATCAATACATTTCAATGCAAAAATTTTAATATTTTAATTTTATGTGTTATTTTTCTCGAATAATACTTATTTATTTTTTTATATAAAAATTTTTAATTAAAAAAATTGTTATTTGTAACTCCAACAAGAGTTGTACTTTAGAATCTTTATAAAGATACAGGTTAACTGTAAATTTCTACGAATAAATTATTTATTTAGGTTTTCACTCTTAGTAAAGTTATACGTAAGTCAGCATATTAGTGTTTAACACATGATAGTTTAAACTTTTCTATTAAATATTCTTTTTTTATTAAAAAAAATTGTCAAATTTCTATTAAATATTCTTGACAGTATACGTTTGTAGAATCGATTGTCTTGAAAACCATTATCACTTTCGCATGGCCCAGCCAGACAAATTGGCAAAAAAAGATATCGTACTAAAGTGTTAAACTGTAGCTTCACAATCTAATTTTCGCTTTCAGAGATACAAGTGGCGAATCAAAAACGATCGACTAGCACTAAGAGCAATGGCTCGAAGCATATTATACAATCAAGGGCATGACAAGATAGCAAGTTTTCCCGATCAAGCCAATGTGATTCATTAGTTTCCTTGATTGAATATGTTCGGTGAAAAGGATGAGTAGGATATCATTCAAATCATCAACACAGTAGATGATAAAGGAAAATGTGCTAGATGATAGAGCTTTTCGCCTAAAATGTAATAAACTGTTCAAGCATATAACATGATTACATGTTCGCAATAAGTTTTAGTACTGAAGTGGTCTCAGGTCCAATTAACAAAAAAGAAAGAAAAGTAAAAAGTGAATACATGATTCAATATGGGCGACAGCAAAGACATACTTTAGTGGATCTACAAGTGGGAGTGAGTGCATATACTGGTGGATGTCTATCAAAATTAGACCATCCAAAGCCAATAGGTCTTTTTGCATGTGCCTCGACCACAAATGTGTGTTACTACGCGCTTTTGGATCCCAACCCTATCCCTATAAATACCACTCGACGAACTTGTATCCCCAGGGACCGGAAATATTATGAGATTCAAACACATTCCAATGGCTACCCACAAAATCCTCGGAGCTCTTTTCTTTTTGTTAGTTTGTTTAGGCATATGTTCTGCAAGGAGATCCATCTTGAGCCACTTGCCAGAAGTTGACGTTTCTGGCCATGCTGGTGCTGTAGCTGGAGGTTATGGCGGTGGCTGGGGGCATGGTGGTGGTGGTGGTCATTCTGAGGCTGGAGAAGGGGAAGCGGTTACTTCCTATGGAAGTGGTGGTGGCAGTGGTGAAGGTGGTGGAGCTGGGTATGGTGGTGCTGCTGGAGTAGGTGGTGGTGGTGGAGGAGGCAAGGGCGGTGGTGGTGGTGGCGGCGCGGCTTACGGTGGACAGGGTGGTGGAGCTGGATATGGCAGTGGTGGTGGTGAAGGTGGTGGTGCAGGTTATGGTGCTGGAGGTAAAGGGGCAGGTTATGGTGGTGGGGGTGGAGGGGGAGCTGGTGGGGGACGTGGAGGAGGGTCTGGTGCTGGTGGTTCTGGCTATGGTTCTGGCTATGGTGCTGGCTCTGGTGGGGGCTATGGTGCAGGGGGTACGGGCTATGGAGGTGGTGGTGGAGGTGGTAGTGGTGGCGGCGGCGGAGGTGGCACTGGAGGTGCCCATGGAGGTGGATATGGTAGTGGGTCGGGTGAAGGAGCTGGACATGGGGGTGGGGCAGGTGCTGGTGTTGGTGGCGGCGGCGGCGGTGGCTCTGGTGGCGGTGGGGGTGGTGGCCATGGTGCTGGAGCTGGGTACGGAGGTGGTGGTGGCAGTGGCAAAGGTGGTGGCTATGGTGGCGGCTATGCTCCTTGAGATCACCAACTCGTCATTACATAATCTTAAATTTACAATCACGTCCATCTTCTTCTATGCTATAGTACTAAGAAAAATAAAGTGAACTTAAGTGAGGAGATGTATATTATATGAAAGCGAAAAGCAATATAAATTATCCTCTTTATCATTTTATCTTAATGTGATTTATTAATAAGATGTAATTAACGTTATGCTCTTTCGTCATTTTTAATTTTTAAGGCATCAAATTCATCATCGATCGGTGCATTGTTACTCAAAAGCCATCCCTCGAGATATGTGGAAAAAAAAAAAAAGAAGTGCAGTTACGAGAGCGCTGTTGCCTTAGATAATTCAACAACAATAATAATAATTTACCAAAAAATATTCTTACAAAAAAATTAATCTAATGTTACGTAAACATGATTAACGAATTGAAAGCAAATAATATAAAGAAAACATGATTAAGTTCTTGTTTTTTCTCCTCCATCGATCTTAGCATAAATGCCATAATCGGGGACGGATGTAACTGCTCTCTTGGCCCCCTCTATATATTAATTTTTTATATTTTAAAATTTAAATTTATTTTTATAAATTAATTTTTGCCCCCCTCAATCTTCAAATTGTCCCATAAATCTTCGTAAGTACAATGCAGAAAATCACACATATGAACTTGTAGAATTTGAAGGTTGAGCTCGAAAACATGATAATTATGAGTTTCTCTCTCCTTACTTTTTCCTTGATCACATGATTTATGTAAATTTATGTGTGTGTTAGGATGATTAAGAACTTATTATACATATACAAATCTTCATAATTTATTGTGGCATGACTATTAATGTCTAAATTAATACTCAAGATTTATTGTCTTTACCCTTGAAAAAAAAAAAAGATTTATTGTCTTTAATTTGTGCAAGTAATGTACAAAAAAAATTCTATATTAATTAGACCAAATTTATGGCTTAACTTGATTTAGTTGCAATTGGCATAATTTTTCAGACTATCTTGACCAGAAAGAAGCACAAAGAATTGGAATTTCATGCATATCAAAGTTATTATCATGATTGTGCCAAGGATATATATATATATATATATATTTGAATCAATTTCATTTGAAATTAATGAAATCCTAGCATAGGGCATTAATTAGCAAAATGAAAACTCAAGGATTCTTAGCGAACAAATTGAAACCCAGAAAAGTAAGCTACACTTCATTTAACCTTTCCTTTTTGAAGTGGTATGGTCAAGTACTATTCTTTGCCAACTTCTGTACAATATACTAAATCCATCTATTTTTATTTGATCAAAGAGTATTCAGGGCAGGACTAAGAAATTAACAAGGATTACAGCCTGACCTCCAAGGTAGAAACCTTGGTCTGTATATTGGCAAATCACAGGGTTCAATTAATTATAGATACACTGTGCATGTAATGTCACACAAAACAGAGGGTTGAAAACCTTAAATAACAATATAGCTATATATCATGGTCAATCGATCTTCCCAATCCTAGAAGAGTTCCATGACCAGGGAAGATGTTTAATGAAAAAATGATATTTAGAATTCTTTCTCTTCTCTTCTTTTTTTTTTTTTTTGAAAATTAAAATATTTTCTTCTAAAGTCAATAAATGTGCAACTAAAACACAACAAATAATATAAAATGTATGATGAGTTGTAAAAATTTATCTAATCACTCGTTCATTTTGTTTCTAATCTTAGTAACATATTTAGTAATTTTGGGTGAAAAAAATTGAGGTTTAAAATAAGATTTAAAATATATATATATATATATTATTAAATGGAAATGGTTCTCTCGACAAATCATTTAGCCATAGGCATTGACCCATTCGAGAATCGCTGCTGGTCGCCGTTGGCTGGCAAACACCAAGAATTTGGACCCACCACATACGTGACCACCGACTCCTCTAAAGTGCCTAATGGCACATGGCCTTACGTGCAAGAGCTGATGAATAACTACTCCCAACCTAAAAAATGTACCGTTGAGTAAAAAGAACTCAAATAAAGACGTATCAATTGAAATGTTTTGTGCTAATTTACCTAGCAGTAGCAGTGAGTGACGTACTGTACAATTTTAGCGGTGGAAAAGAGTAAGAATATTTTAAAAAATTTTAATTTTATGTTAAAAATAAAAATTTTATTCTTTAAATTTATAAGATATGACTTGTGTTATGATTTATAAAAATAAAATATTAAAAAAAGCATACAAATAGATTTAATGCAGTCTCATGCAGTTGCTCAGTGTAACTTTTTTTTTTTTGTTTAAAAAAAATTATGCTTCTTGTATTTAGAATACTAAAATTATTAAATTTTATAAATTTATATTATACTATTTATTGATCCATTGATAAAGTATATATCAATGGTAAGATTGTGGCCGGGATACTGTTACAATTTGTTACAGTTTATTTACGAGCGAAAATTATTCTTAAAAATAATATATTTATATTTTATAAATAAATATTTTTTTATCTAAATTTTAATATATTTATTTTAACGTTAGCATCCCACGAGGACATAACTAAAACATACTTCATGTAATCAGGTTGCGATAATCATTTGCAAATTTTTAAACATGCGGGTGTATTTTGCTACCATTGTGCTGATCAGAAGCGTTTTTACACCCACATCAATTGAGGCAACAATAAGCTTAAATTTTTTGCAAATTTGTCAAATTTTGGGCGAATACACTTGCATTGTATCTCGGTGAAGGATGGCTCCGTCAACAAGCTAAACAAGTTTTGGGCTTGAAAATTGATATTCTAAAGAGTTTCACATGTTCCAAGCAGCAGCCATGACAGTCAAACAGTGTTATTTGCAACCAGGGTTTGCTTAAAATGGATTACTCGTCAGAAGAGGAAAAAAAAAAAAAAAAAAAGGACGTTCAAATGAATGGACATGGATGGGAAAAGGGTAGAAGCCTAAGAAGATAACTATTAAATGAGATGATGGTGTGATGATGAGGTTAGAATTTGGGCCTGCCGCCAATGCTTTACACGAATTGAGATGATCTTCAGGATCGAAAGGGTAGGTCTCTTAGGCTTACATTCTACAAACTTTTTCTTTCAAAAAGTGGATGTATAGAAGACTTCCAGTGGCATATGGAGGACAGCCAAGATGCACACTCAAAAAGAGTGTTAGATGGATGATGATGCTCAAGAGTCAAGTGACACAGTGTACTTATGTTTGTGTGTTCTCAATTGGACCAGAATGTGGAGGCACGAGTATCTTTTTGCATGTGCCTCAACCACTCCTTTTGCAAAGGACGCGGCTTTGGACCCCTTATCCCATGCCTATAAATTCCCACCTTCAATTCCATTTTGAATCCGAGTTTGTGGGTGTCACAGCGTATCTAATTCAATGGGTTCTCGCAAAGCTCTCGTTATTGTTTCCTTTCTGTTGTTAGGTTTAAGCTTATGTGTTGCAGCCAGAACCCTCTTCAGTTTTGAAGAGATAGCTGGCCATATTCCAGCTGTTGGTTATGGTTCTGGCCATGGAGCTGGAAGTAGTGCTGGGTATGGAGGGGCTGTTGAGGGTTACCGTGGTGGAGGTGGCTCGGGTGGTGGGGGCGGTGGGGCTGTTTATGGCGCTGGTGGTAAGCATGGTTCAGGATATGGAAGTGGTGGTGGAGAAGGTGGTGGCCATGGATATGGTGATAGCGGTGAACATGGCACTGGATATGGTGGTGGAGGTGGTGCAGGAAGTGGAAGTGGACATGGTGGTGCTATAGGTGGTTATGGAGGTGATCATGGGTTTGGCTATGGAAGTGGTGGCGGTGAAGGCAGTGGAGGTGGATATGGTGCTGGTGGTGCACATGGCTCTGGATATGGTGGAGGTGGAGGTGGTGGAAGTGGCGGTGGATATGGGACGGGCGGTGAACACGGTACAGGTTATGGCGGTGGAAAAGGTGGTGGCTGTGGTGGTGGGTATGGTGCAGGTGGTGAACATGGCTCTGGATATGGTGGAGGTGGAGGTGGTGGGAGTGGCGGTGGATATGGGACGGGCGGTGAACACGGTACAGGTTATGGCGGTGGAAAAGGTGGTGGCTCTGGTGGTGGGTATGGTGCAGGTGGTGAACATGGCTCTGGATATGGTGGAGGTGGAGGTGGTGGGAGTGGCGGTGGATATGGTACGGGCGGTGAACATGGTACAGGTTATGGCGGTGGAAAAGGTGGTGGCTCTGGTGGTGGGTATGGTGCAGGTGGTGAACATGGCTCTGGATATGGTGGAGGTGGAGGTGGAGGTGGTGGGAGTGGCGGTGGATATGGGACGGGTGGTGAACACGGTACAGATTATGGCGGTGGAAAAGGTGGTGGCTCTGGTGGTGGGTATGGTGCAGGTGGTGCACATGGCTCTGGATATGGTGGAGGTGGAGGTGGTGGGAGTGGCGGTGGATATGGGACGGGTGGTGAACACGGTACAGGTTATGGGAGTGGAAAAGGTGGTGGCTCTGGGGCCGGGTATGGTGCTGGTGGTGCACATGGCTCTGGATATGGTGGAGGTGGAGGTGGTGGAAGTGGCGGTGGATATGGTACGGGTGGTGAACACGGCACAGGTTATGGGAGTGGAAAAGGGGGTGGCTCTGGGGGCGGGTATGGTGCTGGTGGAGACCATGGAGTAGGATATGGAGGCGGAGGTGGAGGTGGCAGTGGTGGTGGTGGAGGGGGTGGTTATGGTAGGGGAGGGGCACACGGAGGTGGTTATGGTGGAGGAGAAGGAGGTGGTCATGGTGGTGGAGTTGTAGGTGGCCACAGTGGTGGTGGAGGGGGCGGCGGTGGTTCAGGAGGTGGAGGCGGTTATGGTGCCGGAAGTGGGAAATGGGGTGGTGGGGGTGATGGACATGGCGGTGGCTATAGTCCCTAAAGTACGACATTATGACATACTCTTCTAATTAAGCGTCCGATTCCAACCATTTCAGCCTCTAAAATAAGGTTCAATTTGGTTTGATTGTAATGCATGTAAAACAAAATAAATTATGAAGAATTAGTATGAAACTAAATATTATCATGAAGCTGTCTGCTAAATTTATTATTTTATATGGTCATACGCTCAGGCATGGAATGGAATCCATTGTAATCCCAACAAGGCTTAATTACATGGCTAATTTCTTCTTTGGTTGTTTGATTGTTCCCACATCCCCCATCCCAGTTGTTATCACATTTTCCAGCACACAGCATGCATCTTCACAAACTGTGATTTATTTCAACAAGAACAACATTTTGACAACAATCTACATACACCGTCAAAGCTAACCAACCAAGGTTCCCCAATATCTTGACCAAAAAGGAAAACAAAAATATATGGGCTGAAAGACTGAAAGGGGTTCTTTATATTTGATCAGAAGAAGAAAATTTTTCCTAAATGTTGTAACATGTCTATAATCCGTACAGAATACAAACTTACTAGTAGGGCTTGCAAAAATGGATTTATGATGATATGTGATACTAAAAAAGTGCACAGCCCCTCCTCCTCCTACATTGGGTTTGGCCATGGAATCATCGGTTGGCCATCAGGAGTGCAAAGCTGTCAGCGCATCGCAAAAGAACATTTTGTAGTGCTGGATTGTGTATTGCTGTGCGCACATTTTCTATTATCATCAAGGAAAAAAGTCCATTTCTTTTTGTTTGTGGGATAAAGGCAGAAAAGATCGCCTCCACATGACGGCAATGTGATGTCATTGCATTCCTGCGAAACGAGCCCTCTGTATTTAATTTGCGGGGCATATATAGCCATCATAGAAGCGCATTGTGGATCTCTGATCAACTCTTTATGCATTAAGTTGACTATAGTTGCTAGATATCAGCTTTAAAAATCTTGACTAAAAGCAAGGCGATAAAAAATAATGGAAGATGATGACAAGAAGGGATCAGATGAACTTCACATTTTCCTAATCAATAGTTATAAAACCAAACCCGCTAAGCCATGTCAACTACCTTCATGACCAACTGGGTGATGGAGGCAGTGTAGCCAACATGCAGCTCAAAAACTTTAATGCTTCAATTCCAATACCAGCTATAGTAAGCATGGCTATGCAGTTAACCTAGTAATCCAATATTAGCCTGAAACAACTCAAGTAAATTAAGCTAAAGGTCAAAACAGTTCAGCGGAAAACAGCAACGTGGTGGAAGGATTTACAGCGAGAACCAGGGGGGCTAGGCCTTTTACATGGGAATGATCTTAATCTTTGCTTCTTGTCATTTCGGGGAAGCATAGCATTCATAAGACACCTGCTCCTTGAACCGGGCATCCTTTTTAGGCATCTTTCAGCTTCATCTCTCTCTAAATGCTTATCCATCCTTGTTGAATGTCTTTTGCAGTTTATTCGATTCTCCACCCCCAAATTATTTCGAGGAAGCTGATATCTGCCTCCTGAAAATTACATCCACCTCAACTGAGTTATAAACCTAGTTTCTAAAGCAGGTAGAAGTGTCATAAGAGTTTTGTAGAAATTCTATTACCTGGTGAACCTCCTGCAATTGGGTGCATGGATGCGGGTAGTGTTGGTAGATGAGGGTCATTTCCCATAATTCTGTCACCAGCCTGGTTGCAATTTTCTTCGACAGAAGGCAGAGAAGAGAATCTCTCATTATCACAAATTGCATCATGGCATTCACCCAATTCATGTGGCTCAGAAACAGCAATCATGGGGTCATCATCATCTCTGGATGTATCACAACATAAACTTTGTTCGCTTTTACTTGTTCCATGATAAATTTGCTCAGAAGCTCCCACAACCTCATCCACAGTTTCATTATCCTCCCTCTCAAGCATTTTTCCAAAAGATAAGGTGATCGAAGTTCCATCAGCTGCATCTTCAGTCACAACACCCTTACCATTTTCAATGTTAGCCACACTAATTTCTAAAGCACATTCACCATCTGTAGTCTCTAGAACTGATTTAGGTGATGCATTTGGAACACTAAGATTTGAAGAAAGCTTTTGTGAGTCTATCAAACTTGAGAACCAGGGTGTATCCTCTCTGGTATAAAACAGAATATAGGCAGCTTGAGATAGCACATAATCTTCTTTGAAATTGATGACCTGCCAAAAAAACTTAAAGTGTTATTGGACCATTCACAACTTTGCAGGTTTGTCCAACATTACATGGAAGAGCTCAGTTATTTTAGAAATCATGACCAATACACACCATTAAATGGACTCCCATCAGAAATTGGAACTTATGCTGAACATTTTCAAACTATGTGACCACCAAGGACTTATTTAGTGCCTTCCAAACACTTTAAGTTGCAGAAAAGAAAAACCAGGTTCTAGGCAAGACGATATTAAATTGAAATATGTTAGAGATCATTATTCCATTTAGGGTGTCCCAATAGTATGGTTAGATGATATATATATATATATATATATATATATATATATATAAACATGCCAAGTCAGCAAACAAGACAGAATTTTTAGCTTTACTCTTGGAGAAGTGAATAAATCAACATGTCAGCAAAAAGTAACAAAACTTATGCAAGTTATCAAGATGACTCAGTATGATATTCACAGCACAATCTCAATATTATAATTAGCCCTTAAAGTTGAGTAATGCCAAATGTGCTAAGAACTTTAATCTTTTTCACACTTACACAGGCTCCAACGGCCAGCATTCATGAATAGTATTGAGAAAACACATGTTAGAACCAAAATATGCTATGCCAATTAGTAAAAGATTCCAAATAAGAATTTTAGTACGCTTTAAATTCCTCAAGAGCTAAATAAGTACCAACAATACAAACCCAAACAAAATTACAATGGTGGGCCAAACAGAAATCTAATCTGGCAATAATTACCACTGAGTCGTCCAACTTGTGCCAAGTGTCTGGAGATGACCGTATATAACAAAAGTAATGTCCAGAAGTAGGTGAAAAACCATTATGCACCACAATTGCGTATAGCTGATATTTCAAATCTATCTGTCAAAACAAAAATAAAAAAGAAGTGTTGTAAAATAATCATTATATAAAAGTAACACGTGAGCATGGTATACAATTTTTCTTTCTAGGAAAACACCATTGATCTTCCATGACAATTCTGAATTAGATTGAAAAGAGGACATAGATTGCCTTAGTTTGTAAATTATCCAATCCCTGTAATAGTTAAGCACTATCACATGTATTTCACAGCCAAAGGCTTTCTAAGCTACTAGAAATATCCCACAAATAATAAACTTATCCAACTTACATTACTCTCTTCTGTGTAAAAGGTGTAGGGTTCCAAGTCCAGCTCCAATGGAAACTCCAAGTGTTTTCCAATCTTCTCAATAGATAATCCATCAGTCTTGAATCTCTTCAAATGCAATATAGCAACTGAAGGAACTTGATCCAGCATAAGTTGCTTCTCCCTGGATGCTTTTTCATTGCACTTCTCACACATTGGCTTTGACTCTGGATCTTCCATTTTCTCCACCTTGGTAAAAGATTCCAGAGCACACTGAAGAGTGTCCACATTTTCAATCTCCAAACTGAGGTCGATCAGGGGTTCATATTTATTTGAACAGTGACCACAATTGCAACATCGCAACTAAAAATTCAAATAGGAATAAAAGAAATGGTTAATCAAAGAAACAAAAATAAAATAAAAAGCTGTGTTGCAATTATCAAATGTTCCATCAAATGAATCTCTTCATTTTTTGTTACTTCGGTTTGCGAGACAGCATAATAGTATGAACAACCAATAAAAGTGATTTAGCCATTCATACTTTGCTTACAAGGCGACCACCAAATACACGCTTCGCTATATTAACTTCTTCTGAAGACATCTCACCAGTTGGGCATGAATCCAAACAGCATCTCTCAAGTCTATCTAGTAAGCATTGGAGGAATTCATGGGCATCTTCCTGATGGTATCTCTGGAAACTAGAAGAAATGTCTGATTGTTCATAGGTCAAGGATTATGAACTATTATAAAACTGAAATGTTGTCCACCAAAAGTCATACATTGCAGGATAAATCTGCATCTTATAGCATTTGAGACATCAGTCCTACGACAACTATATATGACAAAAATAACTTAGTTACACAAAATTGGAAATATCTAATTCTTTTATATTCAGTTCCGGCAGCAAAACGCCAACAAATGTTAATTGTTAAGAAAAATTGACAAACAACAAATGTACTGCATTAGTTCATAACAGAAACAGGCATCTTTCATAGTAATTAACAGAGAAGGATACAGTCCAAATTGTCAAAAAGTTTGACTGGTGAGACAACCTTCCCAGAGGAAGCTAAAGAAAGTTCAATATGTTCACGAAGAGAACAAAGAATACAGAATCCTTCAGCACAACCTGCAAACACCAAATCTTCAACACTAATTCTTAAAACTAAAGACCGATAAAGCAACTCAGATACTTAGGTGACATTACAGCACACTCACAGGGCTCTGTGTGATTTGACAAACGAAGGGCCTTAACCAGTGACACAGTATGTGTAAAGCATTGCAAGATCGCATTGATAAAGCATGTGTTTCCAAGATTTGAAAGCCCAGCACCCTGCAAAACAAAAATCATTAAAAGGGAACCAAAAAGAACAAAAAAGAAAAGACGATCAACAGCCCAGACACAAGTGTAATTGAATTCAAACACACTGAACATAAAAATTTTGTAACAATTACTCATAGACATACCACACCCGTAGGTCCAGTTTCCTGCATATGAAATGAGAAACCAGGAGGTTCGTCTTCTCCAGCCTTTCTTTCTGTTCTTTCAAAATCCCATCGATCCCAATCTGTCTGCCATCTGCACCATGGTTTGCACCTATACCTATACTGACCATGAACAGGACAATTATAAAGGCAAGGGGATGGGTTGAAAAGGTACCCCTCCCTTTGGTAATGATAGCAATTACCATAAGCATATGTCCTTCCATCATATTCAAGATGGAAAACTTCCTCACCATCATCAAACTCTCTTTCACCATGATGTGTCAACCCCAGGGGACTCGAAGGACCTCCTTTGAGCTCTACTTGCATAAATGAATAAGACTTCTCACCATTATCATCAATAGGATCCTCACAATTAAGTGTTTCCCTTGGAGGTGGCCCTATAGCTACACTACCCAAAAATTGCTCATCAGACTCATTCAAAGAAGACGGTGAAGAACCATGTCCACTAGAGGCTGAATAAACAACAGAATCATAAGCTAGGGTTTCAACGTGTGCTGAGGCCAAAGATTGATCCTCGTCCATTAAAGACCCATCTGGATATGCCAAGGAAGCAAGCAAATTGTCTGCATCTGGAATACCAAGGTTTGAAGACAACAGAGGCCCAACAATGTCTGAGCACATGAGTTCCACTGATTGGTTCCCTAGGGTTTCCATATGCGCAGAAGACAAAAACCCACCTGGGGTTTCCACAGTTTCAGAGATTGCAACTGATTCAGCACGTGTATCAGACAAAAACCCAACTAGGGTTTCGCAAGAATTGCTCATATTCGACGACAATGTTAAATAAAATTCCTTACCAGTAATACCGGAAGGTGGATTATCAATGAATCCTTTATCTACTGGTTCAATCTCTGAAGACAGCGAGAACCCATTTCGATTCGGCGATAAACCAACCGGTGACTGACCCTCCAAGGCCAAAGTAGGCGGAGAAGATGAAGACCCATCAGCGGTTTCAGCCATTATATATATATAGAATCAAAGAAGACCCACCAAGATTTGGCTCAGTTGCCAAAAAATGCGTCACTCTTCCCAAAAAAAATAAAAACCGACAAGCAGAATGTATATGGCGAGAACAAGAAGTCAGTCTTGTTTGGCTTGCAATTTGACCTTTTATTTTCTTAAAAAAAATCCAAATGATTTTGAAGATTTTAGGGAGGATATGAGTTTCCAATTTGAAGAGGGAGATCAAAAGGGAGGGAAAGCCGAAAAGTCTCTGCTTTTTTTTTTTCTTTTCGGGTTTCCCTTTTTTTGTGGGTTCTTTCATAACCGTTTTTAAAAAGGGAGGGAAAACTCAACCAGCTTCTTCTTCTTTTTTTTTTTTTTTCTCATACCCCCAAAAAATGAATAAAATAAACCATGGAGAAAAATCTGAGACATCAAGAGAGAGAGAGAGTGAACGAGAGAATTTTGTGCCTGTGAGCTAGCAGTTTAATATTAGCAGTTTATTATTATTTTTTTTTGAACAATTTTGAACAAGAAGATTTCCAAAAAATGGTTGGTGTCACGTAATCAAAATTTTTAACTAAAATTTGAAATCTTGACTCCAAAATACTTTTTTTTAGTCAAATACAAAATTAAAAAAGAAAATATAAGTTTATACAAAATTTTATTTAACTTTTATTATTTTTTATATAAAATTATAAAAAATGTCAAGACATATATTTTTTTTAAGTATTTTCTTTACACTTGTTGTAATGTGCCCCTTATATACCATTTAAACATATATTTATAGTATGTTAATTGACACTCCTAACTATTTAGAAATATGCATAATTCTCATTATGCATAGTGAGACTCTCACTTTGAGATAACTTCTGTACTAACTCTCAAAATCATAACTCTCTATTTAAGGACGGGCTGTCACCTTATAATGAACTTGTTCAACCACTTTCTGCAATCACTCATATTCTTCTTCCCTTAAATAGGTCATGTCACCTTATTTGATTTAGATAGGACTTATGAAAACATACAGATCTATCACCATTACCATACCCACATTTTTTTAGAGATAACCACTCACTATTTCCTGTTTTGGTGGCTTATGGAGAGCCACTTCTACCATGATTCATCCCATCACTTTTCAATTGATCATAGTTTAGTGTTAGCCCGAGCTCGTGCTTGTGCGCCAACGTTACTGTCGTTGCTATTGTGTTGTTATGCTCTCAATGTGTCTACTATTGTGCTCTCAGCGTTCCTACTACTGCTTTCCCAGCATGTCTATTGTTGCGCTCCCAGCGTTCCTACTACTGCTTTCCTAGCGTGCCTGTTGTCACGCTCCAGTGTTCCTACTATTGTTGTATGGTGTCGTCTCAACCAACGACTTAACCTCTCATTACTTAAATCTCTACAACATGCAGTCCCTACACTTTGTAGATGACCCTTGCTTCCTTAATGTAACTGTTTCACGTCAATTTGATACTAAGTATTAGTATAAGGGCTCCTTAAAATTGCTTGCATTCTTTTGTTTAGGGATTTAAAGGGCTAACAATTGGTCTTTACTATCCATAACTTTATTGTTCGTGCAATGCATTGGTTTTTGAATTTAGGTTATAATGAAAATATTTACTTGGAGTATGAACAGATTAAAACCAACATGAATCAAACTTTAGATTAGTAGGAATCAAAGAAGTTCATAATTTAGTTGTAACAAATAAAATTAATACAAAAAGTTTTAGAATTAGTCCATTAGTCCTCATTCAAAAGAAAAAAAATCTACCACCCTTTACATATAGAGAATAAAAGTATGAAGCCAATCCACCTTGCCAACAAATAGGCCACATATTACAAGCATGTTAAGGTTGAGGACCTTAAGCCATGAAAGTGTTCTTTTTCTTTTTATCTTAACAATCTTTAGATTTGCCTTCAAAGCCGCATTATATTATATAAAATATTGTCACAACACGTATGATTGATTAAATATGCATAATTTTTTTCTTTCAATGTTAATCTTTAAGATAAATTATGAGGTAGTAAATTAAATTTATTTAATTTGATCATTTAATCTGTATTCAATTTTAATTCTAAAAAAATATAATTAAATAATTAATAATAATTCATTAAAAATAATAGATAAAGAATTATATATATATATAGATTTAATTCAAATTGAGTTTAATTTTATTACCTTTTTCTTCACTTGCATGGTGAAGAAATTTTATATTAGGTCTCTCTAACTTTGACAATAATAAAATTTTAGTAAAACTTTTACCAAAATATAATAATTCTTCACTAGAACACTCTTTTTTTTTAATTTCAGTTTTTCTTTATTTTTCTTTTTAATATTTCTCTTGAAACAATTTTATATCTTTGGGTTTTGTCTACAAAAATTTATACAATTTTATTATAAATAAAAAAAATTAGTCATTAGATATTAATTTTTTTAAAATAAAAAGAATCAATTTCAAAAATAGAAAATTTTATTTATGATCAATTGCAATACTTATATTAATCAACCAACCAAAAATGTTTATCTCTTTTTCAAATTCTATACTTTCAATTCTTCAATGTTATCGATCAATCATAATTATTGGTTAGATCGATTAACATAAATTCTCTATAATTTTTGTAATTTTAAAAATTTTAACTATTTAATTGTTTTTGATTGATTATGAAGCAAAAGTAAAGAAAAAAAAAAGGTTCATTTTCCTTTTTAGTCTCATTTACTAGTCAAGTCAATCAATTCAATCTTAATTTTTTACCAACTTTGAATCTTCATGATTATTTTGTTTTTTCTTTAAAATAACTCAAAATTACACTTAATAATTTTTTTAAAAAATATAGATTTGATAGTTTTTTTTATTTATCTTCTATTTTCTTAAGCTTTCTATTAAATGATATAAGTCAATTGATTCTAATTTTCTGTCAACTTTGAATCTTCATGATGTTTTTATCTTTGTTCGAAATCACTCAAAATCTCACTTAATATCTTTATAAAAATATATATTTCATAGTAAATAAGATCTTTGTATAATTGTTAGTATAATTTAAATTTGAAATTAAAAAATCTTACTATAGTAAGCATGGAATAAACATTATTTATTAAAATAAAATGAACATTAATGACTCAATCAAATATATGAGACATATCAAAAGATAGAGGAATAAAAAATAACACATGATTCCACTAAATTTAATAATCTTTACCTTAATCTTTAAATTTAATAAGAGAAAAGGAAATTTAATTTCATGTTTTATATATTTAATTCAATAAAACACATGTAAACTACTAGATACAAAGTTACATGTCATGTTAACAAAAATAACTAAGGCAAACAAATCACATGAATTCCCATTCAAATATATAAAAAGAGAAATCAAACATAAATTGTGTGAATAAAAGTGAACAATAATAAATAGGAATTTTTTTTTTTCATGAACCTACATTTTCTTGGAAACTAAACATAATAAATAGAAATAAAAAGCTAAAGTCATGCTTAATTATGATCACCAACATTAGTAACTCCAAAAGAAACCCTTGCAATGTAAATCAACAATAACCCTATAAGGAACTAAAAATATATCTCCAAATTCAAGCACTTTATGTTAAATCTTTTCACTCCTATTCATCTCACCCTCTACAACATCAATCATAAGCACACATCTATCCCATTAAACAATCACACCATAATATAATAAAAAAGAAAATATTAAGAAAATGTTAGTAATTTTTAGCTAGCACTACAGTTTAAAAATGCATTAAAACCAAAATCTCCAAAACTTAAAAATAAAAACAAAAATCACAAAGGGTAACATAAAAAGATTACTATATACACAACCACACACTTGTAAACATGCAAAAGAAAAAAAAAACAAATTAGAGAGCAAAGAACTTATAATCATATATGTTGCCAAGGCAGGATTATTAGAAATGTTTCTATGAAATTCAATCCAACTTTGTATCTTTACCCTTTTCTATTTTTATTTAAATTATTTTATTATTATTCTAAATCATTTTTTTAGCTCATTAAAACCTTTTGTTAGTATTTATTTTTAATAAAATAGGTTTTACATACCATAAATAAATGTTGTGCACATTAATTGAAAGAATTAATAACCTTGACATATCCAATCATTTTTGGAGCAAAAAGTGAAAATTAATTGTTAGTGATAAATACAAAAAAAAAAACTTAAACATTTAATCTAAATTCTTTTAACCTATATTTGAAAAAAAATTGTAAGTGATAAATACAAAGAATTAACTTGAAAAAATATACAATTAACAAAAGGATGATTTCAAGATTGATGTTATATGTCAATTTAGTTTTAATTAATAGATTTAAGAAAGAAGGATTCATGCGTAAATAGAAGTATTTAAGTATTTCTTACATTTGGAAGTAGTCTAATTTTGTATAGACATATTTTGGAGCTAAAACTTAGGAGTGATAATATTAAACTAATTTGATCAAGTTCAAGTAGATTTTGATTGGACTTTATTATTATTAAAATAAAATACTTGAAAAATATAAGCTTTCCTAAATTTAAGAATTTTATCATCTTAATAAAAATAAGCACCAAAATAAAAGATAGTAAAGTAATAATGTTCACTCATTTTAGCAAATACAATATATTGTATTAATATTATACCTACATGATATGCAAGTTTATCATATTTATTAAAAAATATATTTTTTATTTATATATTTATTTAAATGAAAAAAATAAAATGAAACTTAAATTATAAGTATTTAAAAAAAATATGAATTTAAGACTAATTTTTTCTCTCTATGAAAACAAAAAAATAATAAATTATGAGTTTTTTTTTCAAAAAATTGTAAATTTTGAAAAATTTTCCTTTCCTATAGAAATAGAGAAATTTAATTTATTTTTTTAGAAATTATTTTCTTTCTTTAATTTTCTTTAATTATAAATATTTGTGTTATGTAAATTTTAGATATATATGAAAAAATTTTAACATAAATAGGATAAATTGTAAT
The DNA here is from genome assembly GCA_021464305.1 of Kandelia obovata. Classification (NCBI taxonomy): domain Eukaryota; kingdom Viridiplantae; phylum Streptophyta; class Magnoliopsida; order Malpighiales; family Rhizophoraceae; genus Kandelia; species Kandelia obovata. Next base: position 943,076 of record JADCRA010000363.1, read on the forward strand.
ACATGTTAAATTGTAATTAAATAAATTAAAAGTTAAATTTACTCAATAAAAAAAGAAAAGAAAAGAGCAAAAAACACATAAGAATGAAAAGTCACACAATCTTAAAAATATGTTATAAGCAATTAATAAATACATTTATTTATTTATGAAATTAGAGATTTACATTGAACTCCAAATCAGTTGAACGATTAATCATCCATAAAAGGACAAAAAAAAGAAGATGACATATCTTATTCCTCAATTATCAATTAAAATAATACCAAGTTGTTGATGAAGAAACAAAATGTAAGATACTGCAATTAAGCTTGTAAAAATATGTTATGAAATTTATAGTATAGTTTACAAAAGCTATGTAAAATTAGCTAAAAAATTAGTACTAATCAACTCTAATGAAAATAATTATAAGCACTAACCATAAAAGAAAAGAAAAATTAATCTTGTGAAATTTAGTTGAGAAAGCATTAACTTCAATAAAAATTACTCTAATGAAATCTAATTTAGAGAAAACAAAGGAATAATAATGCTAGTGTAATGGTAATTTTATAATGTAAAGAATAAAATTAAATGTATATTAAAATCCTAATTTTATTGAGATATATGTTAAAATCTTAATTTTATTAAGATATTGAGAAAAAAATATAAATCAATTATTAAGCTAATTTTAAACACAACAAACTATGAAAATATGTTAAAAAAAAACTTAAAATTAAACAAATGTTATCATAGAAGTGTTTCACTAATTTTCTTTTAACTTTTGTAATTATATTATTCATATAAATATTTTAGAAAATAATTGAAAAAATTATATAATATTGCAACAAAATGTAAATTAATACAAAAGAAGGTAAATTGTAATACATATTGGATTATTATAAATAAATTAAATAGATTGAAAGTAAAATTTACTGATAAAAAAAAAAGAAAAAAGAAGAATGTTAAACCGCATAATCATGAAAACATGTTACGAGCAATCAAGAAATACTCTTAGTTAACTATAAAAGTGAGAACCTAGATTAAGTCTCGAATTGATTAAAGGGTTAATCATCCATAAAATGACAAAAAAAGATATATCTTGCCTCAAATTGCCAATTAAAATAGTATCAAGTTGTTGATTAAAAAACAAACAAACAAACAAAGGTGAGGTACCACAATTAAGCTCGTAAAAACTAGTTAGACAATTTATGATATATCTTACAAAAGCCATATAAAATTAGCTAAAATAATAAAACCAATTAATACTAATGAAAAGAATTATAAGTATTAACCTTAGGGAAAAATTAGTAGGTTGAAATTTATTTAAGAAAGCATTAATCTTGAAGAAAAATTACTTAAAGTGAAATTTAGTTTAGAGAAAGAAAAGAATAATAATGTAAGTCAATCATACTTGTAATTTTATAAGGTAAAGAAGAGAATTGGATACTTATTGAAATATTGAAATTTTAGTTTTATTAAAATGCCTGTTGAAATCTTAATTTTATTAAGATATTGAAAAACTATAAATCAATTATTAAGCTACTTTTAAATGTTTTAAACTGTAAAAATATAAATTGCAATACATATTAGATTATAATGAATAAATTAAATAGATTGAAAGTAAAATTTACTAATAAAAAAAAGAAAAAAAAGAATGTTAAACCTCATAATCATGAAAATATGTTATGGGTAATCAATAAATACTCTTAGTTAATTATAAAAGTGGGAACCTACATCAAGTCTTGAATTGATTGAAGGGTTAATCATCCATACAATGACAAAAAAAGACGTATCTTGTCTCTAATTAAAAAAAATAAACAAATAAAGGTGAGGTACCATAATTAAGCTCATAAAAACTAGTTATACAATTTATGATATATCTTAAAAAAGCCATATAAAATTAGCTAAAATAATGAAACCAATTAATACTAATGAAAAGAATTATAAGTATTGACCTTAAAGAAAAATTAGTAGGTTGAAATTTATTTGAGAAAGCATTAATCTTGAAGAAAAATTACTTAAAGTGAAATTTAGTTTAAAGAAAAAGAAAAGAATAACAATGTAAGCCAATCATACTTATAATTTTATAAGGTGAAGAAGAGAATTGTATACTTATTGAAATTTTAATTTTATTAAAATGCATGTTGAAATTTTAATTCTATTAAAATATTGAAAAAACTATAAATCAATTATTAAGCTAAGCTTAAATGTTTTAAACTGTAAGAGTATATTAAAAACAAATCCTAAAATTACATAAACATTATCATTTAAGTATTTTACTAGTTTTTTTATGGCTCTCATTATTATATAATACATATAGATATGATGAAAAATAATCAACATTTATATAACATTGCAATAAAATGTAAATTAATATATAAAAAAAAAGTTGTTGTGTCTAAAATATGTGTAGCACTATCTTAAGGATATTTTTTTCCCTTTTAAACAAATTTTCATAGTGCATTAAATTATAGTAACTATCCTTTTAAAATACAAAAGACTTTTTCATTAATGTGTTATTCAAATAGTGAGATCACAGAAATATCCCCTTTTTAAATTAATCTAACATCATAGACCTTTCTCAAATAAAGTAGAGGAGAAAAAAATCATTAAGATCTCTCTTGATACTTTTTAAGAGAAAAAATAATAATTTTAATATATTGTAGTGATATGATTATTCATAAATAAGAATAATGGCCCATGCCAATAACAATTAGCTATTTTAGTGTATATATATATATATATATATATATATATATATATATATAAAGGCATATAATGGCTAGTTTAATCATCAAATAACTAGTCCAATGGTTATGTAACAATTAGTTGACCAAATATAAAAAGTGACAATTAACCTTTAAAAATACACTAATTTACAATAATTACTCTCTATTTTAAAAGAATAATTTTGCTAGATTTATCAATAAGAACATAACACATTATTTTTGGTACCTTTTAGATTATGAATAAAAAACTAAAAACACAAGTTTTGACATTTATAAGTATAGTAAAATAAAAAATTTTATAAACCATAACATTTTTATAAATATTAATGAACTTACTACCATGTTGTTTAACTTGATTAAGTAGTTATACTCGCTTAGTTTGTTTCCACAAGAGTTCTAAAGAAATTTTCCTAAAATCTTATAAAAAAATTACATTCCATTCTTATATAATTTATTCTATTAATTATAAATTCTAGTAATACACCACCCATAAAAGCTATAAAATATTGGATTTCCCCCCCTTGTATTATCTACACTATAGGAAGAAACTTTATAATTTTGATAGTATACATAAGATCAATCAGTGACTTATTATTATTCATATAAATATAGTTTTAACAATCTCCTATTACATAAGTCAAATTTTTATTACTTTTGATCATTCTTTATAGGTGTTCCTCCCATTTTCCTTGATTTATCTTACACCAGTTTCTTGTTTAGTGATTTATGTAAAGGATCAATCAAATTTATCTCTAATCTTACAAAATCAAGTGATCACTCGATCATTAGATAATTGTTTTGCTAACTTATAAGTTAGAAAAATATATCTTTCCTTTTAGTTATATGACTTATTCTTGGTACAAGCAATTAACATTTAGGTTAGACAATTCATTGACATTTATATTTTCAGTTTCACTTATAATGGAATTCCATAAAAAAAATAAAAAAATTTCTTAGCCACTTTGTCTTGTACTAGTCATCTCCAAAGTTATAAATTTAAAATACATGGTAGATCAATTAGTATTTATTTTATTGATATGTTTTAAGTCACTGCATTATTTTTAAATGTGAACACATTTCATTTAAATAAAAAATTTAGTTAATATTATTATATTTTTTTTCAATACAATTGATAATCAACTATAAAATATATCATAATTCATAATATCTTTTAAATATTTATAACATGGTGATAAAGCACCATGATCCACAAATATTTTAACACGGTGTTATGAAACACTTAACTTATTAGTTTGTAACTTGCATGACACAACTTCTCTTATAGTTTCTAGTAATTGTACAAAATATCTTTTTCTTCATTTCTTTTAGGCTACAAAAATTTTCCTTTTGAGGTGTTATATAAATATTGCAAGATTAGAATAACATGAAAAAATAAGATTTGCAAAACTTAAAGAGGATTAAACTTAATGTCTTTCCATATAACATGGTGTAGGAACTACCAATAGCCAAAGAACATCCCACCAAAATTAAAATCTTGATTAAACTCCTGATTGGACCTCTCTTTACAATACATTGAAGAACTCTTTTAAGCAAGTATTGGTTAATTGATAAACAACTACAAGAACATTAGTATATATATTAATGAAGCTAATCTATTAATTAAGAACATTTTCTTTCATGGTATAAATGATTCACAAAATCTGCTTGTAAAAATGTCTTGAGGAAAAGGAAAAGCTTTCTAAAAAAATTCATAAAGAGTTTGAAATTTTTGTCTATTAACATACTCATGTAATTTATGTTTTATATTGATAAACTGGGATAGTAAAATTGTAAGACACATTAATTATCGTAGAAATGGGAAAATGGAAACTTATTTATTGGTTACCTCGTTCCATATGGAATGTAGCTACTCCTACACCATGCTCATATGTTCAAAAAGTTAAGCAAATGTACATTTATGACATTGCTTCCCTAATCTTTGTTTACTAAACTAAAGGAAAAGGATGGGAAGATATTTCTTCCATAAACATATTAAGCCAACTAGCATATTTTGTATGCAATATTACAACTATGTGATCAATAATTTAGTAATTTGAAAATTACTATATGATAACCAAACCAATTTAATAAGGTTGAATAGCACTCATATAAACTAATAAAAGTTAAGATCATTCTTGATATTAGCTTGTGTCTTTTCATTTACAAAGTAATCGACTTTATCAATATTATTGATTGTATGATTGAAAAACCTCTTAACTTGAACTCGTATGATTTTTTTTTTTGAGTTACAAGTATTTTTTTTCTATCATTTTCATGATACTATTTATAATTAATTCACACACCTTAACATTCTTTATAATACCAACTCTTTGTAAGTGATCAAGAAATAAAAGTAATGATACAATAAGGAAAATAATAGTTAGTTTATAAACACTAGCAATAACGAAATTTTGATTGATAGTTGAAAACTTCTGATTGAATTGCCCACATTTTCTACAAGATTAAGGGCCAATATTTGCACTAGCATTGATATATATAGATTGAGTGAGTGTTACAAACATAAAGGCATATACATATGGGATTGTCATCTTTTATGTCATTAGCATTGCTAATTCCTACAATAATATTTTTATTAAGATTGGTTAAATTAAGACACCAAAAACCATCAAATCAACTCCATAATATGCCAAATTCCTTGCCTTTTTCCTGTTTCTATAGTGTCATACTTTATATCAAAACACAAGTGTCAAAAACTATTGTACAAATATATAATAGAAACAAAAGCAACTATCCTTAAGATCATTAAAAAATAATTAACAAAATTATATAAACTTGAAATAAATTGTAAATTAATAAAAAAAGATATTTTTTTCTAACATGTGTATAGTACAATCCTTAAGAATATTTTTCACTTTAGTATAAAAATTATCATTGTGTATTAAGTTATAACGATTATCCTTTAAATATATAATAATGTTTCCATTAATATGTACTTTAAATAGTGATATCATAAATACAACTCATTTTTAAATTAGTCCAACGTCATGATCCTTCTCAAATAGAGTATAGGAAAAAACTCATTAAGGTCTCTTTTAGTCTTTTTTTTTTTTTTGGAAGATGAAAGAATGACCTTTATATTTTGTAGTGATATAATTATTCATATAAGAGAATAATGACTTCTAAGGGCTAGTCATTTTAATACGAATAAAGGTATATAATAACTAATTTAATGGTTAAATAACACTAATTCAATAATTATATGACAATTAGTTGACTAAGTTTAAAAAGTGATAATTAGTCTTAAAAAATAAACTAATTTACAATTTACAATAGTATATAGATAATTGGTAACATATATTCTTATAGAATTACTTAAACACTTAACTTTAAGTGTAAAGTTTAAATCCTAATTTTTAGGGAAAAAAATAAAGTTATAGATGGTGGATTCATTTTTTTAACCAACAACTAATTAATTGTAATTGATTTGGTGCCAATTTAAAAAATATTTTTTAATGTAAATTACTCGCATCATCTTAAATCGTCACACTTGGTTAGTTGAAATATCTCTTCTAAGTGAAATTACAAGTTAAACACAAATAATAGCTCTTATGATACCCTATGTGTTTCTGAATATATTATTTAGATATAAATTTAGGAAATATAATTTTTGAATTTTGTTAATATTTGATTTTGGCTCCCATGTGATGATTAAGCTCTAAGGTATCAAAGAGGACCTATAGATTGCTTAGACAAAGGGATTTAGATGTATTGAACCATAAGTAGATTTCTTATAGGCTATTTATTTGATCTAAGACATAAGTATTAATGGTTACTTAATTTTAAAAATAATTTAAGTATTTAATTTAAATTATATTTTGATATTTACACAATAATTAATTTATATTTTTTTTAATAATAAAATTAAAAATTTTAACACACATTTAATTCATTCAATGTACTCTATTATAATTTAATATGTATTATAATTTATTTAATTTATATTAACAATCTTTTACATATATATATAATTTGTACAATTATAATATTCATAATTAATGAATATAAAAGAAATTTTTTAAATAAAAAATATTTTAAAACTTATTTTCTAATAAAAATTCCTAATTTAAGTTTTATTTATTTAAATAAAACACAAGTAAAATTTATTTCTTAAAAAATAAAATAAATTATATATCACATAAATTTAATACTAATATATTTGTGTATACGTTAACTTTGTATAAAACATTTCAAACTTGAAGTTAAAGAAATGTCAACTATAAAACACATATACATTTGCTTTTTTTTTTTTTTCATTTAAAACACTATATACTTGTATTCCATCCAAAACACCATAATATTGTCATCCAAATTAGAATGATGATAGCAATAACTTAATATGAATGTTTCTTATAGTTGGGAAAAACCTTGAATGAAAATGCATGTTAGATTTAAGGAGATGGTTTTGAGGGGTTATAGAGTTTGTTCTCTCAATAGTTGTATGAGTTTGAATTCTAAATGACTTAATGATAAATGCCCTTGATTCTTTAAGTCTTTAAAGTAAATGAGTTGTTTTTATTATATGGCTAAATTAGGCTGATATAAGTCATTTCACAATTCTATAGTGCAAATTATTTTAGGTTGAGTTTAACTTGTTCGAGTCATTCAAGAATTAAGTTATTAATGTTTTGGTTATTGGGGTATTTTGACTTCAATTGGGTTTCAAGTTATTCGAACTATTTTAGATGAAATCATGTTGTATATGAAGTCCCTTGTTAGGTCAAATAAATTTTAAGTAAGGTTGGGTTTGGGCCAAATCATGTTTGGGTTGCTCAAACGTCGAGTTATTTCGAATATCATGTCACTTTGTTTGGCACGTATTATATTTTATAATTATTTTTTCAAGTTTCAAACAAACACTATTTGGGTACAAAATGTTGCGTGCCATCAAATTGATATGATAGTATTTTATTTTTCTGTTGTTGGTGAGATCTCGAATTTAAATACCGAATTTTATGTTAAATTTTATATTTGGTGATAATGAAATTATACTTAATAGTTAGATCGGAGAGATGTATCGCAACCAAAAATTGTCTGGCATGACAAAAATTTAAAGGAATTTAATTAAATTTTAGCTTTTTCTTAGCTGAATTGGGGGATGGACAAATTTTTGTAGGGCAAGCCCATGTTCAAACCTAGGCCTGCCCCACAAGCCTTCTTGGGTTGAGTTCCATATTTGCTCGTTTATTTCGTTGACATAATACATGCGAATAAACTATGTTGTACAAGTTGAGAAAAAAGAATAATAAATAAATAAAAATTGTACAATTAAGAATTATTTCCTATATAAAATTCAGCGAGAATTTAATTCATTTAAAATGAACTCTCTATATAAACAAATAAATATCATAAGTTCATAAAAAAAAAAAAAAAAACTTTATATGATGTCGAAACAAGAGCATAAATTCAATGCCTTGGTATTTTAAATTTCACAAAAACATCATAATTTAATTATAATCGAATCAATTTTACAGGTTTGAGATAAACAACAGAAATAAATTATTCACAACTCTCAAACTATTGGCGAGAGTTTGCGAAAACAGTCAGATGCATCATATAGTGGGAGACTTTAAACCAACGATTAGATGTTAAGAACCCTTGGCGTGTCACATAAAACCTACCCATTTGCATAAATTGCCCTATCAAGATGTGCACAAGAGAGTCACATCTTTATCTACATAACAATTTCCAACGATATATAATCAAAGCGGCGTCTTAAATCAAATGAATAACTTCAAAGCAATCATCTTACAGTTCAATGTTCTATCGAGTGCTAGCAAACATGTAATCGGCAGCTTTTTATAATCTGTAAGCTCAGGTTACTTTTCTAATCGATTACTATTTAAGGCAAAAAGCAACTCCAATGGCAGAACCAAGTATACTTTACTGAACACATGGTGATTCAAGATAAACAGTAATAGCAGCATAAAAAAGGCGGAATCAAATACCCTCTAAACCACTCTTTGAGAAGTAGTATCTCGCAGACTCTGTATTTGGGAGCAAATCAACTTCCGCGTGCATCAAACATGTTTTTAAAAATCACTGCCTTACAGAATACCATAACAAGGTCGAAAAAATCTTAATTCTATTTGTCTTCCAAAAAATTTAGTAATGAGTCTCGTTATTTTACATTTCACCACACAAATATCAGCATGCATTTTAACAAATTCCTCCTGCATTTCCAAATATAGGAATAACAATATCAAACAATTCTGTCTTGAAGATCACTTATTAAAGTGGATGCCAACGAGCTAAGCTTCTTGCCAGTCTCTCCGGCTATGTTCTTAAGGGAAGAGAGGTCTTGTTGTGCCTAAGAAGCAGGGAAAAGGGGATGCCATTGATCAATGCATTGTGAAGGAACTGTTATTTTCTAACTTAATTACTGAAAACACATAACATACCTGGAAAGAGATCCGGTTGATTAGGTCACTTGTAGCAATATCAATAGATGAGTCACCATTGTCGTGACCAAAAAGATCAGCACTGGAGATAGCAGTGGAACCCTGGAAACAACACAAAAATTACCAGCTTGGCCTGACAGCAAATTGCAGAAAAGCAGTAGTACATCTGTCATCGGTTGTTTGGAATGAACTGATCATTTCCTGTGAACACTTAAGCTTTTGACAACTTTGAGGTAAGGAAGTCAAACAACTTGACAGGCATCATTGATCATATTTTTCATGGAATCTTCAGATTGTGACAAATGATACTGTGGGGAACACAATGAATGGTAAACATACAAAACAATGCATATACATTTCCTCCCACACCAACCTCCCCCCCCCCAATAAAAAAGAAAAAAATTCTGAACACCTGTCACTAGAGAGAAGTATAGTCAATCTAGTCAATGATAGCAAGTACACATACAGAGAATTTCTGCAGAGAAACTTGAGCATCAACATCAGTAGCTTTGCTCTGATCGCCAAAAAATTGGGATGATGAGATTGATTTTGCATCTGAGAACTTTCTCCTTGCTTCATCTGTTTCCTGGATATGTAACAACAGATTGTCAGAATGAAAAAGAACAGAAAAACCCATGCTTGTGCCTTGTATACAACAAAGTAAAGCACATACCAATTCAACAATCCATCAATCTCCAAGAAACTCCAAAATTTTCAGGTAAATTTCTCCTATTTGAGCTTGAAACTAAAGAAAGTAAAATGAGCATCAAGATGACTAGGCCAATTATAGCAACATAAAGGATGAAAAGCACCAAAATCCTTTTAATAAATTTTCTAACAGGTAGAAATATTTTCCATTTAATACAATTTAAGGCACAAAGTCTAGGATGCTAGGATCAGAAGCATTTCTAAGCACAGGTTTTTTTTTACACATAATGATGATCCAAAACAAGAAATATCCCAGAGGAACTTAGACATAAAATGTAAGTTGGACGCATACCTACAATCATTCCTAAAAATCCAAATACTGTAAGACCATGTTTATAACAGTTTTTTTTTTTTTAACTCTTTATGTACAGTACCCTTTTTTTTTTTCCCTTTTATAGTTAATAATTTATATAGCATAATTGGAAATGAAGAAGGACATAAGGGAATTTATGGACTAGCTCAAATTAGAACACAAAAGGGTTAGGACCTCAAATAAGTCGAGTGCATTAAGGATGATATGCAAAAGGTGCTTGTCAGATAAGATGACATTAATAGAGAAGATAGTTTGATAAACTCTTTAAATGGAACTACCTTGGTGACCTTAGTGACCCAATAAAAGGTAATCTACACAAGGGCTATTGGTCCTACAAAAGTAGGAGGAAGACAAAAGGGGGACAACTGGACAAGCAATTGGACCACATAGGATACTGATTGAAGCTTAGAGAAGTCTTTAGGGGAAAGAGAAGTGACGTGGTAGACTAGACTCTTTAATAGGGTACTAAAGAATAGGAGGATGCCCACTCATTGGAGGATGCACACGCTTTTCCCAGCTTATACGCCCGGGGGGGGGGTATCAAACTGACAAGTCACAGCACAGCATGACAAGTATTGCTCATATTTCAAATCTAACAGGGGCCAAGACTTCCATGCCTGCCCAGCCCCCTCCCCCCAAAGACTATTTTTTTTTTTTTTTTCCCAGGAACTCATGATCTCTCAACATTATTGTAATTGCATTATCAACAACTTATGCAAATTTGCACAAAAAGAACAAAAGGTAATAGAAAAAAGGCTTAATATCCATGCATATAGGATACACGAACAAACAACAATTGCTTCTGCTGTGTGATTCAATGAACTGACATCCCCAATTAAATATTTTGTTTGCCCGAGTCATTTCTTTGCGTAAAGAGGCCAAAAAGTTGTTACAGGACAGAATGTTGCTCAAAACATATAACTGGGCCCAAAGGAACAAAAGGAACACAGACCCAAAAGCAAGATTTCTAAGAAGAATTCACAACAACATGAATTAAACCCTCAACAGAAAGTTCAATTTAATGAAAATAAGACATAATTCAGGCCAAGTCCCCATGCTTAATCTGTTCAATGCTGGATTCATTGTCTTTGCTTTCAAACTTTCTAAGTGAGGCATCCAATATTAACAAACAGCTAACAGCGAAACAACATAAATGTTTTCATCACACTCCTCAGACCAAGCTCAACGAAAATATTAGGATGATAAAACACAACTAATTAGTCAGAAAAGCTGAAAATGCATCTGCCATGTAAATATATCCACATATATCCATAGATGTTTAACCGCAATATATCCATTTACTGGCAAAATCTGGATCAGATTCTTTCAAATAACATGACAACTCTGTAACTTATTTGTTGCCACAATTTAAAATAGCACTCTAAAGTTGTCAATTAGTAGGTAATGAAGGACATGCAGCTTACCTGAACTTTTGAGGAATTTGAGGTCCCTTTTTTCTGAAAGCCACTATCCATTCCAAAATCTGCAAAAAAGCTCGAAGACTTTGGAGGAGATACATGGCTAAGCACTTGTGGACCACCGGGAATCAGTTCAGTAGATGTGACATTATCTACGTACTCAAAGCGAGATGTGAAAGATATGCCACCTTTTGGTGTATCATTAGTAGAGGAAGGAACAGGAAGAGCTGGTTCCTCAGGCTTTTGATCATAAAGATTCTCACTGGGCTGCAATTAACAAGGTTGCCACATTAAAACTAAGGCTTACACATACAAACGTGTAACAAACATCATTTTTAAGAAATTTTATTTAATAGTTATTTGTCCAACAAGGTGAATGTAAAGATCTACCTTGGTAGTGAGCTTTCTTGCCCCCAGCCCCCCTGTCTTCCCAGTTTTCTTGGCACCAAGAGGCTTCTTGACCGAAGTAGTGCTAACTAGATGGGAAGCTTTTGGGGAAGGAGCAATATCAGGTCTATCTTGCCTTCCTAATGAGCTTTCTTTAGGAATATCATTGCTCTTGACATCTGAAAGACCATTTGTTGCTTGGGCTGAACTAGAAGCAACTGGCGATGAGGGCAACCCTGCATCTTCTGCCATACTTTTGGCAACTTCTTTGGAGAGTAATTGCCTATACAAATCAGCAGCTCTAGATGTATATTTGGCCTCAATTTTCCCCCCATCTGTCCAACCATGTTGCTTAAAAAAAACCTGGGCACGATTGTTTCCACCAAAGCACATGGTTCTCAATTGCTCAGGAGTCCATGAGTCTAAGTTTGTAGACCTATACATGAACAAAAGAAATTTTTGTAAGGAAAGCTTAGTCCCCAGAGAAAAATGCTGAAGGGAAAGAAGACAAAAAGAAGAGATATTGCAGGCATTGTCAACAGTAATGTGATAAAGGGCTCAAAAGTTAACTAATTCCCACTCATATGGCAAACTAGACCATTGGTAATTCCTCCCACATTTCATGCTTCCATAAGAAAATGGCTAGAGATTCTTTAAGGTTGATTATTGAACTGGATATGTATATTATGGGATAATCGTTGACTCTGGTCTAGAAAATAGGTCTACCTTTCCTACTCCTCACTATATATGGCATAGTCCACTAGGATATCAAAAGAAAATAATATTTATATTTTTAAAATTAGTACATATTAGGCACAAAATATAAACTGGAAATTCACAACACATAAGGCTATCGCTTGGATTTATGCTTTCTTTTTTGAGTGCTGAGAATAAAAAGAAAATGATGAGGAAATATGTGAATGTTGAATTATCTGTCTAATGAGTTGCATTTTGTCTGTGCAGAATTGGTGAACTTGGGCTTTATGGACTTCCATCTGTTTGATTTGGGCCACGTAAAAATTGATTTCTTAACTTCAAATTTTCCATCTTCATAATTTTCACCAAATCTAATACTACATTCTTCTGTTTAAATAATCAAATTTGCTACCTCAATACTATAAAAAAGAAATATTGAAAAGAGATTTACGATCTTGCTCTGAACTTTATCATAATAATATATTTTCAGAAGGATTTCATCACTTACTAAATACATTTAGTTTTTACGTTACAATGGTTTTGTATTCCATTCATTACACAATACTCATCCCATCTTTGCTTCATTTGAAAAGAAACACCATTACCTTGTGATGGAGCAAGAAAATCAAACACAAAACAACATTGCATACAAGCAACCAAACATCGGAATCAGTTTATAAAATGCAAAACCCAGATTAAAAAAAAAGACAGAAAAAACCAAATTTAACACAAATAAAGAACAAAAATAAATAAATAAATAAGTAAAACCCATATCAGATTTACCTAACGAAGCTGACGTGAACGCCGAGGCTACGATGAACAGCGGAGCAATCGATGCAGAGGAAGATCCCATATGTCACAGACGCCCAGTTCGGGTTCTTCGCATTGCAATCAAAACACATCTAAAAGCAATGCAAAGAAAATAACCAACCCCCCCCCCAAAAAAAAAAATCCAAACCATCAAGATCCCTCAAAATAAAACCTTTCGATCTAAATCGGATCCACGATAAAAAAAAAAAAAAGACAACAAAGAAAAAGAGAGAATACACAAAAACCTTGTTCTCGGACTTGGCTTTGAGCTTCTTAAAAACGGCGTTCTTGTCGGTTGAGTTCTCGAACGCCATGATACAATCCCCTTCAAGAACACCGACAGAGGGAAGACAGAGAGAGAGGAATGGGTTTTCGAAGAAGAGAGGAGGCGTTACAGGCTCACAAGAGAAATAGCTATAGCGAGAGAGATTGATTGTTCGATTTGGCTATTGTTGTTAGAAATAAGCCGAAAAACCAAAAAAAAAAAAAAAAAAAAAACAAACAAACAACAACAAAGAACGAGGTTCTAAAGTTATTTGTTTAGTTCCAATAATGCCCTTTAGACGAGAGGTTCGCTTCCTTTCTGCGATTTGTTTGCTTTCCGTACCGTGAAAAGGGAGCATGCTGCTTTGAGGCGTTGAAGCTCGACCAACAAACCGACGCGGACTTCTTGACTGTTTTTTTTTTTTTTTTATCTACTCCCGATAAAATGGGATTTCTTTGCTTTACAAAGCAAGAAAGAGCAAAGATATTTACTTAATTACGTTAATTTACTTTTGTAAGTGTCCTAATATTTTTATGATTATTTATTGTATATTTATCATTTCTATTATGATATCATATTTTGATAGGATTTGTATGAAAGAATTTGACCTAACATTTTAGTTTATCCTTTTTAATATATAATTGTCATCATATATTAAGTACTAAAAAAAGTAATTAACAATTAGTCTAGGACAAGTTTAAATAATATATTTCTTTATTATTTTATCATTAATAATGTAATTTTTATAATTTAGATGTTGTAATTTATTTGATTTGTTTTTAAAGAAAAATTTAAAATATTTCCTATTTTAAGTCATTATGTAATAAGTTGATTAAATTTTTTTTCTTTAGTGTTACTTGGTTATTAAATTTATTTGGTTAGTAAGTATTTTTTTTTATTAGTTAGATGATCTTTATTATAGATATATCTGTAAATCTTAATTCTATTAATTAATTAAGTTTATTCAATTATCAAATATAAATAAAATTATTTTACTTTGAGAGATAATTTTCTTTTTTTATTATTTTTAAAAAATCTTTTAAGAGCTCAATTGAAAGTTGATATTTTATTATTTTTTTAATTATCATGTATTCTACACATTAAGTAATATAAGAGCAAGTTTAACTCATATTAATGTCATTTGATGGAGTTCAAAGTAACTTCTTTAATGACAATAATCAAGAAAAAAAAAAACTTTATTCAAAATATTGTTGTGTAATTGTGAAGAGAATACATCTCGTGTTAAAGATTTCATTTGTAATAGTGTATTTATATACGTGGTTTTGATTTTAAAAATATTTTTATTTATGATAAAGATTTCTTTATTAATAATTTTATAAGATAATTATTTAAACTTCAAACTTATTTTAAATATAATGATATTCCTAAGGAGAAAAGATGATATCTTTATATTGTGCATTTTAAGATAATCCAGCTAATTAGTGGAATGATATTCAATATTATTGATTTAGATTTGGTAAGCCAAAGATTTGATCATAGATAAATATAAAAAATTTGTTAATACTTAAATTTTGCAGTAAGATGTTTTGATGAGATTTTAGATTAGGTTAAAAGGAAATTTAATTAATATTTTATACCAAATAATAAATTGCATTAAATTATGCCTGCTTAATCTTCCATTGTTAGTCACGTTAATTTAGGTGTTCAAGGAAATAACTTTGGAATTAAATTAGTATATAATAAGTTAATGATGGGTAAAAAAACAAAAAAAAACACCCATTGTTGAAAGAACTTTCAATTAAATAAGTTTCCCAAGTGCTTACAAGGAAATTATTAAAGAAAAGACTATTGTGTTAAAAACTTGCATTATAAAAGATTATGCAATTAACAAACTTAAAATATCCATAAATACTAATAATTAAAAAATTAAACTTATAATTTAGAAATTTTAGGATCTTATTGATCACTTGTGAAGTTATATTAAATTTATTAGATCTAGAAATTTAATCACATTCTTATTATAAATAAATCTGTAAGTCTTAAGGCTAGTAATTAATTAAATATATTAAATTGTCAAATATGAATGAAATTATTTTGCATTGAAAGATTAGTTTTTTTTTTCCTTTTGTTGATTTAAAAAACACTTTGAAGGGTACAATTGAATGTTGATATTTGATTATTCTTTTAATTATCACATATTATATATTTTAATTATGTATTAAGTAGTAGAAGAGCAAGTTTAGCTTGTATTAATGTCATTTTACATAGTTTAAAGTAAACTTTTTAATGATAATGATTATAAAAGAAAAACTTTATTCAAAATATTCTCTTAAAATTGTAAAAACAATAGATCTTATGTCCAAGGTTTCACTCATAGTTAATATATTTATAAAATGTATTCCTAATTATAAAAATATTTTTATTTTTAATAAAGGTTTTTTTTGTTAAAAATTTTATAAGATGATTGTTTAAACTTCAAGTTTACTTTAAATACAATAATATTTCTAAGAAGAAAAAGATAAAACTTGTATGTTGTAAATTTTAAGATAATTTAACTAATTAATAAAATATATTACTCATTTAAATTTGGTAAGCCAAGGATTTGATCATAGATAAATATCATAAATTTATTAACGCCTAAAATTTATGATGATTTGTTTTGATAAGATTTTAGATTATGTTAAAAAGAGATTGAATTCTTATTTTATACCAAATAATGAATCATATTTAAATATGTCTGCTTAATGTTTCATTATTAATCATGTTAATTTAAGTGTTCAAGTAGTAATGACTTTGGAATCAAATCTTACTTGCACATCAATACATCAAGAATTAATGATGGGTTAAAAAAAGAAGAAGCACTAACTATTAAAGACCTTTCAATTAAATAAGTCAACTTCTTAAGTGCTTATGAAGAAACAATTAAACATAAGACTATTGTGCTAAAAACTTGCATTATAAAAGATTATGCAAATGACAAACTTAAGATATCTATGGATCCTAGTAATTTGAAAATTAAACTCATAATTCACAATTTTTAAAATATTGTTGATCATTTGTCAAATTATATCAAGTTTATTGGGTTAAGAAAGTTAATCGTATTATTATTAATGAAAGTTCTTAATTTGATAAAATTTTATGTGCAAAGGTGTAATTGCACGTCCAAAAAATTAAAAATCTTTGTTCATTCAAAGTATTTATTTTTGTGGCAAAAGAAACATTAATTTCTCATTGTCAACTTAGAGTCAAGTTATTTTCAAATAAATGGGTTTAACATATGATATGTCTTGAAAGATATTTTCTATTATTCTATCATTAATATCATAATTTTTATTATTTAGATTTTATAATCTATTTGAGTTTTTTTTAAGAAAAATCTAAAATATTGAGTTTTTTCTATTATTATCTTTTGAGATATATTTATTTTCTCTAGTAGATTCTAAAATTTAAAAACTCAATCAAGTGTTAGCTTTTAATTGTCATATTTTTACACTTTCATCCTATATAAATAATTATCCTAATGTATTATGATACCTTTTGTATATTTTTGTTTAACTTATGTTTATGTAACATTTCACTTTTTTAATATTTCAATTCAAGTTATAAGATTACCTAAAAGATGGGTAGAAATTTTTGATACAAAAATATATTAACTTATCAAAACTTTTTTGATTAACAGTTAGACATTTAAAAAAAAAATCAGGGTGTTAGGCTAAGTTTCAGTGTTAATGATGTGATACCTAAATTAGTAAGAGACAAATGGAAACAAAATCAAGACTTAGTATGAAAAAAAATTTCCTTAACATTTTCTTTCATAGGAATTTTTATACAAAAAAAATTATAGTTAAAGTATATAAAAATATCATAAAACATCTTTTCAAAATAAAATTATAAATATAAAAACATAGATAATTAATATAACATACTTAACGATAAGATCATATAAAATAAAGTGATGAAAATTTAATAAGGGAGTAAGGTGAGGGATATACAAAATATTGATTCTTAATTTTTATAGATTTTTACAATTGAATTATCAACATTTTTATATTTTTATTTGAGTTTTATACCTTTTAAATTTAATGCAAATTGATCATTTTTGAATTGAAAATAATCATTCTATTAATGATTTCCATTTAATCAATTATAATGTCTAACAAATTTAATTCCTTTTCATTATGTTGTCCCAGGACATTTAAGCTTAACCAATAACCAATGCAGACTTCTTTATTTTTTTTTAAATCCTAATAAAATGGGCTTTCTTTGCTTTGCAAATAAAAATCAACAAAAATAGTTGCTTAATTATGTATATAAATACTTTGTGATACAAGGAGCAAGTCTATATAATATAATTATAATTATAAATAAAAATATAATAAATAATCATGATAATATCATGTGACAATTTTTATAGATTTATGTATGACTTGTGTAAAAAAATTTATGTTTTTATTATTACTTTAATCATGGATTAATTACTAATAATACAATTAATAATTATCATAATGTGACATAACACTTTTTGTTCATTTATGTCTAACTTGCATTAATATAATATTTCCATTTCTTTTAATGTTTCATTATAATTCAAATTATATAATTACTTGAATGATTGGGTAAGAAATTTTTAATAAAATAACATGATGATTAATGAGGAATTTTCTAGTTAAGAGTTGGACGCTTGCAATATGAAAAAAAAAATAAAAATAAAAGTGTCAGATTAAAATTTAGAAATAATACTTCAAAACTTAAATTAATAAAGGGACTATGAGAAATGAACTTATAGCTTGGTATGAAAAAAAAGGAATACCTTGATACTTTTTTTCACAAAAATTTTTATACAAAATAATTATAGCTAAAATAAGTTTATAAAAATATTTTAGCACATATTTTCAAAATAAAATTATAAATATAAAATCATAAAGAATTGATGTAAAACATTAAGTGTAAGACTAAATGAATTAAATCTTAATATGTGTACATGCATAAGTATTGATGATAATAATATATGCCCCTTTTAAAAGTGTTAAAACTCAAACTAATCAAATCACTTAACTCTAATGTGATATGACTCTTAAGTAACTTAGTCTAAAATGATTTGACCTAAAAAACCCAAACTCTAATCTATTTGAACTCAGACCACAAAAAAAAAAAATTCTAAAATTAAATATTTTTTTGAAAATAAAATAATTTTATTATATAATATTTCCTCATATTTTTTATTACTTTATTTATATATGCATAAGAAAATATACATCACATATGCACACTTCTTTATTTTTATATATTATACAACCATATATATTATATTTAATTTATATAATTTTTGATTTATTATACATTTAATTATTTCATGTTAACATTATATTATTCCTTTTATATACTTATCTTTTTTTTTTCATTTTTTATATTTATAATATTTTAAAAAATTTATTCACATATATATACATATATATTATATGCATAATGTATATTTTACACATTTATATAAATATACATATATAATTTTAATACAAATTAAAATAAAAAATATTAAAAAATAATAATACCAATATTAAATCTATTTAGAATATTTATTTAGAAATATATTTTTACTTATATTTTATTTTAATAGAAAAAATAAAAAGAGATTTAAAAAACTATCAAGTTAATGTTAAATACTAAAAGCTATAGAAATTTAATAAGGAAATCTTAAAATTAAGTAAACATTACTACAAAAGAAAATTTGAGTTTTATTTTAGCTCAATAAGATATATTTATACTAGTATTAGAGTTACGCAATACACAAATTTATTATATTTATTAAGAAGTGCATTTTTACTTATGTTTTATTTAAATAGAAATTTAAATTATGAATATTTTTTATTTTTTATAAAATAAATTTAAAAGTATTTATTTTTCATTTTAAGAAAAAAAATATTTAAATTATAAGTATTTTTTTCCTTTTAGAAAGAAAAAGTAAATATGAGAACATTTTCTTCATCACATAAAAAATAAAAAAGAAATTTAAGTTTATGTTTTCTTTTCTATAAATTTTTTATATTTATATTTATTTTTCTTAATTATGAGTATTTGTATTGCATGGATTTTAAATTTATATGAAAAATTATTTATATGAATTGGTAAATTGTAATACATATTAGATTGTAATTGAGTAAATTGAATAAATTAGATGAATATTAAAATATTAATTTTATTAAAATAATAAGAAAGATTACAAATTAATTATTTAAATCAATGTAAAATATTACAAATTATAATAATTTACTAAGAAAATTAGAATTTAAATCAAATTTTTAGATATTTATAAATTTAAATAAACACTATGACATATGAATTCCATTAGTACATGGTTTTATCATATTTTTTATAAAGTGCATTTTTTGTTTATATTTTATTTAAATGAAAAAAAAAAGAGATAGATTATAAATATTGGTTTTAAAAAATAAAAATAAATTTAAGAGTAATTCTTTTAAGAAAAAAGAAAAAAAATTAATTATTATTTTTATAAAAAAATAAATTTTTAAAAATATTTTTATCTCTAAAAGGTAAAAAGAAGAATTTAAAATTATAATTATAATATTATTTTACTAATAACATATAATGCAACCCTAACTTGTTTCTAACTTGATTCAAATGTAAGGTAAGTTAAAAATAATTCAATGAAATATAATTTGAATATGAAGTAACGTAACTCTAACTCGTTTGAAATCCCCATTCCCTCTTAACGAAAATTTTTTTGGCATCTACCCAATCAATCAATTGATTGAAAGAAGAGAAAAAAACAAAAAAAAAGCATTTTTATAATTAAACAAATATAATCGGATTGAAGGTTGCGGCCCATGATAACACTTGTTCAACTGGCTTCTATAATGGGCTTGTAATGGGCATCAAATGCTGTAGGTCTCTAGCCTACCCCACCCCTGCTTATGCTCGAGATGAAGTCCACGAAAGCATGTAGGTGGATTGAAAAGATCCACAAATAAGTAAACTACACGTCACAACCGAAGCCTGCACATCCATGTTGTAGGCCTCTGGTTCAAATTTTTAAATAAAATGGGAGATTATGACAGAGACAAAGAGCTCTCTGCAATTGTAATTCACTTAAATAAAAAAAATAATAAAAAAGAATAAAGTAAATGGTTCAATACTTATATTTTTACGTAATGAATCCATTATGGTCATAAAAAATGTGAATATGATAAGAAATCATCAAATGCACTCTAACTCAATTTCTTTGCAAGATTGAGGCAATTGATTATACAACGAATACTTGTTTTTTCTGATTAGGAACTCATTATTTAAAGCAACTTTTTTAATACCAAAAATGCTATGTCGCTCTTACAATAAGTGACCCTCACCTTTTTGGTTTAAATTGTTCTTAACCATTTCTTTCTATTTCTATTTGTATTTCTATTTCCCTCCCTTAACCTTGGATTGTTTTTTCGGTGTATTTTTTTTTTTTTTTGGTGGTATAGAATAATGGATTGTGCTTTAGACATTTGTATCCCTTTTCTTCTCAAGAAATAAAAGTGAATAAAAAATCACCACATTGGCGAGCCCAAAGGAGAGAAAAAGAAAAGTGCGAAAAGCAATATCTAGCAAGAACATATTATTATTCAGCCCAAAGATAACATTTAAAAAAAATAAATAAATAAATAAAAGTCCAATCCCCCCCCCTTCTCTCTTCAAATTGTACTAAAAATGGAATAAATGGGTTTTTGTTTTTTGTTTTTTTTTAACAAATGGATTCATATTTTCCTCCAAAACTTTAAGTCTTTCACGTAAAAAGAAAATGGGACCCGCCCTACTGCGCAGGAAAGTTTCGGCTCCTCGTTTCATAGTCCGTTTGAAAAATTGTCAAGCACGTATTCATGAACCATGGTAAAAGCTCCTCTAGACCCATGTGCTGCCACGTCCTCATTCACGTTTGAGAACATATTTTCCGCATGAAAGATAATTGATGTGACATAACGTCATGTCCACTAGTTAACGACTTCCATTGCACGATGGCTCCATTCATGCACCCGCAAGGCAACTCGTCAAGGTGCCAGTCAAGATCGCGATTAAAAAACTCACATACATACATACATGCCTTTAATGATAGGAAAAAGACATGGGAGGCATTTCAGTGGGTATTCAAAACCAAGTTTTTCTTCAATAATAATTTGTTCAATAACAAAACAAATAAATAATTAACTTTTGTGCCCACAAGGTAGCCTTGCAAAGCGTTTGATTTGTCGAATCTAACTAAACCTTAATTTCGTTGTCTTCTGTCCCAACCTCAAAATATATAAAAAAAAAAAAAATAAAAGAGAAACAAAGAGAGTGATTTGATCCGGTTGGTAGTCAATATAAAATTAACCAAATCCTTGTAATATGAAATTTTCAAGCAATTATTGGACGTTTTCTACTTTGAGACGCCCTAGGTCCATCACTGGTAATAGTGAATAATGGACAAAGATGCAAGGCATAAACCCACAATGCGTCAAGCCCCTGTAAGGACAAGGGAAAATATTCGCAAGGGATTCTGCATTTCTATGGATGCATGTACCTAAAAAAGTCCGCCGAAAGAGGATTTGTTTTGCGATGTGAAATATTATTACTCTCAACAAATAAAATGATGGGAAATGGCATACGGTATAATAATTACGAGAGAAGCAGAGTGGACTTGAAAAATCTGTGGAGAAATAGGCGATACAAGATTTATACTTTGATATATTTGCAGTGTTATTTATACTTTGAAATAGGTAAAAATTACTATGAATAGTCAGTTGAAAAATCATGCAATGGAAATAAATGATGCCCTTGTAAGGTTGTTTTTTTTTTTTTTGGGAATAATTGAAATCAATTTTATTAGATGGAAATTATAAAATAATTTAGTTTTGTTAAAATTATTAAGATCATGTGTTATTTATTATTTTTACTATTTTAATTAATTTTGGTACTTGATTAATATTAATGTATTTGAATTATATTTATATATCTTTTTTTAATTGATTGACAATCATACATAGTAGTGTAAAGATAATTATTTATTTTAGTAATACTATTTTTAATAAAATTTTTAAGTTTTAAATTTAAATTAAGTTAACAATGTTGTAAAAATCTTATCTTCTATAAATTCTTTAATTTCAAAAAGGTATGGATTAATAAATTAAGAAAAGAATGGAAAGAATTATAGATATGTAAAGTTAGCAAAAAATTTATATCATTCGATCTATGCCATCAACCAAATAACATGAAAAATAACAGACAAAAGTATGAAAGAAAAAATTAAAATTTAGTTTGATTGACCAAATCAACGGTTACGATCGATTGGACACCAAAAAAGATTTTAAGAAGTGAAGTGAAAAACAAACAAAAATTTTGGATTGATCAATCTAACTATGTTTAGAGTTAAACGAAAATAGTTAAAAGAGTTCAAGTTATTCAGTGCAAAAGTTGCAAAGGATTTAAGTTAGTCGTTCTGACCATGCTTGTAGTCAACTAATGTTTTAAAAATAAATTTTATTGTTTTTTAAATTAATATTGGTCTAAATATTATACTTGATTAATACTTTAAAGATAAAATTTTTAATTTTTTGAAATCAATTCTCTTTATATAAAAAAATCAATGTCCCATTGTTAGTTTATGTATTTGGTATATTCAAAACCTCATAAAATCTCAAGAAATTGAATTGAACTTAGTGAAAGATTAGACAGAAGAAGAAAAGAAAGATTAAAGAGTACAAGCTTTAAAAGTAAATAGTTAAATTTTTAAAATAGCATAGGTACTTTGATGAAAATGATAAAGTGTAAGTCTCGAATTAATGCGAAGAATTGTTGGGTCTTGTGAAAGTTTTGCAAAAATTTTGTTGTAATTAAGATCAAGATAATTAAATGTAAAGGAGTAAGTGATAATAAAGTTAAACCATTAAGGGAGGAACTTTAAGGAGTTAAAGTAAACTCTTAGTTTAAGTCAAATCACTATAAATTATTTTATATGTTTTATCTTTTTTATTATTATTATTTTTAGTTGTTTAATTGCTTATTTAATTATTTTTTATCATATTATTTTTTTTTTGGAGTTTGTATTAAATGTGGGTTAAGTAATTAAGGCAATTAGACACAATTCACCTCCATTGGTTGCCTTAATGATTAACAAGTTGTATTAAAAGTCAATCTTTATTTCAAAGAATTAACCACTTATAGCCAATTCATAACATCTCTTATATCCATAGATGGTATGGAGGGCTATTTAAGATTTTTTGCATACTTAAGCTAATGTAATTTAATAAAGAGCATCTGCTAGTAAGAAAGGCCAAATTTGTGGGAGTGGGGAGGAAACAATCAAGCATATGATTTTTTTTCTGCAACCATGCTAGAGCAACTCGGTTAGCATGTAGATTCAGGTGCATAACCAGATGGGGTTCCATCCTTTCAAGTATGGTGAAATTGTATAGTGGATTTTATGGCAAAGAGAGAGCAACTTGATGCTTATAATGAAATTGCAATAGCCTATTGGCACGTACGGAAAGCAAGGAATAAGGCATGTTTCTAACATTTACTGTCAAATCCAATGATAACGTTAGCCTAAGTTCAACGAGATTGTGAAGGTGGAAAGGAATTTAGATTAGAAACTCTTAAGATAGTGCCTTGCCCCGAATCAAGCAATGAAGCAAGGACCCCTCCAAAACTTGAAGTTATTAAGATCAATTGCAATGCCTCTTATAATCCCACATCAAAGGCGACAAGGGTAGCAGTTCTAAGCAGCAATTAGAGAGGCAGGGTGATGGACAAACAAGCTGAGGAAGAAGCTAGGCTTTACTTTGATGGTTAAAGTGACAGCTCTAGTGGAAGCAGCAGAGAAACTAACAAAGGCTAAGGGGTGGCTAATTACAGAAATAAAAGCGAGCTCACTCTTTGTTTAGGAGGCCCTTCTGACTCCAAAAGAGGAATATCCTTAAGAGATTAGTACCTTTATTGGAGATGCAAAAAGACTTTTAAGTAATTATAATGATTAAAAATGTATGAATATCGATAAAAATGCAAATTTAGCAGCTGATTGGGTGGTAAAGCAAGTGAGACTTGGCTTTTGCCTTGTGATTGGATTAAAACTCTTGCTTTTGCTATATAATGACTTTGTATAATGAACTGATTATTTGATGATTTCAATGAAAAATAATAATAATTCTCTCTTTTATGCAAAAACCCACTAATCAAGCATCCTCTTTTTTTTATTTTTTATTGAAAAGTTTATTAGTCGTGAGATATATAATAAAAATAATTATTTTATTTTTATAAATCATAAATTCATCTTTTCATAATTAGAACTAAAAATTGTAAAAACAAATAATTAAATTTTTAATTACTAAAATATTCTCAAAAATGCATTTTTCTAATTTTTTAGCGACTGAAGTATGGGAGAAAAAACCCATTAATTTTTTTTTTTTACTAATTTTTATATATCCAAACGAAATTGCATTTTCTTTCCTCGAAAGGAAACCCCCCCTCTTTTTCACAGCCTCGTGAACAAAAAAGTACACACAAAATTTAGTTTCCATGTGCTCCCCGGAGCAGGCATGTAAACGTCAACAATAATGAATGTGCACAGGTTTGTTGCCTTGTAGTTGATAAAGCTGGAAGAAAACGTCGTATATCGATTTCGAGACAATCTATTTCTTGGCAAAACATGCAGGCCTTTACTTGGGCATATACGCAAAGGGGTTCTTTCACTGTTCCATGTAAAATAGACGGTGCTTGGACAAATTTTCTAGATGGAATATATATATATATATATATATATATATATTATTTTATTTTCAACTGTTGATAGTGCTATATGCCTATATACGTGTAAATTCATGGGCTTATTGATATAATGCCTTCTACCTGGCTCATAAATCTTCTCATCATGTTGGTGTTGTTAATGAAAGGTTGATGCAAAAGGAGAAAAGTTGCATGGATTAATTTTTGATGCAAAAGGCTTGTCATTTTGCTTTGACTCAGAAATTGTACATTTTTTTAACTTTCCAGAGTAGTAGATTAATGTGTCGTTTTAACTTTAGCTAGGTTAGGCAAAGTTCTTTTGGTTCCATTGAGTTCGGCTTTTATATATATATATATATATATATATAGAGACAGAGAGAGAGAGAGAGAGAGAGAGAGGAAGTGAAGTTTATTCTTGCTTGAAAGGGAAGGCGAGATAACGCAGTAAGATCACGAGCTTGGACCTAATGTTGAACTATTAAACTCTGAGTGGAAAATTTACATTTTTTACAGAGTGAGAAGATATGTGTAAGCTAGTGTGGACATCGTCCAAACATTAAGGCTATAAAGAAAAGAATTCTATTAGAAAGGACGAAATATGGATGTAGAATTAGATAATTTAATCGTAGTTGATATATTTTTTTAATACATAATAATCAACAGCAACTATTTTAATCTAATTTCCCATCAATTTTTTGTACCTCTCTAAGTTTTTTTTTTTTAATTCTTTCTTTCCGGATAAAGAAAAAAGTCAGTTTGGCATATAGGAAATAGATGTGACTGCCGCGTGCACTATCTTAGCTCGTGGGTTAAACAAGATCCATTCTACTTATAACTTATGAATTGACCATGCAATCTATGAAAATAGAGTTATTCATATACTGCAACTTAGTTTTAGCGTGACGGTGAGTATTTTGATAATTAATACCTTGGTTTTGGATAACGATGGTTTTTTCTGAAAATATAGGCAAAGAGGCACCAAATACAACTTTGTTCTGTCATGACAAACCTATCCCATATATTTACGTGGTGCATAGGAGCTAGAAGATATTGACTCGACTTTGTCATCATAATCCCACCATTCTTGAACATGCCGCAACGCTTGGTAGGATGTGAAGGACATTAGCAAAGAGCGCTGTATTGTACAAGAACAATTCTGTGAACCAGTGGCAAAGAAGCTTCCATTGAGCAAACAAGTTAAGCAGACAAAGCTGAAATTTCAGGACAAGTTGCAGGCCCATTTAACACATCTGCACCACAAATATTTTCTTTTCTTTCTTTTTTTTATGAAGAATGGGTCCACTCTCATTAAATATTTTGGTGAACGTGGAATTAATTATTAAAGCAGCAATCTTTTTGTTAGGTGTACGTAAAAACTACCTACAAGGTAAAAAAAAAAAAAAAAAAAATCTCAGCCTCAAGGAAATTAAATGGACCTTATATCAGCTATGTTTATTTATTTATTTATTATTATTATTATTATATTTTTTCACTTTTAACTTAGACCAGATAACCTAGATCTCTTTCCATCCCACAAACCCCTTTCATCCCAGGGAGAATTTGATCTTCGATCAATCTTTGAAAACAACATTTACCTAACCGTTAGATATCTTTCTTTCAAATCATATTGCATAATTATAATCATTCTCACTAAATATATAATTGTATACAAACAGTTTTTTTTTCTTCTTACACGTGAAGCTTATTTTTGATTTATTGATTAAAATTATTTTTATTTTATAATTAATAATCCTTTTAAATATATAATTCTCAACTACTTAAAATATAAAATATATATTTTTTAAAAAATTATACTTTGAAATCATAGGTCTAACCCATTTAATTTTAAAACTGTCTTATTACTAACTAATTATTTGTAAGTAATTCATTAATCAAAATAATTGAAATGGAAAATATTGTAAATTGAAACTTGTAGTAGTATAATGATATCAACAATAGGGGAGGCCTAGATAAGTGACAGATAGATAAAATAGAAAAGTTGACTATCCGTGCTGTTCCATTGATCAACAATGATTCCAATTATCTGGTCCAATCTACATTTATACTACCAGCGCGCCAACTCCTCGTCGAAGAGACTGCAATGCAAAATCCATTCTGACCCCAGCAATGCGGCCGACAGAAGTTAACTTAATTGCGAGTTAGTTATTATTTAAGCAAAACTTTATTTCCACATTAATCAATCACCATCTTTGACATGTCATGATCTTCCGGAAATCTACCACATTCTCTTTAAACTTTAAAGTGATTCCACATAATTAAAGAATTGGCCGACAATATGGCCACGTGGGTGAAAATGGCAAGTTGGACCTGAAATAACGAGTGTTCATAAGCGTGCTGTTTTGCGGCTCTACTTTTGAGATTTCTGAGCTCATCTCATCAAAAGAGTAAACAAGAAAAATAAAAATATAAATATAAATTAAAAAAAAAGTTAGATTCTCAATTATTAATCAACGAATTGCAATATTATTGGGAAATGAATTAATAAAGATTTATCAAACCCAAATGAAAATGATTACACAGAAATATTGCATTGACTTTTAATTATAGTTAAGTATGTACATTCCCAAAGTTGGATGCAACATCCTAATTCTACCATGCAAAATAGGAAATTGGAAACAGAATTCTTTTTTTTTTTTTTTTTTTGACTTTTTGAGCCTCTTTGCATTCAATAAAAAAAGGAAAAAAATGGGAGGGGGGGGGAAGGGGGAAAGCTGCTCTACAGATAGCTTATTGTACAATCTGTGCAGCGTTGAGAACAGATTGGGGCAAAGGCGGCTCCTGCAAAATGACCGCAATGGATATCACGATGAGTGTGGTGGGCTCTGACGAAACTTTTTTTTTTTTAATTATTATTATTTTTACAATCAGTAAAAATAAATTCATTTTGAAATAAAATATATTATTTTTTCAAAAAAAAATATTATTTTTTAAGAATATAATGAGCACGGGCAACTGGTACGACAAAGAAAGAATGAGGAAAAAGCGTGAATCACGTGCAGATGCCACCACCCCAAAATATCATTATAATATTTTTGTTAAATTAAAAAAAAAAAGAAAAAAAGCGCATTGAGGCGGCCGGCCAGACATGATTGGTTTCTTTTGACTCTTTCACGTGTATTTCATTCCCGCAATATCTTTTTTTTTTTAAAAAAAAAAACTAACGATTAAATTTAAGACTTAAAAAATTAAACTTGTGTTTTGATTGAAAGAGTAGCATTGAAAAGAAAAGAAAAGATTGATTTTCCATTATTTGGAAAAAGAATCGGAAAGAAAATGTTACAAAATGTAAAGTAAATTTTCTCACGGAACCCTAAAAATGCAATCCCTCCAATTTGAGGAAAAAGCTTGAGAAAATGTTACCGCTGGTAGAGTTTTATTAGCAAACAAAACTTTTTTGCCACTATTATTATTTATTTATTTTAAATAATAAAAAGAACATATAGTTTAAGAAAATATTTTTGAATCATTTGAGTTTTTTTTTTTATGAAAAATATTTTTTTCATACGCTTTGTACCTCGACAAAGTGTAATGCTTTAGATAATTTAACCATTAAATTTTGTTATTAATGTCATGTTATGTCACTTTCTCATCTTTCATAATTGGTGGAGGACCCTGAATATTTATTTGTTTTCCATTACCATATGCTTCAATGGCTAATTTGGAGCGTACATAGAATCACACAATTTACCTTTATGGCAAACAAAATAAAATTGCCTAAATTATTAAAAATCCATTGATTGTGGCTTATAATTTAAATAAATTGTATTTAATATTTTAATTTCAATTTTAAAAATTTTAAAATCATCAAACTTAAAACTATATTTTACAAATACATGATCATTAAAAAGAATCAACTATTTTAATTAAATTTAAAATTTCAATCATTTATATTTGTATTTAAATATAGCTAATTTTCTCATATTATTAATTCAAAATAAAAAATTATCCATATTATTTATGTATTTTTTTCTACTATTAAAATATTTATAAATTTAATTTCTCTCACCTAACGTAATTTAAATTGCTAAACTAACTAAATGGATTTGTAGTTGCTAATGAAAATTTTGTTAATTTTATTTTTATCTTGGCTAGTTACATCTTACAAATTTTTAAATTGTTATTAACGATTTGATTTGAATATAAATGTTAAATTAATTTGCGTATACCTCTATCAATGGTTCTAGCATTGAATTTAAAGTTTAAAATAAAACATAAAAGACATCTTAGATTAATGCAATTGATAATAATAATTTTTTTTGACAATTATATTGTTATTATTAAAAGAAATATTTTTTCACAAAAGTCAATGTGTAAATTACTATACATATACTATTATTATAAAAATGAGAAAACAAATAAAATTTTCAATCTTAAACTATAATTATAAGTTGAAAATATTTTTTCTCTTTTATCATTCTTGGTAAAAGTATAAGAATAAAATTGAAATGAGAAATAGTTAAAAAAAAAAAAGAACCATATTGATAAAAAAGTGATGAACATGTCTTGTCATAATTAATAAAATAATTAATTTATTATTACTTTTTTTTTTCTCTTTATTAACTCATCTTTTATTGTTATAAATACATTTGTATTATTTCATTAGTTGTATTCATTTATATTTATCACTTTTGCACATTTTCTATTATAGTATAGGTAGCTCTTTAAATGATTTTTATATAAGAGAATAAGTCATGA
Organism: Kandelia obovata; assembly: GCA_021464305.1. NCBI lineage: Eukaryota > Viridiplantae > Streptophyta > Magnoliopsida > Malpighiales > Rhizophoraceae > Kandelia > Kandelia obovata. The sequence goes on from JADCRA010000363.1 coordinate 973,222, forward strand.
TTACATTAAATTAGAACATTTTCGATAAAAAACATTGTAATTCCATAAATTAAAATCATAAAACTTTATATTGTAAGTTTGTTGTGGGGGTATAAAGCATGACACCAAACTCTTAATTTCATATTTCGTAGTTTTGTTTCTTTCACTAGGTCAAGGGAGGAATGTTATTTGGTACATAATGCCTCATGATCTTTGTTCACAATGAACACTACAACAATGATTAATAGTATATAGTATGTGACAGACAACAATGATGATGTTTTAAGAGTTGATGAATAAAGAGGTATCTTTTTAGTTTTGTTTTTCCAATATTGACATAAATATTATATGTAAACTTTACTAGTGTGTATGTGATTAATCTTGTAGACATGTTCGCATGTCATATAATGATCTCAACTTAAGCCTTTAAACTTGAATTTTTGTTTGAGATATACTTTATGTGGTTATTTGAACTAGCATTTAACGTGTGGTAAATGCATTTTTTTATTTACAAAATTACATTAAGGATAATAATGAATCATTACATGTGATTGATGTATTTTAATAGATAAGTCATACCATTAGTTGACTTATGTATGTCAAAGAACACCTATCAATAGAACAAATTTGTGGAATGTAAGTTTAGTTAGATATGATAATATTGGTAGACCTTCTGTTAGACGAGGTCTATCGTCGAGATGTTATTATGCTATTAAGTGAGAAATTTAGATACACATGATACCAATGTATGCTATAAAGCATATATGAATGGATTGGCCTAGTAAGCAATGATTTTCATTATAATGTGATAATATGGGTAAAGCTATCTACTAGACAAGTTTTATGGTCGAGGTTTTATTCTACTGTTAATTACAGAACTTGGTTAAACAGGCCATATTATTGGTACACCTATACTTATTAGTGAGGACATTTGAATAAGATGGCTTAATGGTCTACGATTTTGTTTGGAATGTGATAATATAGGTACACCTTATTGTTAGATAAGGTTTGTAGTATAAGTTTTGTTTTGTCATCCCATAAGAAACTTAGGTAGACATATTATACATTGGTAAAATAAAGGGTATGCAGTATGAAGTTTTGCAATGTATGTAGACAAGGAACACATTTGTTGGATGACCTCGGAACACATTTGCCTTAATATTTTCCTTTTAAGTTATAACACTTCATTAGCGCAGATAATTGACTTGTAGATTATAGAATACATAATCGAGGTTAGGTAATACATATAATCCAAAGCTAAATACATGTATACTTAAGTAAAATTCATGGAAAACATTCATATAAAAGGTATAGTTATATATAAATTAATGATTTTCACTTATGCATACAAAGTAACACTAATGGAGGTTTTTTTTTTTTTACTAATAAATACATGTTTTCCAACTTATGACATATATTTTATTTGATTTTTAGTATATGTTGTTATGACACATATGAAATGCATTTTCTTTATATGTAACATATGATTAAACAACTAATTTGATTTGAGAACATCTTGGTGGGCTAACTTGTATAAATATTAGTCCTAAATGATTTACCATTTGTTGAAAGGAAAACTAAAGGACTTGATGCTACATAGGATAACTTATAATGTATTGTATAATTAAAAGTTAAGTACACAAAATAAAGATAACTATTAACAATATTTGACATAAACATGTGAAATTCAAACGTATTTATCCTACGTATTAAAGTTCAAATAGGCATATATTAATGAACAACCAATATACCTTTTGTTAGGATTGTAACAATTTTGTTATTCATCCTTCCAATGTCACAAGATTGTTATTATATGTATGCTTAGAAAACCAAACATGTATACTCAAGGTTAAAAGTGTATAACATATTGTACTCATGTAGTCAACAAATTCCAAACTTTTGTTAAGATCTTTACATAAGGTTTATTAATGTTATTGTGGTCCGCCATTTTCTTTGCACAAATTTCATGCAATAATTCTCAAGATAAATAGTCAAATCAACATTACCATGTCAACCTTACAAGTGACAATTATTGAAATTTTATTCAAGGGTTATTATGACCATCAATTCATCGTAACAAAAGTTACAAGCCTTAAGGCTAGTGCTATTGAGTGTGTGATTACTATTTATATGATCTAACCACTATATTATGACTAATTTAGATGTGTGCTTGTTATGTGGTCTTAATGTGAGACTTACTAAACAAGTCAAGTCTTGCCTATAACAATTATTAGATTATATATATATATATATATATATACACACACATACACACATATACAATATTATCTAATATACACTAAAAATTACACAAATAGCTTGAAAGAGGTTTAAGAACTTTGATAATATGTTATGAAATATATACTTTTCCATATTAAATACTTAAATTACAGTATGATATATGTTGTTTTTCTCCCAAAATATATAAATGTCTAATAGAATTTAATAGTTTTATGTTATATCTGTAAGAAAAGTCTCTTATTGCCTTCTTTGTGTTAGAAAGGTTACATAATACATTTACTTCTTCATAATAATGCAAATCATCAATCTTATTTAAACATACAAATATGCAAATAACTTAGCCTATTAACAATTACATATTTTAGTTAGAGACAAGTAAAATAATGTTTGAAAAATATATAGATCACAATAAAGAATGGAAATAGTTTAATTTAAACCTATTATTGCAAACTCACATACATGATATTGTCTTTCTTATTTTTTCAATTTAAGAGGGAAATTGTTTGAGTATGAACAATGACTACTTAACATAATTGGATAAATACACAAGTCAAGAGAGCAATACAACATAACATTTTAACAAGTTCAAACATCTATTCTAGCATAACATGTTTACTATAAGAGGAAGGAAATCAGTTCAACATGATTAAAGTTAATGAGAAACTTGTAAATAAATTGCATATTTTGTTCTTTTAAGTTTTTTTTTAACTTGTAGAGTATTGGGCAAAGTAAATATAATTGCTTAATAAAAAAATATAAATACTGAAATAAATCTTTATATTAGTTAAGAGATATTAGATAATGAAGGAAAAACACCTTAAGTGTTTATACAAAAATATATTTCCCTACATGTCATGTAATTAACTCTAATACAAATAAATATTTGTTAACCATCTTTCCAAATTTTCCAATAAACTAAGCATACATATAAGTAATTTTTGCAGTACATATATGATCAAGTAAAAACAAAATGTGTTCATATTTTTTCAAACACTAATTTTAAATACGAGATAAAGCCAACTAAAACTGTCTTTATGATAAAACTATGCTTGCTATATAAAGTAATCACATGAGTTTTGCAGCCATACACTCTACCATGTTGTGGTTGTTCAATATATGTTTTATAACACAAAAGGTTAACCTCTTTTATATAATTTTTGAAATTCATGTATAAAAAATATTATGCATTAGGTTAAGTCAAGACAACTATATGTATAAATGACCATATGTCTGTTAAAAGTAATTTTTCTTTCAAAAATATTCTCACAACCAAATTTTAGCAAGTTAAATAATTTATTTTCTATTATTTAACTAATATGTTTTTCATATTTGGTGCATTTATATAAAAAAAGGGAACAAGTGTTTTTTGCATTTCTAATCTAATGTTTTCTTTTTGTCCCTTCTCTCTCTCCAAATGTTTTTTCTACCTCACTTTGCCTTCTTGTTATTAATTTCACTAACTCTATCTCTGTCTCTCTCTCTTTGTTACTATTTTTGTTTCTTTATACCTCTATCTTTGTGCACTTTCTCTTTTTCTTCCGAGTCTTTCTCATTTTTATCTCTCATTTCTTTTAAGTCGAGCTTTTTCTTTCATCTCTTTTTCCTTCACTTTCATTCCTTTATTTATCTAGCTTTTTTCCTATTTTTCTCCCTTTTTTTTGATCTTTATGACTCTCTTTTTTCTAATAAAATGATCTTTTTTCCTTCCCTTATCTCTTCATCACTCTTTCTTCTATTGTATCTATCTGTCCCTTTCTCTTTACTTCATCCATCTTTAGTATATACATTATACACCTTAACCTTAATACCAAGATAACCTTTAACACTCACAACACTATAGACTAAATAAAAAGAAGTCCTTTATAGTGACATACTTGTGATATATCTTATTGCAACATGAAAAAAATAATATGCTAAACTATGAGTTTACTTAGTTAATGCAATTTAGAGCGTATGTGTGATATGATTAGAAAATAAACTACTTTTCATTAGCCCATTATATTGCCTAATTGAAGCAATATTAAAATTTGTTCATTGATCATTGTTGGCTTCACCCTCTTACATGCAAATGGATCAATAAAAGTAGATCAATTTGGTTGTACTAATTTGGTCATTCCATATGAAAGAGTAGTTAAGCCATAAATTAGCTTTGGAGTATTTTTAGTCTATATTAAAAGTCTTATTCTCTCCAAACTCGAATTGGTAGTATGTAAAACAATAGGTTTTTATTGCTATGTGACCCTATACATCAAAATTAGTTCCATATCTAAGATAGTATATCAAGGTGGACTTATATTAGCAATGACCTTAGTATGTTTTTTTATATTGCTCTTCTAAGATGTTATTTCCTAACAATGCAACAACCCTACACTGATCCCCTAAGATTGATCTTCGTGACATTGGATATTATCAATTGAATGACAACTTAGCCCATTAAATAACAAAATTGAACTATCAATTGGCCTGAGGCATAAAAGTATTATAAATATGCTCTTTTCATGTCTTTGCCTATTTCATCCAATCTAGTTTTAACTATAAAGACAACTAGTTGATTTGAGTTCGCAACATTATGCACTAATTGAGTTTCTTTCCTTATACCTCTATCCTTGACACAAGATGACATACCGCCATACTCATAATATAAACCTTATATTAGCAATAACACCTCACTTAATAGCATTTATTTATGAGATTATTCTTCTTTCTCAATGTTGTTACTGTAACTCAGTTTATTCAACAAGGTTTTCTTTTTCTTCGTACAAAATTTCGACATTGCTCCTTATTTTAATGCACAATTCGTTACGAATAACATTGTGTCAAATGTGTGCCTTTGATTGGTAGTTGCATAACTTTTTGTAGCTGAAGGACTTTCATAATAATTTTGAGTCTAGCAATGCCTAAGGGTCAATGATGCAGGACACTTTTTCTTCTGATGCGGTGATTAGGTATGCATTCTAATTTCTAAACTTCTCTTTAAAGATAGTATGTTATTGTCAGCTCTATTTTTTTTTTCCCTTATTCCTTGCTTTTATTACACCATGTGGCACAAAATATCATCTTTATAATATAACTACACGATCTTGATTATATCTATTACACATTGTATTTACATAATATATATATATATATATATATATATATATATATAGATAAAATTCTTGTTTGTTTCGTAAGAAGATTTTTTTATTCATAAAACGACTTGATTCTTGCGATATTAAAGACCTTCTACCCGACACAAGTGTGCTAAAGACCTTCCCATAAGTGCGATATTTATAGTCGAAGTCTGATCCTTACCTACCATTTTAAAAAAATAAAATATTTTTAATGTCACGTAAATAAAGCATTGAATTGGACAGGGAACCCTAAATGTGGTCTACACAGAATTTACGGTCTTGTTCAAGTGTTTAATATGTTGACAACATTTAATGTTGACATAAAGAGAATGAGAAATTGATTATTCGCTTTGGATTTCTAGTAATTGGCTCGTAATCATAAATAAAAATGCAATAAGGGTAACTTCCTATTAATCATTTGTGTTAAGAAAATAAATATTCAAAATACAATAAAAATTAAAAAATAATATAAAAAATTTACCTAATTTTAAATTTTAAATATTTTTATGCTTATGGTTGTACTAGAAATTTATTATTTTAAAAATTTTAAAATTATATAATAAATAATAAATATGAAATTTTATAAAAAAAAGGGTGAAATAATTTTTATGTAAAAATAAATAAATTATTTATTATTTATATAATACTGATTAAATTTTACTTTTTGCAATAATGTGATGCTTGTGATGATATATCATAGAATTCTTTCAGATTTTTTTACAACCTTTTGGTGACCACAATATTACTGTTCAGCAACCTTTTACCGCTGGTTCATCCATTCATATTTTCACTAGTCGCCTCCCACCAACCCACGTAGGACAAAAATATCTGAGAGAGATGTTTCCACTTCTCACCTCAGTCAAAAACAAGTGTTTCTGTTTCAGTGATTCAATTACATTTTCAAAATGGGTAATTTATATAATTGATCATTGAATTTATTTTTTTATTTAAATTTAATTCATTACAATTATTTTATTTTATTTTTATTTTATCACACTTTCATTTTATTACATAAAAAATTATAAAATTTATTATTTAAAAAATATACTTTTATTTAACTAATTTATTTTAGTTTAATAAATATATTTATATAATAAAATTATTATATTTTTTATACTATACAAGATAACAATAGTGACAATAATTTTAAGAAGAAATTCAAATGAATTCTCTATATTTAAAATTTTAGAAAGAACAATTTTTTTTTATTAATACTCGTGTAAAGTTATAAATTTTATATTTTTTCATATATTTTGATTACCATTATATTAGTATAATTAGAATAAAAATAAAAATAATAAATTTAATTATATTGAAAATTATTTTTCGTGAATAAATATTATAAAATTTTATTTAATAAAATTACATAATAATTAAATTAAAATTAATTAATCTGATTGTAATAAATTAAAATAAAAATATATAATAAATTCAGCCATAAAATGTGTAATTTATCCGTTTCCAAATTGTAAATAATCCTTCAAGTTAATTCTGTCATGAACGGTGCACGTGACATCACTCCTGAAAGTCCACCCCTACGCCGGCTTTACTCGGCCTTTACACTTTTCCTAGAAACTGCCTCTCCCATTTTTTTCCCACTTAACTTTTTTTTACTGATTTTCAATTTATTATTATTAAAAAACAATATATTATTAAAAATAATAAATTTAATTATTATATATAATTATATATATATATATATAAAATAATTTTATTATTTAATTTTATTTTTTTATATTTTAATCTATTCAGTCCAATATTGTTATCTACTTTTGCATTAAATAATAAATAAAAAAAGAAAAGAAATAAATAAATGATAACAAATTGAGATGAAATTCACTCCAAATAAATCCCAAACCCAAATGCACATCAGCGCGCCACCCAACCACCCAAATATCGTTCTCTTATCCCCCACACCTCACCACCCAACTCCTCTTCCCTATCCTCCTCCTCCTCCTCCTCCACCTCCTCCACCACCATCTCCACTCTCTTATTTTCTCTCTTGAATCCCAATCATCTTAATTATTACTTCTCTCTCTAGAATAATTTTGATCACCCGCAGCAGCGCCCCGGCCTTTGGAGTTGAATGGGAATGGCGGACTACCGGCTGCCAGCTACTATGAATCTCTGGAATGACGACAACGCCGCCGTCATGGATGCGTTCATAAACTCCGATCTTTCTTCCCTTTGGCCCCCTCCTCAATCTTCCGCCACCACCTCTACCCCAGCGCCGCCGCAGCCACCTCCGTCCTTAGCTGAACCGGCTAAAACTATGATGATGAGTCAGCAGCCGTCTAATTTGGTGAACCAGGAGACGCTCCAGCAGCGGCTCCAGGCGCTGATTGAGGGCGCCCGCGAGAGCTGGACCTACGCTATATTCTGGCAGTCGTCTTACGACTACTCCGGCGCGTCGGTACTGGGGTGGGGGGATGGGTATTACAAAGGAGAGGAAGATAAGGGAAAAGGAGGCAAGTTGAACAGCTCGAGCTCGTCGGCCGTGGAGCAAGAGCATCGCAAGAATGTATTGCGTGAACTCAACGCGCTGATCTCCGGCTCCAGTGCCGCCGCCGCCACCGACGACGCTGTCGACGAAGAAGTTACTGATACTGAATGGTTCTTTCTCGTCTCCATGACCCAGTCTTTTGTTAACGGGGGTGGCTTGCCCGGCCAGGCGTTTTTCAACGGGAATCCGATCTGGGTTGCCGGGATTGAACGGCTGGCCGCTTCTCCATGTGAGAGGGCCAGGCAGGCTCAGGTTTTCGGGTTGCAGACGGTGGTGTGTATACCGTCGGCAAATGGGGTTGTTGAGCTGGGTTCTGCGGAGTTGATTCATCAGAGCTCCGATCTGATGAATAAAGTTAAGTTCTTGTTCAATTTTAGTAATCTTGAGATGGGTTCGTGTCCAAATTCCTGGCAAGGCGAGAACGATCCGTTTTCGCTCTGGATCAGTGACCCTTCCGAAGTCAAGGAAGCTGGCAATAACGCAATTCCGTCCTCGAGTGGTGGTGCCCCAAATACTGGAAACAATAGCAGCAGCAACAATAACCAGCACTTCTCAACTAAAGGTGGGGCGGTCGGGGCTCTTCAGTACGAGAATCCGAGCTCGAGTAGCTTGACCGAGAATCCAAGTGGAATTCATCCTCAAAATCATCACCAGCAGCACCAACCGACGCAGAAGCAGAGCTTTTTTAATCGAGAACTGAACTTTGGAGATTGTGGCTCTCATGACGGTAGTAGCGTTAGAAATGAGAATTCCCATACACTTAAGCCAGAATCAGGGGAATTACTGAATTTTGGGGACGGCAAGCGGAGTTCTTGTAGTGCTAATGGGAATTTCCTTTCCTGTCATTCACAGTTTGTAACAGAGGAGAGCAATAAGAAGAAGAGGTCCCCTGCTTCGAGGGGCAGCAATGAAGAAGGTATACTTTCATTCACTGCTGGGGCGATTTTGCCCTCTTCTGGTGCATTGAAATCGAGTGGCGCTGCTGGGGATTCTGATCACTCTGATCTCGAAGCATCTGTTGTTAAAGTGGCCGACAGCAGTAGAGTTGTAGAGCCGGAAAAGAAGCCAAGAAAACGGGGAAGAAAACCTGCAAATGGAAGAGAAGAGCCGTTGAATCATGTTGAAGCGGAGAGGCAAAGAAGAGAGAAACTTAATCAGCGATTCTATGCACTGAGAGCTGTGGTTCCTAATGTATCGAAGATGGACAAAGCTTCACTTCTTGGTGATGCTATATCTTATATCAAGGAGCTTAGATCAAAGCTGCAAACTGCAGAATCTGATAAAGAGGAGCTGGAAAAGAAAGTAGAATCAGTGAAGAACGAATTTGAGAGCAAAGATTCACGTCGGGGGCTGCCTCCACCGGATCAAGAACTCAAGGTGTCAAACAATCATGGAAGTAAATCGATAGAAATGGATATTGATGTCAAGATAATTGGCTGGGATGCCATGGTAAGAGTGCAATGTAATAATAGGAACCACCCAGCAGCCAGGCTAATGGCAGCATTGAAAGACTTGGACCTTGATGTTCACCATGCCAGTGTATCGGTGGTGAATGATTTCATGATCCAGCAAGCTACGGTGAGGATGGGCAGTCGGTTCTACACGCAGGAGCAGCTTAAGGTAGCCTTATCAACCAAATTTGTCGACACCCGATAGGTGAAAAACAGAAGATGTCAAAACACGATCAGCAATTGAGATAGAGACCTTAGTGTCTTTTTCAATGGTGTTAGGGTTCTGGGACATTTTAAGGTTCCCCCTCAGCACTTGCTCTGTAAACTAGTATTATTCCTATTAGTTCCATGGTAGTTGTTTTAGTGTAGCTCCAGTTTGAGATAAGTTAAACTGGAAGAGCTGAACCCATGAGCTATGTAGGTTTGTGAGGCTGCAATCGTGTCAAGATAGCTATTTTCTGTTAATTTTCCCCCCTGTCTGTCATCAATGTAGATAGTCATAAATTTTAACCTGATGATTTTGCCAAGTCTGATGCATAAGTAGCAGTGAAAGATGGATATTCCTGTTTTTAAGAATGGAAATATTCTACGTGTTTGTGCATCTCTCTTGGATTTTTCTTTGTCAAACTTCGACTGAGTGAAAGATGAATGCGGCTTAAAAGTCACATTTTTGTTCTGTTTGTTAGGTTGGTGTTGGATTATCATTTCACACCCTGAATTCTCCTGAATCATAGCACCAACTACTGAGGTAGACATGCATTTGTGGACTTACTTGTGCTTCTGGTTCGAGATTCTGATTCTTCTTGATATAGAAATTGGAAATCTGGGAAGCTGCTTTTTTTTTTGTTGGGCCCGTTGCAGAAATCGAGCTCGATGCTCTCTGCTTCGTTTGTGTTTCCTTGTTAGTCACAATTCAAAGTACTGGTCTGACACCAAGCAATCAGCATCTTAATGCTTTTGATCAACGCCTTTTTGAGCTGTGGTGAAGTGGCAGAGAGTTGTCTCCTGTGCTTATTTCGATTTTTCTAGCCCGTTGATAACAAATTCTAAAAGTGTTGTTGACCTGATTTTAATGATCGATTTGCACAGACATGCCTGATGTGAGGAGGGTAATCGCAAATGCATGCATACTGACATGCCCGATCAAACAAGGAAAATCTGAAATAAATCGCTTCATTTGCTTCTCCTGACTTGACAAATTTGACTCTTTTGAGTCTTTTTTAACTTTTTAGCACGTCATAGCTCTCCCATGCAAGTCACACGTACAGAAGACATTTCCAGTCAAATTTCCCACGTGATCAATTTCCCTGCGGACGCCTTGTTAGGTGAGTTTCACATGGTTTCCTTTTCAGATTCCCAGCCTTCCCCTCCCCGGTTGCTGTCATTGGCCCCCCCGGGCCGCCTCGTAGGTGAGTTGCTCGGTTGTCTCTTTTTTCCTTGCTACAAAAAAAAGAAAAAAAGAAAAGAAAAGAAAAATGTTTTAGGCATGGTTATATATGTGTGTAGATTTTAGCTAAGAATGTTTAACTCGTGAACGTGGTTATTTGGTGTGACATCTCACAAGCTTGAAGTAGACTAGAGATCAGAACGAAATCAAAGACCGCATGACCAGAAAAGTGAAGCCATTGCCAAAATTGTGGTGCAAGTAAAATACCATGGCAGAGGTGACTTTTCCCAAAAAGGGTCCTCCCGGAACATTGGATCATGAATCTACTTCAGGTGATGAAATCAAGACCCGTGCTTTCTTTTTATTATCTTTAATCAATACCCCGCGTCATTCATTTAAATTGTGATCGAATATTACTATTAATTAATGTTCAGGAGGCGGCTTTGGTGTTGTAAATTTAGCAATTTTTTTTTAAAGTGACTTATAAATGATTAATTAATGTGAAAATTCAAAGAATTTGACCGGAAGGAAAAGTCTGACCCAGAAAACTACGCTTCTTTGTATCATAAATAAATAATAAAGTATTGCTACTTATCAAAATTTAAAATAAATAAATAAAATAGCCACGGAATGTAATCCATCACAGGTAATTGGAAATGAAAATTAGGGCAAACTCTGTGATTTAAGAGGACTGTGGGGATTAAATATTTGTTTATAATTTTAATTGAATTGATATAATTTTCAGAATTTGATTTATTAGTCTTTTAGATTGTCCTTTTGCTGCCATTACTTAAGTTCTTCATATCAATTAATTTTTCAATTTTATCATAATTAATCGTTACCCATAAATGCTTAATAATTAATAAGTTGAAAGACTTCCCATTATGATATGGCAGAAGAATATAAGAAGACGATTCCCCACAATCTCTCTTATGGTAGGTAATGAATTTTGTCATAACTTATTAATGCAATTATATGTATTTGTATTTTCTTTCCAATATTTATGGAAATATTACTTATTGGAATTGAATTTCTATTAACTATAACTTGGGGGAAGAGATTCTCAAATATGCTAAGATATAAAACTACATGAATGCCAGAATGATGGAGTACTTTTCTTTTTAAGTAAATATAAATAATTTTTATACTATATATTGTATATTTTGTATCATATTTAATTTTTTGTATGTAATATAAAATATTTTGTGTGTACTATAAATATATTTGTTTATTTTTTTTTTCAAATTCACCACTTTTGTATTTGGATAGTCGGAATTAAAATTATTTACTGCCACCTGTTCATTTTGGATAACCCTTCACGGGACATCTAGATCTTCTTATATTTAAAATTGAAAAAAACGAGGAAATGCAATTTGATCCGTATGTCTTAAAACAAATTGTTAATACTCCAAAAATTCCCTCAACTTGACTAGAGAATATTGTTATTTAAATAAGGGGAAACTTAAATAATATTTGTTATGAGCAGCTTGAGACTAGGAGGGCAACCTTGGACTTCACTGTGTTGAAATAAGAATGCAAAGTTGCAGGAAGAATAATAAAAAAAAAAAATCACATTCGTAGAATCAAGCGTGAGATTGACTTTACTGTGTTGAAATGTACAAAAGGAAGTATTTCATTTACAGTCCTTATCTCTAAGTTGGGGGAGGTGGAAGTTTGTCACGGGGCAGGCTTGTGTTCCAACTCCAAATGTGCCCCATGTCTTATGGCACTGGTAGATGAGTCTTAAAATAAATAAATAAATATATATATATATATATATATATATAGAATTAATTAATTAATACGTATGGCTCGTTCATTGCTTAAGTGGACATTAGCCATTGATAATCATAAAAGAGAGAGAGAGAGAGAGAGAGGGATAGGGATAACAACCTTAATTTAGAAACTAATCAAGCTGTCTTTTCGGATTTCTCTATCTAAAAAAAGATTTTGCTAACTACTTTGTACTAAATCTCGTCTTTTTCCTTCATTTCTCATTATTTATCCAAACCTTTTGATTTGAAAACCTTCTTCCTTCTCCCCCCCCCCCAACCATCTCCATTCCTACATCTCCCATAGACCACCCAAGAAAATAAACCTAAAAAGGGTGGTTTTCTTGGGAGATACTTGCCGTAGCCATGAGCCTTAATTGCCTCACTTGCCAAGCATTGCCAAGAACCCATTCCGATAGGGAGTATGTCTGGCCGGAAACGCCACATGCAAAGATTTGTTGCATAAAGGTAGAAAGAAGCTGGTCTGGGAACACAAGCCCTCCCCCATTTGATCAAAATGGCAGTTCCGTGGGAGTTTCTACCAAGAAGTCGAAGAAGGATCATCTGCGGCACGTTAGTACGCCCAGGTTGGCGAGGAGCTCTGGCATAAGAAGGGATTGGAGTTTTGAGGATTTGACTATGAGAACCAGTGATGGAGATAGAATTCGTTATAGGACCTTCTGCGCCACAACTTTCATTGCCTTTTTTCCTTTTTTGTTTTGCTTGGCCATCTTGCATATATGTCCTGTTTAGGTTGCTATCTCTCACAGAGTCGAATATGGGGCTTAATCAAGAACCACAATCATGTCCTTTGAATTTTATAACAAAGATGGGAGAGTAATCTTATTTTTGGATTTTCCCTTTGGAGGAATCTGCTGAACTTATTTTTAGAAAAGGTTGTTTGGAACATTGAACTATTGAGTCCAAAGCATGAACTCAAAGCTACTTAACTGAACCAATAGAATAGATTTAATGACAGGAAAGCGCAAGCATCCTTTATCACAAGCAATAAAGCCAACACACCAATCTTATCAATGACCCCTACAGCGATAACATTGATCTGCAACTGACTTATCTTGCAGCACAACATATAGCCAAGTACACATTCAGTTTTAAGGTTCACAAAGGGAGAGAAATTTAATATAAATTGGGTCTATATTTGCCGTCATTATGGCATTTTCCTTTCTCTTATATCATAGGAACAACATCATCAACCAGCAGCAGCTATGATATGACGATCACATGAAATTTCACCGAGACTGACAAAAATTTATGCATACCCTGCTCTCAAGTCAATGAAAATTTGTTAAGGCTCCTTTCAGAACCTTTGTAATTATGATAAAGAACTACACATCGTTAGAATAACGCTATCTTAATCAATTTAGCAGCTAAAAGGTTTACAAAAGCTAAAAGCAAACAACATGAGCAATACATAACAAGAAAAAGTAAAAATTGCAGAAAAAGTGAAGATACATGTTGCTTGCAGTATGAGAGGCTCAAAGAAAATGAACGTAAATGAAAAATTATAAGCAGCGACAAATGCAAGGCTTAAAAAATAATAATAAAAAAAAGACAGAAAAACAATTGGCTCTAAAATCACTGAAGTTCCATATTAATGCTGATGCACAGAAGGAAATTCTCTAACTGTTCTCACAACAATTATACAAGAATGACAACATATTTATAATTAATCCTGACCACTGACCTGACACTGAGAACAGGGCATGATTTAAGCGTAAATCTTCCAATACAGATAGTCTTCCCTCAATGGACACTGGTAATAACCAAATTATGCTTGCTGGCTACACAATCAATTGTCCTTATACCATCTACAATAGAAGCTGTGAAAAGTTGCCAAAGAAAAGCACCATGGAAGCTCCAAATCCAAAATGAAACAATTTGAATCGCCACACTTAGCACAAATTTCCTTGGTAATTTTATTGTCAGCATTTTTCATAAACATTATCTGCCAATCAACTAGGCTGGATGTCCATCACAGCCCACTACATGGTAATAATCACTTTAGCATTTTTTCTGTCTTGCTTCTGCCTTCCAATCTCTTCGGACAAGGTTTGTTTTGTCTGTCTCACTACTCAGAGAATTCTCCGAATGAAAATTTCTCTCTTGTGGTGTTTCGGCCAATTTGCCAGAGAGTGACCGACGGTCAATGTTTGATGCCATAGCAGAGATAGCAGCAGCACAATGTGCTTCTTCAAGACTCTTAGACACATGAGCTCTTCTTGCATCTTTCTTCCAATCTCGTGTACAGTATGTATATGCTGCAGGGCTGTTATGAACCACATTCATTTCCATCATTATTTGTGCAGCTGCTGATTGGTTTATTGCAGGAGTCCTCTTCATCTCTGCTTCAAGGCGCTTCCGGGCCCTGTATCTGCGCTGCCGTTCTCGGTTCTTTAAACGACGGGTCATGATATCGTTCCGAGTTCTAGAATGCTCTTTTTGATCAAAAGGCACCATTGTTAAACCATCATGCATTTCGGCAGTGTGAAAATTCCACCCATCCTCCATTCAGAGAAAAAAATATCACCTGCATTAACAAAATTAAAAAGAGAGGGACTACAACCAATATTATTCTACAAATTGTGTTTACTATAATAATAACTATAAACTCGGCATATGAACTATGATCTGACAGAACCTCTATGTTCCCTACAACTGCAAGTTAGGTTCTTTGGTTCCAGCAACATCCAGGTTCTTATCATTCCATAAGACTCAGTCTCCACTATCCAATTGATGAAAGAATAGCGCATAATTTGAAAAATTCAAAAATGTCCCACCACAATATTCAAGTGATCCGAACAAGAAAAAGAAAAT
Source organism: Kandelia obovata (assembly GCA_021464305.1). Lineage (NCBI taxonomy): Eukaryota > Viridiplantae > Streptophyta > Magnoliopsida > Malpighiales > Rhizophoraceae > Kandelia > Kandelia obovata. The sequence goes on from JADCRA010000363.1 coordinate 988,503, forward strand.
TGTTCTGAAGTTATGCCAGACCCTTCAAACATCAGAGCAATGAGAACTGATTTACTGTGAGGTCACTCATTCATGTGATGCATTAATGCTTAATTGCCTTTGCATTGCTTCCAGCCAAAACTATGGAGTAGATTTGATCCATAAACATATCACACAACAATCCTTGTACTTTAGGGTATAAACACCATATTATTGACCTCCTCAAGCTTATAGTAACTTTGTTGATACCCCTTTACATGGTTCCTTTATTCCATTCTGAACCTTACATTGGTCATTCCCTTAATAAATTCTAGTTCCACCCCATGCTAGAGTTAATCTTCATAATACAGACTCAAAACTGTGCATCTTTATGTCCTGCAAGCACAAGCAATGTTTATAACATGTACAAAAAATAAATTGTACAATTCTAACAAGTTAGACAATTCAATAGACACTACTTGACTAATCCATCACTCCCACCAAAAATCAACAATTTTTAACATTCCAAAAGTTGACGACCTCCAACTTCTATTTCCCTTCTTTCCATAAACTCCATGGAGGACGCTGGACTACAATCTCCAAATGCCCACAAGTTTCTGTTAAATGTTCACCCAATTGAAGTCATTATTTAACAGTGACACTTTTTTAGCTTCTCAGAATCAATCCTGAATAAAATGATTCCCAAGAGACAGTAGGTTTCACTTGTTTAACACATAAAATACATCAGCCACACTATACAATGGAAAAAGGAAACAATTGAAGCAGCCAACAAAAAGCAAAGTTTCTTGCTTCCAAAGCGAGACAGAAACTTTGTCAGAAACAGATACAACCATGAACAGATACATTGATTTATGAAACCAGAACCCACTCAACTGAGCTAAAAAGGGTATATAGCAGAAAATCAAAAGTAGGACATAATTATGAGATTTAAGAAACAGAAATGAAATTAAGTACCTCATCCAAAGGCAGGTGAAAGGTTTTTGTGAAAATTTTTCTGTGGTTTGATAATTTAATAGAAATCAAAAGATCTTGGGGGTATGAGAAGCTATTAAGTGGGTGCATTAGAAATCTCCCTCCTTTTGATAACTTTTTTCCAATTTTTTACTTTCTGCAATTCTTATTCGCTCTAATTATTAAAAGCAAAACATTTGCATTTTCTTTTGGTTGTCAAGCTATACAAAAAGAAAAACAGTGTATTTCTTTCATATTTAAAATTCAACTACTTTCAACAAAATTTTAAGGTAAGAACTTCGCTAAATGACTTAAACAAATGATTAGAACAATAGCTATATACTTAAAGGAAAAACATTGACATAAACAACTCACATATGATTAATCTAACTCAGCAATATTATTACTCAAAAAACATTGCCAATTTACATGCTATTACTTTTACTCATGCAATGATATATACGACTTCATTTGTCCCAGAGTTATGTAAGATGACACAATGGAAAAGAATCCCCTTCACAATTAAATGTCAAGGTGATGAAAACTGATTTACTGTAAGGACATATTCATTTGATGCTTTAACACACAATTTCCTTTACATTGCTTCCAGCCAAAAGCATGGAGTATATTGCATCCACAAAAATATCAAACAAATATCCTTGTACTCCAGGGCATAAATGCCATAGTGTTGACCCCCCACCCAAAAGCTTATAGTAATTTTGTTGAGACCCATTTGCATTGTTGCTTAACTTCCATTTTCAACCTGAGATCAGCTATTCCATTGATATCTACAGAGATCACCTCTGTCATACTCTAGACTCTAGATGACAAATATGCTTATTATCAGTTCGAAACAAGTCTTTCTAAGACAAATATCTGAAAATCTAGAAGAATCCATTCATCTAGTCTTTTCCAAACAAGTCAACAACTGACTAATAACTGTTTGCTTAGTCTATTCAAGCCCACCCTCTCTCCTCCCAAACACAAACACAAAGCAGCAATTTTTAACATGCTAAAAGTTTATGCTAACCAAATTTCACTTAAATGTTCAAACAATCTAAGTCAATATTGAACAATGGCACTTTTTCTAGCTTCTCAAAAACAATCCTGAACAAAAAGATCCCAAATAACATAATGGGTTTCATTTTTCTTTTTCGACACAGAAGTTAAATCAGTGGCACCATCCAACCCAAAAAAAGGGGGGGGGGAAGCAATCAAAGCAGCCAAAGAGAAGCAAAGTTTCCGGCTTTCATAGGAAAAACAAAAACGAAAACTCAGTAAGAAAAAGGCACAGCCATGAATAGATGCGTTGATTTATACAGTAAAGCATTGATCTGAACTAAAAGGGAATGATAAAATTAAGAAAAAGAATAAAAAAATATAGATATAGATATAGAACACAAGGGGTCAGATTTAAGGAACATAAATGGAAGGAAGTACCTCATTCAAGTGCAGGTAATGATTCTTTGCGGAAATTGCTCTTCGGGAATCGATTGTTCAAGAGAAATTTTCCTTAAAGATTGAGCATCTATAATTTATAAATTTCAAATATCCTCAGGAAAAATTGGAGTGGTGACGCAGTCGGCTAGCGCGTAGGTCTCATAGCTTGCCTTTTTGATTTATTCTGAGGTCGAGAGGTCGAGCCTCTCTCACCCAAAATTTACCCCTTTTTTTTTTATATATTTAATATATATATATATATATATATAATTGAGTCTTACTGAGTCTTGAAATCGTCCGTGTTCACTCTCCCAGAACAAATAAGCCCGGTACAAATCCTGGCTTTACTCTCACTGAGATTGTCACATTCAGCTTTCAAAAGGATTTTGGTAATTAGGCCTCAGCTCCCACCAGGCATTGCATGCCTTTTGCAGGTATGAATTTCATTATGGCAATTTCATTTTGACTATTTTTTTAATCAAATTATTAAATACCAAAGTTTATGCTTATAAATTGAGTACAGCTCAGTTGGCAACCCAAACTTGTAATTATCTTAGTACAATCTTACAGAAAATTAGGAAAAATATGTAGTTCATTGGGTATCTTTGAGTGACATCACCTAATTAATATTTTCATCTCAATAATCCAAAGGTAATATTTTTTTTTGTTAAAAAAATAGAAGAGATTTCTTAACTATAATGCTTCAAACTTTTTATAAATACTTTATATTTCTTTATTAGTAGGCACATAATTTTGTAGGTGTATTATCACTTTTCTTTTTATTTAATTTTTGTGCTCTTCATTCTTTAGTTCTCTTGTTGATTAATTAGAAAATCTATTAGGAAGAAATCTATATATATATATAGCTTAATTATGTGCCTCATATATTTGTAAATTCATCAAAATGATTTCTTGTTATAAATATGTATTTATAAAACTTATTTGTATGTAAAGCTATTTTAGATTTCATCAAAGGATTGACAAAGTGAATGTTCATCCAAACTTAAAATAGATATATGATGAACCTAAAATAGATTTATCGTATTAATCTATATAATATAATTTAAAAATATGTTCCTTTTTTAATAAATTCATATTTTCTAACTTTTGGTCATAATTATTAGGTGTATCGAGTTTATCACAAGCCAATTAAGTTAATTAAATTTATGATTTTGTCTTATGTTTAAGTGATTAAATATACTATATATCTATATCTATATTTATAATTATATTGTAAAAAATACGAAAAAATGAAGTTATTCTCAACGATTTTCAAAGTTTAAAAAATGTATGTTGTAATATTGTTTATTTCTAGGAATATTAAAATAATCTCATTAACTAAAGTAACTTTTTCTTAATTTTACAAATATTATAAGTCACATATTAATTGACAATCACTATTCAATCTATTACTTAATAACAATTTCATTCAATCATTATGATTAAAAAAAAAAACATCTATGTCAAGTGAAAATTTCTTCAATCAATCAATTATTGTTGAATTTTTTTTAATTAAATAAAAAACATAAAATGCAGAGGAATTAACATTGTACCTTATTTTAATTTATATTATTTAGTTTAGTTTAATAATATTTCACACTAATTTTGATGTTTAATAAAATTAAAATTTTAATATACGTCAAATCCTTTATTTTATATTATAAAATCAAGCATATTCGATTTATATTATTATTTATACTCTCTTGTGTTTTGCATAGGTTATTTAATACATTTACATGTATGTGTTGAAATAATAGGTTATGAGATGAAATTTTTCTATATCATATTCATTATTAATTATTGTACAATATATATAAAGTTTATGATTATCAATTACTATAATCTTAGGAATGAAATGATAAAAGGAAAATAATCTACAAATATAACTTAGAAAGAAAGTTGACTCTAATCATAATCCCTATAATCATGATCATAATTTCTTGACATTAGGAAACCAATCCCTCTAAATCAAGATTATGATTGACTTTTTAATATTTTTGTTCAAGATAGTGAATAGATATTAATCATTCACTACTTGCTTATAATTGCATGAAATCTCAATTTTAATAGGGCTTTCATAAGTATATGGATTTTTTTTAGACTTGGTTTAAATGTAAGATAATTTGATGTTCCCATTTTCAATTTTGGTCTTGATGAAGTGCTTATCAATTTTTACATGTTTCATTCTATTATGTTGTGTAAGGTTGTGAACTATGTTAATAACTAATTTTCTATTACTATACAACTTCATAAGTTTAAACAATTACATACTAATATTTTTAAGGACTCTTTCAAGTCAAATTAGCTCACGTACTCTTTGAGTTATAGCTCAGTATTCAACTTTTGCATTACTATTTATTTTTTGCCTCTCCAAGTTACTAAATTTCCCCATAACTTAACTTAATATCCTGTAATTGACTTAGAATCCTTAATTAAACTAGATTCATCAACATTAGCAAAACCTTCAATATTTTTTTTAACTAGTTTTCAAAAATAATAACCCCTTGCCTAACATGTCTTTAAGATACCAAAATATTTCATTGATAGCCCTTTTACTATTAAAATTGACTTCCTTCCATCTGCAGCTAATTTCACAAAAAGAGTATGATCAACTTAACTTTATTAATAGTCAAATTGTTTCATGGTTATGTTAAATTGAGTAAATCATACTTTAGGTGATTATTTCAAGCCATATAGAGGCTTCTTTAGCTTGTATAACTTACCCATAACTTTTTGGTTCTCAAATTTATGTGATATCTTCATATATACTTCCTCTTTTAGACTCAAATTTAAGAGTAAATGTTTTACATCTATTTGATATAATTCTCAATCAAAATTGGCAATAATAAATAAAAATACTTAATAGTATTTAATTTTACCACAAGAATGAAAGCCTCTTTATAATTTATGTCATATTTTTGAATGTATCATTGAGCAACTAACATTGTTTTGTAACGCTTTATGTTCCCATTGATGTCATACTTTACCATGAAAATTCATTTACACCTTAGAAGTTTCTTCTTTTATGGTAAATCAACAACTTTCTTTGTCTTATTTTTTATTAGAGTCTTTATCTCTTTTAAGACTACTCCTTTACGTCTAGAATCTTGCATTGCACTTTGGATATCTTTGGGAAACTCCAATTTGTTCACCACGGAGGTAAATGCTATGTATTTTAGAGATAACTTAAAATAAGTTAAGTAATTTGAGATGGAATATTGAGTACATGATCTTACTCTTTTTTGGATGATAATGGGGACATCAAGATCATTAATTTTGGTATCACATTCAATGTTATACGTCTTCCATTGGACTTAGCTCATGTTCCAATTGTTGGATTTGCTTTGGAACTAATCGTCTTCGTGAATAAACCAAAATTTGGTTTTGTTTGACCCAATTCATTTTTGTATTAGCCTACCTCTCCCCCTCCAACATATATATATATATATATATATATATATATATATATATATATATATATATGTAAATATGATATTTATTTGTATGAAATTGGTTTGAATAAAAGAGAAAAAAAATTGTACAGTTTCTTTTTGGTTATCTTTAAAATTCCCCTTAGTTCACTTCTCTATAATATTCTTTTAAAATCTTCTCTCTTTCTCTCTCTCTCTCTCTCCATCTATCTATCTATCTTTTGTTCATTTTGTTTTTTGTTTTATGAATGAAATGATGAGTTCTTAACGAGTTTACTTTCAATTATTAGGCTTAAAACTGGTTACATAATCTTTTTATTTTTTGTTAGTTATTGGAATTTTAGGTTTTTAGGCCTTTTTTTTTTAGATGGATTTTTCCTAGAATTCATTTGGGTTTTGTAGTCATTTTATTGTGTATAAAATTGTGAAGAGATGATTTGGATTAACTAAAAGCAAATTAAAAAAATTTATGTTCTATACTCTTTAAATATAAACTTTCTTCAATTTTTATCTCGATCTTTATTTTGTAGGATTTAAGACAATTAAGGTTTTTTTTATTTTTTTGAAATTACATGTTAAAGGGAAAAATTAAAATATGACCAATTTAAACTGGATGAAGATTGGTAATTTTTTAACTTTAAATTTTAAAGTTGTGTTATGTATTGTAGTGAGGCTTTTTAATAGTTTTAACTTGATCAAAATTGTTTAGTATCCTACAAGGAGCTTAAATTTGGTTTTAAAAATATGGATTAACAAAAAAAAAAAAAAAAAGCAAAATGATCATTTTTGTGTGAACAAGATGGACATGAATATAAGAAAAAAACTATTTCACTAATATAATTTAGCTAATAACGCTAATAAGTAGCAACCTAAGTCTCAGGTTTACAATATAAGAAAGAATGATTTTAGAAGTATTGTTTAGCTTAAAATCTAATTTTGCTAATAATGCTAATAAGTAACAACCTAAGTCTCCATCAAATTCATAAAAACTTCGCCTTAGACCTCATCAAAATCCACCTAAACTTAATGTATGCAATTACAAAAATTAGGTCACCCTTTTTGACATTTATCAATTGACCTCATATTCCCACTTTAGTTTAAGTTTCAACAATCCAACTATATCTCTAATTTTAACTTATATTTGTTATCATTAAAATTTGATTATAGACCCTGATCTGTCAAGAAATCAAGCCTATCCTTCATGATAACTATCATACCCACCAATTTATGGGAAAATGTAACCTCAACAACCATCATTTGGTTTACTTCGTAATTCTTCTATATATACACTACCTTTTTTGAGATTTAGTGGTCTAATATCATCTATGCCCAATCTTTCTTCCTCACATATGATAGCTTTGTCATATTATCTTTACCAATGTCTTCATTGCTTTTTCCATCTCTTATTAGTTTTATGAATTTTTTGTTTTTGTGATCACCTTATCCATTACTTTCTCTAAGATTCAATTTCCTCTACTCTTAACAAATTTAAGATTTTTCCCAATAAGGCAATCAAGGATCTTAGTTTCGGGGCCTTAACCTTTGCCTTCTCTTAGCCTATTATATATATTATCACATTTAGGATTTTGTCAAATACTAAGTCCAAGATGAAGGGATTAAGAGACCAAGAGATAACATCAAGTTGTAGAAGATTTGGATCCATAAGGAGATTGTTACTTCTTTATGATGCTTATTTATAATTATGGGAGCTTGACTTAGCAAATTGTTTTGTACATTGCTTGAGTAAAACATCCTCTGAAAGAATGTAATTTTTTAATCTATTATGCCTTTTTTATATGATTTTTGCATCTTATTCTATGATTAAAATCTATAACAGTTACAATTATCTTAATTTACCAAAGTTTAAATTGCTTAATTCTTAGGAAAGAACTTTAACATGTAAGATATGGTTATAGCAATCAAAGGAGGTATGCTTACAAAGATGAAAGTTTCATATGTAGGTTAGAGGATTATTTTTGTACTTGTACCATTGTTTATTAAATCTTAATTTGTTTGAAGCTCAAATGTCTTAATTATAAGGAGTTTTCAAGGTATTGCCCTTTTGTTTATATTAGGTTACATATTGATAATATTATATTTAATTAATTAATTTAATTAAATGTTATGACGTTGGAAACTTTCATTTGTATATTTTTCTGACTTCATTAATGTTATGATTGCTTGTGAATACCTTAATTAAACTTTATTATAATTGTAATACTTACTTTCTACTGACATAGTTTTAGTTATTTATCGTACTTTGCCAAAGAAAACATTTAATGTTACAATTTTATTATAATTGTAACACTTACTTTCTGCTTATAACATCTTAAAAAATGTTTATAGAGCCTATTTCTTTTATACATTTCTCCTTTAATATTATATGTTTTATTTTATTTGTAATCATTTACAACAAGTGAGATCTTTATTTAGTTGTGATCTTTCTTGGTCTTACTTTTGCTTAAGGTTCTTTTATACTTAAGATTATTAAAAGATTATATATTAGGATGTATCGTTCATTGAAGTAATGCAATGGATAGGGTTAATGCTACTTTCTCTATAGGTTTCACTTTTTGTATTATGTTACATGTCCTATATAATCCTAAAATGATTTTCTCCATTATCAAACATCAGATGAAGACCTATTGTTTGTATAGTACTTTGGTGCTTTTAGAAGTATGTGTAACCATTTGAATTACCTGGTGGAAAAGGATTAACCACTTATATAGATTATGAATATGATGTTGTTGCTTTATTTATGGACTTCACTTTTTATCTTATGTTATATATCTCACATGACTCTATAAAAAGTTTTTTTTAAGATCAAACATAGGATTAAGTTTTATTATGTGTGAAGACTTTATTGCTTTTGAAAGCCTAAATAATTATTTGAATTAACAGGTGAAAAGGGATTAACTTAGTTATAGATTATGAATATGATAACAAATTTAATGTGAGAGTATTTAGATCAAAGGTGTGGATGTAAATAGATTTTATCTCATACCACTAATATGTGCAGCATATCATTGGGTGTCACACAAGTTAGCCAAAATTCATGTTTATATATGTATAATCGCTTAGCTTCTCCATACTATCATATATTTTCCCCATTAATAAAGACTTTAAAGTTCCCTCAAGTCTTAAATGTAGCTATTACTTAAGAAAGGGAAAATGCAATCTAAGGATTTATGTTATTTAGATGGATTTTAAAAATAGAAATGAGGGCTTCATCTAATATTTCTACATTAAAATTATGTGTGAGTGGTTTTTAATGTCATAATTCATTTTGATTATCCTCTTCAATTCTTATCTTACTTCCTTTTGTATTTGTGTTTAAATTAGAATAACTTTATCAATTAATAGTCGTTGAACCACTCTATGGTAAATTGTAATGCAACTCTAAATTTTGGTCAGATTAAGAATGGTTTTCCTAAAATAATAGGGTTATATGGTCATTTATAGCTATTAATTATCAAATTACCCAACAAAGCATTGTTCTGGTGCTCAAACTTTTATCATGTTGATATCTCTCATCATTCATATCAAACCTCTTTCATTGTCTAAGTTATATTAATTTTCATTTTAAAGGGTTATTATGTTTCTTAAATTTTAATGTATCATTTCTTTCAAATTTATTTTTTGGTCAATTTATCTATACTAGTGAGCTTCTAATTAAAAGAATTTGATGAATTTTCTAAGTAGCAATTGCTTTATTAGAAATTGGTGTAGGAATCTTTAAAAACTTACTAGTAAAAAATTTCAAGAATATAAAGATTATAGTGAAATAAAGTAAATAGTTTTGAAGTACCTTATGCTAAGCTTTCCTTCTTTCTTATTTGTAGGGTGGATCTACCAACTATTCTCTTAGCTAACTTTAAAGGTTGTTATGTGAACATTAGTAGTTGATTTTTAGTGATGTTTTATATAGGCTTAACCTTGTTGAAGCGCTTACAATCTCATTGAAGTTAATGATTCTTTTTTTTTTTTCTTTGCTTTCTTATTTTGTTATCTTTACATTTTGCATCTCTAAGTGGTTTAATCCAAAGCTATCTTAAGCCTTTTAAGTTTAAGCATAAGAACCTAAGCTAACATTATACGTTAACACTCATTTTATACCAATTGTCCAATGTCAAATAGCTTTTGGATAGTTTCAACCACATCAAAAGTTTTCTATTGTCAAAATATACTGGATTTTTTTTTTTTTTTGCATAACTTAAGTTGAAATTCTAAAAATAGAAAAAGAAAAACCAAAAAATCTAATATAAATGTTAAAAATGGAAAATAAAAATATATATTTGTATGTTTGCAATATTTAAATCGCTTTATTGCAAACATTTGATATATTAGGATGTCTTTTTCTTAATAATTGAGCTATCAAAATAAATAAATAAATAAAACACTTTTCCATACCTTAAAAGAGTTAGATTTCATTTGTCTAATGTCAATTTATACATTCAATATGCATATAAAAGACCAAAAAGTCATTCATGTTATTTTAATCTAAAAGCACTTAACAAGAATTCCTTAAACATGAATCATGTTATTAAAGATAGTTTTGCCATCAACATTTAAATAGTTATGTTTATATTTTGCTCATACCAAATTAGAAATTACATTAAGTTTAATTATCTTAATATATCAGTATTTATATTGCTTTAGGATTGGAAAATAATTTTCTTTTTGGTAGTAAAAAAAGAATTAGTCCATATCTTCAATCATATATAATAAGATATTAAAAGAAATCAAAAAATTTTACATAGAAAAATATTTATATAATTATTCGACAAATATGAAGTTCCCTAGACAAAATCACTCTGAAGATAACAATGACTCATTCTTAGTATATTACAAGGAAGGAGGGAATGATTAGGTAGTGATGTATGTAGACAAGTATAACTCGCTCACATAGAAGTTTGTTATCACCCATTATGCATATTAGATGTCATTAAACAATTAAACCAAATTATTGGACTTATCAATGCCTAAACACCAACATCATCATGCTTTTTAAGCTTTGATGCAAAAACTCTTATAGACCATTTCTTAAAGATAAATGTATCATATAATTGTTTCAAATGTTAAATGTCTTCATAGTCCTAAAATTACATCTATCCAAAAATAGGTTATTTAATTTAGGATAGCAAAAGTATAAATCAAAAGAGTTATGATACTTTTTGTTATGATATATCTTGCATTTTATAATTAAGTAATAAGTCCATTAATGGTTTGATCTACATTATGAAGTATAAAATTGTATGGTTAAAGTCAAAGTTTTTTTTCATGGTTTCTCAAAAGTATATGTATTAAGTAGTTAGCCAATATACAATTGAAATTGTAATTCTTTTGGAAATTTATTGAATAATTTTCATGGATTATGCCTTTTTGACCATTTTAGAATAAATAATGAGTTAATGAAATGTTAATGATGTCATATCGTTTAAGTTGAGTTATAGTTTTGCTTATTTGTATTACTTTTAACATTTTAATTGTGTTATTTAATTCTCATCTTGCTTCCTTTTATGTTTATACCTAGTCTAAAATAGCTTTTTATTAATTAATAGTGGTAATGAATTTCTAAGAATTATTGGTTTATCTATAATCACATTTTTAAGTTATACGATTATGTTTTATGGTCATTTATGACAGTTAATTATTAAATTATTTAACAAAATCAGTGTTTTAGAGTTCAAAATTCCAACATGTTAATGTTTCTTATTATCAATATCAAACCTCTTTTGTTTTTCTAATTCATATTCACTGTCATCTTTGAGTAAAGATTGATGTTTGTTAAATGTTACTGTCTAAATGATCCCCTTTGAAATTTAATACATAGATATAACACATTTTAGATTTTGACATTATTATCCAATTATTTACCTCCAAATTTATTTTTCAACAAATTTTGCTATACTAGTGAGTTTTTTATTAGAAGAATTCAATGAATTTTCTAAATGGCAACTACTTTTCTATTAGAAATTCATGTATGAATCTCAAAGAACTCATTGGTAAGAAATTCTAAAAATATAAAAGTTGGAGTGAAATAAAGCAAATAGTTTTAGGTTACTTTATGTTGAGCTTAACTTTTTCCTTTCTTATTTATGGGGTGAACCAAATATTTTGTGCTAACTTTGAATGTTGTTGTGTGAGTATGAAATTGTTGTTTTTCGGGAATGCTTCAAACATGTTTGACCATATTGAAGTTTTTATAGTCTCATTAGAGTTTATGGTTTTATTTTTTTTCGTGGTCTTCTTATCATGTTATGTTTCCTTAGCCTTTTTATCACGTTAAGTTTGAATTATGTATTTTTAATAGGTATAGTCAAAAGTTGTCTTGAACCTTACATAGTTTTGATCACATTGAAAGGTTCCTATGGCCAAACTTTACTAAACATAAATCTCTTTTAACTTACAAATACATTAGACTATTGATTTTTAGATAACAAAAGCTCATATTCTAAAAAAAAAAAAACACCAAAAATATTTTATCTAAAATGGAAAATGATAATATATATTTGTATGTTTTCAATATTTGAGCTACCTTATTGTGGGAGTTTAGTGCATCGAGACACTTTTTTCTTAATATTTGAGCTAAAAAAAAACACCTTTGTTGCATCTTAAAAGAGATAGATTTCATTTGTCCAATGTTAGTTCATACATTCAATATGCATATAAAAGACCAAAGAGTTAGTCAAGTTATTTCAATCTAAAAGCACTTAACAAGCATTCCTTATGCATGAATCATGATGTTAAAAATAAATTTTCCATCAACATCTAAATAATTGTCTTTATGTTATGCTCATACCAAGAGCTAATTCTTTTCTAGCATTAAGAAAAGAATTGGCTCTTATATTTAATCATATATTGGTATAAAATTAAAGGAAACTAAATATTCAATGTTTTTATTGTCCCAAAATTACACCTATCCAAAAACAAGCTTGTTCGTTTAATTTGGGATAGTAAGAAAATTAATTAAAAGAGTCACTGTTAAAACTAACTGAATGATTACTAAAATTTAAGGTTATCAAGGTGTTAAAAGGTAATAATTCAATAAAAAAATAATTGAAAATTTTAAGTATTTTTAAGAATTAAAATATAATGGGAAATTTCAAGGGTTATCAAGAATTCATATTGGAAAATTATATTTGGAGTTGATATGACAAATTGGCTACTAAATTACCAAGTGTTGAAAAATCTTTAAGGCACAAAGGGTGAATTTATCACGTCTCCAAGACATTCTAATGTCATATACTGATAATGTGAGGTAATTCTTACATTAAAAAGGAACCATAAAATAAGGTAATTCTTATACGAAAGAGATCCATAAAATTCTTTAAAATATTTTGAAAAAGTCTAAAATACCCTAAAAAAGTTTCGAAATATTTTGATATTTTTTACAATGTTATGGAAGATTTTAAAATACTCTCTAAGACTCTAAAAAGTATTAAAAGTTCTTATACATCTTTAAAATAAGTAACTCTTTAATTTTTTTTAAATGAATTAGAATGTAAGAAATAACTCTAAGTATTGATGGATAAGTGTTCTACAATATTCTAAAAGAAAATTAGTGATGTTAAATACTTCATCCCTCATCTTTTGTAAGCATGAAGCAAAATTCTCAATTAGAAAACTTTGTTAAATGTAATAGAAGATATTTTTATTTTCAAAAACTCTTTTTTTTTCTTACTTGCCTCACTTATCATTCACATTACTTACATTGTGAAATTCTAAAAAAAGTTATAAGCTCAAAGAATTGGATGGAATCTTGATTCTTAAGGTATGAAATTTAAGAAGCATTAAGATTTACTATCAACAATCAATTTTTGTAGTTGTTTTTTTTCCTTTTGTAAAGTTTCATAGTAATTTATAGTCACAAGTTATAGTTCATAATAAATAAAGGATGAATTTCCTATCAAGTATATTTAATTTTATTACAAGGTAGTGTAGAGGATTAGGAAGCTTTTAAGCACTTGTCGAGTTAAACTACTTTAAAGAATACCCTCCCCAAATGTTTCAACAACATTACCTATTAATAAGTCAATAAAATTTAAAAATCTATGTAACAGTTTATCTTACTAGTTACCTCATAAAGAGAACTTTTGATAGTAATACATATCATAAAGGGTCCATTAACAAGACTTCAAAGTTATAAAATTAAATAACAATTTTTCACAACAATTAACTCCTTTCTAAAATGACTTTTGACAAAACTATATCTCTTAAGAAACTCATCAATGAATTCTCCAAGTTATAAATTTAAGTAATAATTTTTACTCTTTATGTCTTAAAGGAACCATCAATAAATTTTTAGAGTTATCAACTTAACTAATAATATGGTATAGCAATTGTCATAAAGTTAAAAATCAATTTATGTCCAAAAATTAATATTTTTCATGCCATCAGTAAAATTCTTTCTCATGGTTCTTTTTTTTTAATACAAGAAGTAATTGAAAAGACATTTTAATTTTTAATATTAAATATGTGCTTGTGCAATTAGTTATAATATTTATTTTTTTAATTAAAAATATTATTTGAAAACTACAATATATTTAATAATTTTGTGACAAGAACATGTCAGGTGGTATGCGTCTTCTTTTATTTTAGGTCACTTTGAGCAAAAATAATTGATGTTCCACTCTTTAACGACATTTTGCAATTATTCTATTCATCTTTATTATCTATATTGATTATCTTTTAGTGAAATATTGTTACTTCAAGGACTCGTGAACTTTTAAATCTATTAACAGTATAATTGATATAATTGTCTTGATATATATAATAATAGAGTTTTTTTTTTTTTTGTTCTTTTCATCCAATAGTTCCACAATCTTACTCGATCATTCTTTTCTGGTATAATTAATCCTCTCTTCTCTTCCCACAAAGGTAAACTTTTTGCTATCTTTCACTTCTTCTTTTTTTTTTTTTTCTCACACACCCATTTGTATACATACTTATGCACATATACGTACAAATCTATGAACAGAGGCATATTTGTTTCAATGAGTGTGCGAATTTAATATACGTTTGTCATGAAAAGAGTGTTTATTTACTTCCCATTTTTAATAATTTGCTGTTTCGTTTTTACGATTGGAAATGCACAGATGAATAGGGAGAAGGTTATAAAAGATAGTCAGTCCAATTCGAATTAGCGAGAAGGGAACAATCCAAAGGTCACTTAATTATTCATGTGCTTTTCATTTTTTTAATTAATTTTTTTCTTTTATATATCTATTTAATATACATTATTTTTTTGTAACATTTTTCTGCCACGTAAATTGTCTCATTTTCATTTGAGAGTAATTTCATGAATTTTTCGTAGATAAAGAAAGAAGTCAAGGGTCGTAGTAATATTTTTCAAAATTCATTAACTTGCTATAATTCCTGAGATCTTCTTTTTCTTAACAGGAAATTTAAATGATTTTTAGTTTTTTCAGTGTTATTAAAGTTATTATAATTGTATTAATACTAAGAATTTATAATATATTAAGATAATAAAAGAAAAATAAAGAGTTATAATAATATTTGCTATAATTATTGAAATCTTCTTTTGTTTTTTCCTCCATAAGAAAAAATTTAAGGATTTTTATTTTTTAGATGACATCAAATTAAAATTCAGATCAATTTGTTCATACAACTAAATAAATAGATAGTTGAGTTTCTTGCCATATATCAAGTGGTAATAAAATACAATAATGTTAATGATTCTTTAGTTTTGAGACATTATTAAACTTACAACAATAATTATTTATATCACATTGAGTTTTATCCTACTTTCTTGGACTCCTTTTAACAAGAAGAAACGAATTTTTAATTTTACTACTCTCATTTAATTTAATTTACGAATTGGTAACAAAGTTAATAGTAATCATTACTCAAAAAAAAAAAATGATGTATATTTTATCTTAAATACAATACTTTGTTTTTGAAGAAAATAAGAGTCCATACTGATATTACACAAAATACAAACACGGCACCGTACAGCGTGGCAGAGTCCAGAGATATCTTATCTTAGACAAAGATAATCCCGTGGCATTAAGGACATTTACGTCTTTTCAACAACAACCCGATCAAAACAATTTTTTTTTTTTGGTTGGGAAGAAAGAGGGCAAAACACATGAAATAAAATAAAATAAAAGGAAATCAAACTGTGATTTTAGTTACCGTCACGGTCACGTGCCTGGGCTTTGGCGACGGACGCCAGTTTCTGGAGATTCAACTTGACAACCGTATCAGCAAAGAGCTTCGTGTCCTCATCCGTGTTGCCCTCGGGCACATCAACGACGTACGATTCCAGAACAACGGTCCCGATCCCGCCGTCACGCTCGACCTGATGCACGGTCGTCACCGACCGGTAATTCTCGAGCCTGTGCTCCCCTCCAATGACACTAAACCCCGTGACGCGGCGGTCGTCGTCGAGGATGTCGAGCCTCTCGGTGCTGGTGACAGCCGGAAGGCCGGAGATGACGTAGACGTCGCGGGTGGACCCCACGGCCATCGTGAATTCGGGGCCGACGGAGCAGCTCCTGATGAAGTGCTTGTAGGTCTGGGGCTGGTCGAAGCGGCGGACGATGGACCAGACAACGTCGTTGGGGGCGTCGATGCGCTGGGCCAAGAGGGAGGAACACTTTCCCGGTCCGATTCTGTAGAGGTGGAACTCGGAGATAGCTTGGGCGAGCTCGTCCAACTCGGTCTGAGTCAACCCGGGCGGAACCGTCAAGTGGTGGGCTGTGTAGGTCACGTCTTCTTGTTCTTCTGGCCCTGCTGCTGCCATGGAGCTTGAGGCCTCCTCTCCTCCAATTCCGTTCTTTTTGAGTTGGGAGAGTTTTATTATTAAATGTCCAAAGCAGCACTCTGATATTTTATTTAAGTAATAAAAAGTATTCTCCCTATTTAAAATAATTTTAATATATTTAAAACGAAACCTATTAAAATTTAGATAAAATATTTTTGTTTTTGGTTAATTGAGACATTTTTTAAAAAAAAAAAGTTTAAGCCAATCAGGATTAAAAACTTACGCAATAATCCTATAAAATAGAATAATATATAAACTAAAAGCCAAAATTTAGAAGATTAACAGAGAAATTTTATGTACTTGAAAAAAAAAAGAATAAATGTTTTCTTTTTTATGAGCTTAATCTTTATTATGATATTTTAATTTTTTGTAAATAAAAAATAAAAGAAGTATTTATTTTGTCTTTAAAGAATTATTTTTATAATTTTTGTTATTATTGATTGATCATAATTTATTATTAATAAAAATAAAAAATATATAATTTATTATTCTATTTTAAATATATAATGTATAAATATATTATATTATTATTATTATTGTTATTATTATTAAGGTAATGCAAGAGATTTGAATGTCGGTCAAGTGGTGAGAATAAAGTGGGAAGGTTATATATATATATATGGGTTTGATTGGGTGGGAAAAAAAAAAAGAGAAAAAAAAATAGTAACAACTAGCAAAAAAGGCTGAAGGGAGACAGGCACACACTTCGAAAGGAGGCCAGCTGATTGTATTGTCGTTTATGATATTTATTAATTAAAAAAAAAAAAAAGGAACTAAAGAAATTTGTCACTATTCTTCTCCGTAGAATTTTACAGGAGAGAGAGTTCGAGCTTGGCTTCTTTTTCTTTGAGAAAAGCAAATGGTGCGTCCGCAACATTCCTCTGCGGGTCCACCTAAGAAAACCTAACCCAACCATTCTCTCTCTCGATATGGGTCATTTTCAACCCCCCTTACCCCCCTCCCCCCCAAAAAAAACATACGAATCTATTGAGCTCCGTTAGGGTAGGAGGGTCCTCTTGTCTGAACGTGGGTTTCATTTGATAAAAAGAATGATATTTTTTTAATTATATTTTTTTAGTTTTAATATTTTTAAAAAATTAATATATATGCAATTAAAATAAAAAAATATGTAACATATAATATAGAATAAAATATCTAGCTACATATTTTATTGTCCACAGTATATATTTAGTAATTTTAGACTAAAAGGCTAATTTTTTTTTTAAAAAAGTTCAAAATAAATTTTTTATTAAATAATACCCACATTTGAACTTATCTCTAACCATAAGCATTTATTCTAATTTGTATTATCATCAAAATATTCGTGTTTATATATCAATTTTTTAACTGAAAATAAAAATTAGTGATTCTAGACAATACTTTGAGCAAAAAAATGTCTATATTTCATTGTTTACTTAATTTCATAATTTTGTTTAGAAGACTATCATAGTTTGATGCATTTGGTATTTAATTAATAATTAATTTGTAGTCTTTTTAGTATTAAAATAAAATTAAGATTTAAATATATATTTAGTCTCTTTTTTACACCATAAAACTAAATATATTTGACTTACATTATTTTTTTTTCTATTATATTTGCTTAGTTTGTGTATTTTAATATTATCAAATTTGAGAGAATTGAGTAAAAGACATTTACATAGTAACATTTACTTAATTTTAGAATTTGTTTTAATAAACTCACATAGTTTATAGTATTTAATATTAATTTAATAGTTATTTCATAGTCTTTCTTAGTATTTTAATATAATTAAGATTTTTTTGTGTATCTAATTATCTTTTTTCACACTATAAAATTAAATTGAATTGACTTATATTATTAATTATTTGTTTTCTTTCAATCAAATTTCATATATTAATTTTTTTTTGAACTATTTCTTTTTAAGGTTGGTGCATGTAGTTAATTATAATAATATTATTAATTAAAATATTGATTATAAATTTAAATGTAATTGTCATGCAAAAATAAAATTTACTCTACCTTTTAGTTAATTACTCAATTTTAATTTCATTCAATCTCTCTAATACAAATCTAACTTAAAAAAATTTTAAATTAACTAAGATATTAATTATTTTCAATAACTAATTGAATTTCAATTTTACTTAATTATTTTTTTTTTCAAATTGAAATTAAAAATAAATTAGTTTAATTGATTGTTATTTAAAATATAACTTAAATTATATTATTTTAATACTTCTTATTAAATATTTAAACTTTATACAATACAGGTTCTAAAACTAATGTAGATAAATATAATTAAAGTTTAAAAAAACTAATAAAATGCTTTTATAATGACATTTGATTCTTTTTTTCTTAGAAATATTTAGGTGCTTGATTTAAGTTTTAATTTTTTTAGTAAAATCTAATAGTTTATAATATTTAAATTTAAATTAATAATTAATTTGTAATATTTTTTAGTATTTTTAATAAAATTAGTATTTCAACATACATTTAATTTATTTAATTATCATATAATATTTATTACAATTTATCCAATTTATATTTATAATTTTTCACATTAATCTAAAATTTACATAACATAAACACTCAAAATTAAAAAAAATTAAAAATAATAATAAGTTTTAAAAAAATCATAAACTCCTCTTTTTTTTTAAGAGAGAATAAAAATATTTTTAAATTTATTTTTTTCTTAAAAGGAAAAAATATTTATAATTTAAGTCTTTTTTCCTTTTTATCTTCTTAAAAAGAACTACTTCCAAATTCATTTTTTATTTTTCTAAAATAATACTCATAATTTATTTTTTTTATTTTTTCTTTTAAATAAAATACAAATAAAAATTTAATTTTTAATAAATATGATAAATTTATGCATCACACAAATTTAAAACTAATTTAAGTATATATTATCGTAGTAAAAAAAACTCAATTTTTCTCCTTTTGTCACATCATCAATTTTATTTATATAAAAACATTGATTTACTTTTTAATATTTTCTTACTAGACTCCTATAATATGTGTCATTATATGTGTGTGTATGTGTATTAGTTTGTCGAGACTAGGGATCAAACCTTAAACCTGAAATTGAGAGTTCGGGTAATTATACCATTATACCAAATTATCATTATTTTTAATTATTTAATTTATTGTAATATTATTTTGCATTAATTTCATTTTTTAAAAAATTTGAATTTAAATTCTATAAATATTAATATATCTAGTGTTATTATAAAATTCTCCTATTATTTATAATAACAATTATAGTTAGAAATTTAAGTTATTTAATTATGATCAATTATATATATTTATTTAATTGATATTAACAATCATTGACACACATTTAAAACTCATACAATATGAATATGTATAATTGAGAATAATAAAAGAAAAAAGAAGAAAAAAAGCAAAAACCCTACTCCTAAATTCTTCTTAGAGAGAGAGAAAACAAACTGTTTCTAATTTTTTATTAAGACAGAAAATAATATTTAAAATTTAACTCTATATATTTTTTACTCTTTTAAATAAAATACAAATAAAACTACACTTTCAAGCAAATATAATAAAATAACATATTATGTAGGTCTAACACTTCTTTTTTTTCGGCCTAAAAATGCCTTTGTGGCAAAGTTTGCCTAATTATAGACTTTTCTTTGTAGACTTTCATAATTTATAGTATTTTATATTAATTTAGTGGTTAGTTTACTATCTTCAATTTGTAATATTTAATATCAATTTAGTAATTAATTTCTAATATTTCATAGCATTTAAATATAATTAAAATTTTATACTTTGTTTACATTATTATTATTTTTACTTTTTTTCAACCAAATTACCAAAGTCCATATATTACTTTTTTTTATTCAAGCAATTTTTCCTTATGATTAATGATTATAATTAATTATAGTATTATTGATTAAAATTTTAATTATATATTTAATTATGATCCATATACAAGAGTGAAATTTACTTTACCTTTTAGTTAATCACTTAAATTTAATTTCAATTAATCTCTCTAGCATAAGTTCAATCTTAAAATCTTTTAAATTAACTAGAATACTAAATATAATTAATAATTACAAAAATTTTCATTTTATTTAACTATTTATTTTCAAATCTAAAGTAAAAGTAAACTAGTTTAATTGATTATTATTATAAGAATAACTCAAATTTTGTCAATTTTAACAATTCTTATCAAATTTCTAAAACCTTTGCAATGTGCAAGCTAAAAGCTGATATTAATATTGTCAAAATTGTGAGATAGTTAATGATTCTGAGTAATTTTTTGAGTTAAAAATAATTATGTGGTAATATTTTCTTAATTTTAAGATTTTCTTAATAATTTTTTATGATTTTTAGTATTTGAAATTAATTTAATAATTAATTTATAGTCTTTTTGGTATATATATTTTAATAGAGTTAGGATTCAAATATACATATAATCTATTTTTTACATTATAAATTAAAATTTTTGACTTGTATTATTAGTTTTTGGTTCTCTATCAATTAAATTATTTAATTTTAGATATTAATTTTTTATTTTAATAATCTTTCTTTAAAATTAATGTCTATAGTTGATTATATTAATATTATTAATAAAAAATTTATTATGAATTTAGTTATAATTATAATATAACAATAAAAATCACTTTACTTTTTATAAGTTTCAATTAATTTTTTTGTCCACGTGTCATCAAACAATTTTGCTACTTTAATGAATCAAAAAACAAAAGATTTACTCTCTCATCTCTCTCTCTCTCTCTCTCTCTCTCTCTTCTTCTTCTTTTTTTTTCTTCTCTTTTTCTCTTTTTTTTTTTTTTTATAAAAAAAGTATTGTTTAAAAGTAATTTGAGAGTGTCCTATAAGAGGCTTTGGAAGCACATACCCATTATTAGCTATCGCATAATCGTGCATATGGGGACTTTTATATATGCGATTCGTGGAATCTAACAAACATTTCCCGGAAAAGACAGCACTTTCTATATTAAACTCACATATCCAAGTCTTTGGAAAAGGAATACTTAAAGCTAAGAAATCAATAAAACAACTTGGCAGAATAATTAGCCAGTGACAAAGGATCAATTAGCAGCCCAAGATCTTCATGCGCGGCCACTTAGGTGGTGCCTTCTTCTTCGCACTCTTGCTTGTCTTACCATTCTTAGTGGTGGGCCTATTCTTCCCAGCTTTTTGTTTAATAGCTTTCTGATCCTTTTTTCCTCGTTCCTTCTCAGGTTTCTCCTACAAATTGGAAAAGGGATAAATATAAGTTGGGTGGATACAATTTAATGGACAAATACCTAATCAAGTATTAGTTCATAATTTAAATGGCTTATTTATTGAAGTTAAGGCGCCTTGTCATTGGAGTCTAGTCATCCAACAGGAAGTTATGTGCCTTTCTGTTGTGTCACATTTCAATAAAAGGTTGACAGACAAGCAAACCAGACTATACATATATATATATATATATATATATATATATATATATATATATATATCCTGCAATGCGTTATAACTGTTCATATATCATTCTTGTCTTTGTCCAATCTGATCCCAAATGCATGCACTCGAATAAAGTGCTGCAGTTGGCAGCATTTTCCAACAAATTAAGAAAAATTGGATGCAAAAAGTTGAATTAGAGAACAGATTCGCTGTGTAATGGGATGACTATTTTGGAACTGTCATTCAATTCAATTCATTCGTTCACACTTTTATATGGATGATTGTCAATTCACTACATGGTTGAGAAGTCTGTGCACAACACCACAAAATTTTGCACAGAAATAAAGGAGGCTTCCGCTTATGTAACAGTCAGTGATAGGAGGAGGAGGAGCAGCAGCAGGTGATTACTTGAAATGTTTACCTCAATTTTAGAAAGCTTATTAACGAGGACCAGTGATTCTTGTTTCGATCCTTGATTTGGCATATTGATTGTTGACAAGGAAGAAGATGGGTCTGGCTTGGATCCTTGGGTGGAAAATGCATGCCCACATGTTTGTGATGATGAGCCTGATGCATTATTGGATTCCATGTCAAAGTAAAGCTGCAACAAGAAACAGATTAATTAAGATATTTCAGACACTCCTAATTGATTTCCTTGCATCAATAATGGGATGCTGATTTAGGATCACATACAATGCATCCTTTTTATGCAAAAAAATAATAATTGTACAAGGCTTATTTGAACGAACTACTAGTTGCTTGTTATAACCCCAAGAAAATAGGAGCATGTGTAACTGGAACTATACGGTCAATCATTGTAAAGGCAATCATATTGGGAGCAACTTCAAGGAATTTATTGATGAATTCTGCATGTCGGTATCCCTTTTCCATGTGAAATCTGGCTGACAGAAGCAGGTGTGTTGGACTTCCAGTTCCTCTGAATTTTTAGAATCTTATTACTGAAAGATAATATATATATATCCAACGAATAAGTGAAAAGGTAAATATTTTGTACCTGAAAGACCCTTTGCTCTAGCGATGCCACGCGATCCATTAGCGTTCCTTTGAAGTAAGCCTCCCTAATTGCGACATCCAATGGCACTGATGGCCTGACGGCACTTCGGATAGAACTGCTGCTCCCCCATTTTGGCATATTGTGTTTTCCTTCCAGATTTTTTATCTTAATTTGTTCACACCACAAAAGCAATCAGAAAACATAATATGACAGAGACACATACACACACAGAGAGACAGGTACATTTGCACAGCCACAAACCAAAGTGATGCGTAGAGATGTGAAAAAAACAGGAGGGAGGGTTTGTGGGGAACTTACAATAAAATCCAGATGGTCCAGTCTTGAGACAAGTGGTGGGGGAAGATGAGTTTGTTTTGCGGCTTCCATTTTTTTTGGTACGTCAGAAAGGTTTGCAGCTTCCATTTTGGTTGAATCTAAGCCCTCTGGCTTTGTAAGAGTGTCTGCTCTGCCCTTTGAGAAGGGAAAAGCAAACAGAACAAAAAAAAAAAAAAAAAAAACAAAACAAAACGGAATTGCCCTAGTCAAGCTCAAGGCCTTAACGGTCATGGAAGAGTTCAACCTTTGAGTTGGTCCAATTGAAGTTAGCGCATTTGATCGACTTGAATAGCGGGACCTTCGCAAACCAATCAATCCGAATGTTTCTAACCGACCCCAAAGTGTTTCTTCATCCATTCTTGAAAGGCAGTGACATTCTAGCTCAAGGCCTTCTGAATGTATAGTATTCCTCCCTCTCTGGCTTGCACCGTATATTTATCTATAACATATGCATACATGTATATATTCATAAAATATTATCCTCATTAAAAACATAAAATTAAATAAATTTGTATCGTGAACCATCTAAAATTAGTATATAAAATAAATCAAAAAATATATAAAATAAACACAATGTATATGTTATATATGTACGAAAACAAAGCATATAATTGTGTATATAATGGGTAGATATAAATAAAGTAAAGTAAAAATGTTTAAAAAATGACTAACAAGCTTGATTTATTCCTTCCTTTTTTTTTTTGGAAAAAATAATCATAAGGTAAATAGTTAAAATTATAGAAGCTATAATTTTTATACATAAAATTTATGCTTCAAATATATATATATATATATATATTTTTTTTTTCTTTAGTTATTTAAAAGAAGTTTGTTGGGTCGCCAGGTCACCTACAGGTAAACTCGGTACTAAAATTTTGATGGTTTGGCATTTTTGGGTTTTAGTAAAAAAAGAGCTTTTGATTCGATTTTTCGAGCGAACGCGAGTCAGTTTGTACTGAAAGGTTGACTAAATGCCTCTCGGCTCTTGGCTCCAGGGGCTTCTGTCAAGGTTTAGGACTTCAGTTTAAAGAGTTACTCAGTCTGCCTAAATATAGAACATGTACTTTACTAGTCGTAGGCTAGTTAGTTAAACTAGATGGCACGCCTGCCATCAAATCAGGGGTGGGTGGATGAAGATAGAGAGATCAATTGCCGCTTCACTGGAAAGAAAATGCATGCTAGTACAACTTATTTAAGCTTTACTTTTTGCTTTACTTATTATTATTATTATTATTATTATTATTATTTTGCCTCACATTCTCCTACTAATTAGTAATAGTTTTTTTTAATAATAATTAGTAATAAGTTTTTCTTTTTTTTTTAATAAAAAAATAAGAAAGCAAAGATAATGCCCACACAGTTTTTTTTTCTTTAACAAAACCACCTCATTAAATCAGATCATTTGTAAAAGATATTTTAATAAATGAGGCACCCAGATTATGAAGTTTGTAGAAAAATTAAATGCATTATTATTATTATTATTTTCGAAAAGAATATTTTGGAAACTAACATATGACCTCTATATTTCACTAGAATATGCTCAAAGATAATACTGATTTAGTCTCTTAGGTTAAAAGAGAAAGATGTTAAATTGGATTTCCAGAAGCGAAATGCGCAAATTGGCAGTGATTATACATGGGCAAGCAACGTCAGGGCGACACAAATGGTTTGGTTTAGGATATGAAGACGTGCTAATTATGCAGCGGCTGTTTTCTTCTTGGCAAGTCACTGAGTCAGCTTCTTTTAGCTAGAACCATCGGGGGGGGGGCTGTTCAGGAAGCTAGTAGCTTCAAAGAGGCATTTTCCCTATGCAAAAGTCTATAGATATCACATTCAAATCGATTGAAAAATCATGGACTTGACACGTAATTTTGGCCCTGGAGCCACCAACAGGGTGAGGGCCAGGTTTGACCAAAAAAGTCGATGAAAATCATTGATAAAAACATTAGAGGAAATGAAATTCGATTATTGCATCAAATGTGGGTAACTGGAAAATGTTCCTTCCGGCTCCCAAAATCATAAGAAGTAACTTTCAAGAATGCCTGTTCTTTTGATAAATCCCCCCCCCCCCGGCGGGCGGTTAACATGTAGCTAAACAATTGTTTGATGA
The DNA here is from genome assembly GCA_021464305.1 of Kandelia obovata. NCBI lineage: Eukaryota > Viridiplantae > Streptophyta > Magnoliopsida > Malpighiales > Rhizophoraceae > Kandelia > Kandelia obovata. The sequence continues at coordinate 1,013,967 of JADCRA010000363.1, forward strand.
TTTAGGACGAGCAGCAGGATAACGATGGGGGAGATTCGGCAAGACCCTTGGCCACCAAACAATGACGGATAAAGCAAACTACTCCAAAGAAGACCTTGTTACCTCGTATGCCAAGAAGCATGCAGCATTTGCAGGAACACTTCGGGCCATGGCAGGCCCGAAACCTTTGTACAAGCCCTTGAAACCCTCAGAGGCCAGGAGTTTTCTAAATGCATCGATGGATCCACAGAACTTGGGGCTTCTGTAATCATCTACCTGAATTACACTCTTGACTACATCAGTTGGGTAAACTAACAGCCAAAAGGAGCCACCAGCCAAGCCCCCAGCCAACATCAAAGAACCCCTGCCCAACTTAGAAGTGTCCTGGCCTCCTGCCAAAGACTGCTTCAGAAACTCATAGACACCAAACATAGCAGCATTTCCAGGAACCTCCCGTGCCAAAGTAGGGACCAAACCCTTGAAGAGACCTCTTGTACCACCTTCGGATTTGAGAACATGCCTGGCTACATCCATGGGTCCCCCATACTTCACTGCCACAGTAGCTGAGTCTGAACCTGCCAATGCACTTTGGGCTTGCAACCTGTCCTCTCCATAAAAATGCCAAGCAATTAATAGGTAGATTCAAGAAGTTCTTACAATCACTTTAAAGGAAAAGAAAAGACAATTAGAAGCTGAAGATTACCCTGCATAGAAATGGGAAAATGAGATGCAACATAACAAATACAATTTGAATGTGTTCAAATTATTCAAGAATCATCCCTTTCAGCTATTCCTCTCTGCTTTGTCCCGTAATTTTAAAGATCAGACAGCTCCAAAAGTATGACTAGGGGCTCAAGGATATAAAGAACAATTAGAGTCTCAAGAAAAAAAAAAAAAAAAACAGGGTAAGACTTGACAAATAAATCTGTAACTGTTGAAACACCAAGGAGTTCTCAACATAGAGAATCCTAATAAACAAGGCAGAGGACATACAATCAAATGGTAGAAAATTCAAAATCAAATTTGTTCTAACTTAGGAGTTAATCTTCAGGTATCAAATTCAAGAATTGAGAAAATCAACTAACAAAGCTGCTGGGGGGTCCTCCAGGAGGAAAAAAAAAAAAAGAGTGAAGGGTAATATGATGAGATGACCTGCATTTAATGAGTTCAGTGGGGCAAGCAAGAAAAGAAACAGCAATTCCAGCTCCAGTCCCACAAACAATCTGCTGGTTAACAGTAAGCGGGGCACCAGGATGAGACCTCAATAATGCCTCCATTTGTCCCCTAACTGAGAAAAGGACGGCATTGAAGGCTGCTACAGTGGCTAGTGGAGCTCCCATACCTTTGTATAAACCCCTTGGGCCTTCAGCAGCTAATGTCTGCCTGAGAGCATCCATTGCACCAGCATATTTGGGAGGTTGGCCAGGGAGAGGAGCAGGCTGGCTTTGGAGCTTAACCTTGATAGTGTCAAAGGGGTGCCCACATATCAATTGTGCTGCACCTCCAATGGTACCAGCAGTCAAGTCCTTTGCCACATCCCCCATCTGAAAAATCAGTTTGTGATATAAACTCAAATCAACAAAATAATAGAAAGCCTGAAATGGTCACAATGCTGCACTTGAAGCCAACAAAAGTAAATATTGGAACATCTTTATCTGAGCTATAACTTTGCAGCATATACAAGTCTTAAAAGCCTAACAGTTCATCACAATTGGAGTGGCAAGTGAAGTAAAGCACATATCCAGACTTGAAGAACAGACCATGCCACTGTGACATGCATTTATGTAAATTATCATGCACACTGCCATTTCAAACCAGAACAGCTGTTCTAGGTCCAGTGCTCAAAAATAAAGTAATTATACTTCAGCATATGCCAGAAATGAATGGAGTGACAGAGAGAATGCTTGTTTTATGGAGAATTTTCAACCATAAAATTGTTCTTGGCTTGGTGCCAAATTTTTTCTATATTGTTCTCCTACTCGATCTTTCAAATTCTTCATATCATCTACTGTCTTATTCTTTACAATCATGAATGCAAATTTGTTGCCTTCACTATAGGTCAATATGGAACCAGTCATTTAAGTTGACGTAACCACACATTTTACCCCTACTCTTTAATTGTTGATCATTAGTCAACTCCCCCGTAAAGCGCTAACCTTAATATTCCAACAAAGAAACCAATACTTAACTGGCCCTAATCACTATCTCTGAGATGTTCCCTTGTACCAGGTCCACAACAAGCAGAAAACCCATTTGCTATCTGCAACTTAAGGAATGTCAAATGCAACCTGCTATGTACAGACTTAAAGTGAGGGAGATACAGCTCAACTCAGTCTTGAATTAATGATGAAACTTAGTGATGCTTGATACTAACTCATCATCAATAGTTGAAATAGGACCGGCTACAGGAAAATAATTATCAACTCATTCACCCCCTTAAATGGTGTAAGATCGAGCTTGAGTTTTAATATTGATAGTTTAACTAGTGTATCTCTTTAAGGTTCATGAATAATGATCCCAAGTCGCTATCACTTTTGCAACATTTGCTAAGAAATCTAGCCAAAGTATCCTGTATTCAAAAAAAAATACCAGGTACATGAATCAGTGAAATAGATGGGATATTTATTTATTGGCTAGAAAGACTTGAGGAATCACATACATGAAATCGATAGAGTCAAAGTCTTGATTAGACCCCTAAAAGGGCTCAAGTTATGTTGAAATTCAACGAAGAGAAGCCAAGGTAACCAAGTAATTTTATTTGGCAATACATTCTTTGCATCAAGCTCAATAATCACATATCTCTAAGATTGTTTGAACTATGTAAACAGGAAATATTTATATACAATCCTACAACAACTAATGTGGAGAAAAGTAAAATTCATGTGTTTGAATTATTAGAATCAATTACCTCAATTATTGATAAAGTCATAATGTATTGCATTGAATTGTATTTTCTGTTTATCTAATAGTTCAATATCCTAGTAATCTGGAAAGGAAGAGAAGAACACAAAAGGGTTAAAGAATGCACATCTCTCCAGCCCACATGAACCACATGCCTAAAGAGTTTTGTATGTGTAGCATCAACAAAATGCTATTCCAATACGAAAGAAACCGGTAGGAAGTCCACAAAATGTAAGGAACTTTGGACCCTGAGGTAAAGACGAGTGAGGTTATGTTGCTTAGTTGAAGGATGGTGTGTGACAGTCAGGAATTCGCCATCAAGCATATTTCCAACATAATTAAGCACTTATAAGGCACCAATTTGATATCTCTCTAATCTTTTCTCATCCAACAAAATTTTCTGCTCCAGATTCAGTTTCTCCTTTTGATCACCGGAAACAATCTCCACCATGTACATTGAGTGGGCATGATGAAGAACAAGCTCTCCTTTCTGATTCCAACTAGCTCAAACAAAGAATAAAAGGAGAGGAAAAAAAAAAAACACTACTGCCGTATATGTCAGATTTGTAGATGACAAAGATATACGTTTGTTCATGGTATGCATTAATATGCAATCAGAGGAGTCATTCTTTGCATTGCATAATAATCATCTTAGTAAGATAGTATAGTCTCTGTGAAGAATAGGATTCGGATTCCAAACCATAAAAATAACTCAAAAAGGGATGCAATAGTTGCATTTAACACCAAGACGAGATATAAAAGAAAATATCTACAGTCTCACTGGAACATTAGGGAAAACACACGCCAAAAAAAAGATAGAGAATGAATCCATTTTTACAATCAAACCATCCATTTCCTTCCGGAACTCAATAGCCATAATCTGAACATAAGAAATTAAGCTCACTAATGGCATTTGCATTTAAAACTGGAATAAAATTATCCGACTTACCAAGGATTCGTTTTTCCCAGAAGCACAGAAAACGAAGAAGTAGCAGAGGAATTCACGCGAAAGACAGGAACTTTAGGCACACCCAGATGATAAAATCTGCTGAAACAGAGAAATAATAGATTTAGAAGCAGTTCCAAAGGATTCATAAGCGAGAGAGAGACGAAGAGAAGGTTTCTTGATTACCACAAACAGCGTAAGCACAGGATTATTGCCCACTTTCCTGGAGGAGATATAGAAAAGTGCTAAAAAGAAAAAAGGGAGGGAGTTAGGTGAAAAGCTTTGAGATTGGACTCTTAAGGGTAAGATGGAAGGTGGAATCTTGACAATCTTAAAGGAACCCAGAGAGGAAAGGAATTGAGAATCTTGCTAGGTTTTGAGAGCCACAGGTCAGTGGTCGGGTTTGGACAAACCAAAACCAACCACTACTTTGAAACACACACAGATAGAGAGATGTGGCTGCTGCGATTGAGAAGGCGCGTGTTGCAATCGAATGTTTGGTGTTCCATCAATACACATAGCGACAGGGACAGCAAAAAAATATACATGTTGTTTAAGGACGTTTTCTGCTTACGAGGTAGCATGTGAAGCAAACATCTTATCAATTTTATTTTATTTTATTTTTTAAAAAATGTAAATTTTAAACACAAAATAAATATTAAATTATTTTGACAATTAATTATAATTAATTATTAGGTATTAAATGATATATTTGTAACCGATCAGTCTATATCAATTTTACGTCCTTTACTTAAGCTCTATCTATTATAATTTATTTATTTATTATGCGAATTTTTTTTTTCGACACGAATATACTAAACATGTTTCGTCTTTATTTTCATTCAACAGTGATTTCGTGAAATTCTTCATAAAAGAGGAAAGAATTGAAAGTTATAGTAATAGTTCAACAATTATTGAATTGTTATAATTATTGAGATCTTCATTTTTTTTCCTTAACAAAAAGAAAACACAACAATTAAGGACTGTTAGTATACCAGTGGATTTGCCATAATGATATTTACATGGATTGATTATTGATACTGAGAATTTAGACGACATTAAATTGAAATTAAGATCACTTTTCAAAAAAACTAAAGAGAAAGATGGTTGAGTTCTTTTTAGATGTATAAAGAAGTGCGCCAGAATACATATTATGATAAAACTAACATCCTCAACAGCGCTTTCTGGGAAATTATTTATAACACTTTTATTACTTTTAAGTTTGTGAAAATATTAAAATAATTAAAAGTATAGAAACAATATTGTAAAAGACAATTAAAAAATATTTTATAATCTAAAATTCAATAGCTTCAATATAAACACACACACACACACACACACACATATATATATATAAACACAATAAAAATTGACCATTAGCTATTTATCAATACTATTAGGTTGATAATAAATTTTTTAATATATGCACAAACAAAAAAAAAGTTAAAAGAATAAGAAAAATTAAAGCTTAATGTTATTACTAAGAAAAATATATTCAAAAATTGATAATTCAAATGTATACCTAATATGCATACCTCGAGCCACCATGCACACGATATCATTGTAATACCTATTTGGGTTGCAATAATAAAAAAAAATAAAAAAATATTGTTCTCATTGTTAAAAAAATAATATTACCAATAAAATAAATTTTAAATATTTATCGAGTGTATATATATATATATATATATATATAAAAAGTTATTATGGGTTATAAAAAACTAAAATTTTAGAATTGTTTTTAGGAATTTCACTTGATTCGGGTTTTTCTTTTGTTTTGATATTTTAATTTATTTTCAACAAAAGAATCACGTATAATTCACAGAAAATTGTTGTGAGTTTATGTTATTCTAAATTGCATAATTGTTTGACATATTTTAAATTTTGGGAATTTGTTTACGTTATATGGTTGAAAAAAAATTAAGAAGACAGCGTCAAACTTTTTTCACAATCGTTTCCAAAATGGACTTGAGATGATTTTCCTATTTAGTGAAGATGCTACATTTGCACAAACAAGTTAAGAAAATAAATAAATAAATAAATAAAATAATAATTTATTCTGAATTAAAAGATTGGATATATAATCAAATGCCACGACAATCTGGTTGCGGGTCATATTTTGACCAAAAAGTGACGTAACTTTGGGTGCAATACGAAACACCGTCCTTGTTTTTTAGTGAAAAAGACTTTCAACGTGTAGATTGGAACGAAGTCACAAGGAAAGTGGATTTTTTTTTTTATGAAAAAAAGAAATATATATTATTTATTATATTTATCAATTAAAGTTAATTTTTTTATAAAAAAAATTATTATTCTAATACCATTATGTTCTAAAAATAAAATAAAATAATATATATATACACGCTAAAATACCATAAAATATTTAGACTTTAGTGCTTAACTATATAATATCAACAGAATAAAATATAAAATATTCCATAATTATTAAAGTCGTCTAGTCCCTTTGGTCAAGCAAAAAAAAAAAAAAAAAAAACACCTACGACCCGACCATACAAAAAAAACCTACGACCAGACATGAGAATTTGAAATGACTCGTGAACCCATTGTTCTCTAAGTTTCTGCTAATGAATGTAAACATAATTTGTCTTATTAATATATTAAAATTAATTTAAATTATATTAATATTTTGTTACTAAGAATCTTTATGTTTAAAATTATTTTTACGTTAGGAATTTTGTTAATTATAAATTCTTTATTTCAAAATCAAGTTAACTAGGTTACCCAATGATGGAAGCATTGAGCTAGTGACCTAGTGACCATGACCACCTCGATGTCCCCATTATCACTAGTTTATTTTATTTACTCAAATCTCATAAACTCATCAGATATGAGAAAAAAAAATTATTAATTTCATAAAAAAGGAAGTTAATATAATACAAAGTTTAAATATTTGCATGATTGTAATAATTTATTTATGTTGATAATTTAGTAATACATGATATGTTTGGGTGTTATGTTCAAAATTAGATTCTTATGCTATGTGAATTCCTTTATATATATCATAAGAGTAAATGTTATGAAATACATTATGTATTTAAATAATTATATTTTTTTTTTCTAAAATTGACTATATTATAATCATAAAAAATAAAAATTTTAAATTCATTTTTTTTGTTATTCTAAAGAAAAAACGAGTTTATAATTTTTAATAAAAAATTAAATTAATTTATTATGTTAATTTTTTTATTATATTATTTTTTTATATTTATTTTTAAAATTTATTTAATATGTTAGTTTGTTATTTAAATTTATTTTAGTTTAAATATTTTTCATCAAATATAATCATTTATATATTATATGGTTAATATATATATTTTTTTAATATCACATTATTAAATTTATTAAAGTGAGATAAATTTTAATTTTTTAAAAATTTATTTTTAAGTATTATAAAAGAAAAAAATTATAATATTTTAATTTTTTTAAAATAAAATTTATTACTTATTAATAAATTTAACCATTAGATTACAACATATATATATATATATATATATATATATATATTTGTAATGTAATTATATAATTATATTTAATATAAATTAAATTTATGTATTAAAAATTATAAAAAATATAATTATAATTATTTTTATTGTTATTTTTATTTTTTTTTTCAGAGTAAGGGCGTTATACGTTACTCCATTCTACCACTTTTCGTGTTAAAAAGTTAAAACAAAGGCAGTAACTGTAACTGTAATTTTCGAAAGCACCTCAATTAAAATTTGACTACAGCCCGCCAACGTTATCTACACGTGGCATTTTGGCATTAGTTCACCTGATATCCCCCACCCAAACCTCCACCACAACCTGAATCCTAATCAACCCAAAAATTAAAAAAACACGGGACCCCACTCCGAATATCAAAACCAAAGGCTCCGCCAAGCATCTCCACCGTCCCACCATTCTCCCTCTCAAATCCAACGGTCCTAAACCCCTCCACTCTGCTCCTTTTAAAAACAGAGCAGAGCCACCGCGAAAGAGAGAGAGAGAGAGCAAGCGCTATGCTCAGAGTCCGTTAATGGAGCTGCCGTTAGCTTCCGGAACACGGAACCATGCAGCACCGCCGACGGCGTCCTTTAGCTGGAGAATCGGCGGTTTCCAAAAGACGGTGGAGTTTCCGGCCAGAAAGAGGAGGTTGAGGTTGGCTGGAGGAGAAAATGACGTTAGAGTACAGATACGTTGCGTTAAAGCCTCTACGGAGAGTAGTGGTAGTGAAGTGATGAAAGAGAGATCGTCATCAGAGCGGACGCATGGAGGAGGGTTCAGTGGAACTGGGATGGAAGCGACCACATTTGATCGGAGCTTTGGCGGCGATTCTGAGTTCGCTGTCTGGGACAAGATTGACGCGGTTGTTAGACTTGGTTTTGGAATTGGTCAGTAATTATTTATTTATTTATTTATATATATGATTGGTCAGCATACTAATTATTATTCATATTGGTGACCAAGCAGTGACTCTATGCATATCAAAGTCTTTAGTCAAATTTTTTAATTGAATGATAGACTGGCGATGTGTTATTATACTGAGACCCCCTTAGTAAAAAATTAGAATTATTTGTAGGGGCTATTCATTACGTGTGAAAGATTCTTGGTGGAAGTTTGATTGGACTTCGCAACTAATGCATATTAATTGGTTGTAATTGTCATAAATGTATAATAAATGATAATAATAATAATAAATAGGCGATGATACTACCTCGCATCTGTGTAAAATTTCTGCAGTTTTAGTATTGGTGACATTACCTTAAACTAACGAAATTGTAATACGAGTTAGAAAATTTGCATGGCATAGTTTGAGTAGCTTGGGATGGTCTTGCGAACAATTTCTAAAAGAAAATTTGGATTTTAAATTTAATTTTGATATCAAGGGAGGAAATGTGCTGAGACGGGGTAATGGAAACTTGACTGTGGGTTTCTGACAGCTTCTGGTTTGTGGGATTTGCCAAAAAATCAGGTATATATGGTGCAATGGCTTTGGCGGGAAGGTTTATCTGCTCCATCAGTGGAATTGATAGCGTGGGAGGCTTTAATGCTTCTTTAGATGCCATTTTAGAAGGGCTTGGATATGCAGCTCCACCAATTATGGCCCTTCTGTTCATACTAGATGTATGTCAAGTTACTAATATTTCCTCTCTCTGCTTATGAAAAAAATTTAACTTACTAATTAGGCGTTCCTTTACCCTTTTTGTTAACCTTGAGATGATATTGATTAATGCATTAGAAGCTTAAGAGAAAAAAAAAAACCAAAAACAAAAACAGAATAAGAAAGCTTGGTCTTTTAAAATTTGATATGCATTGACAGATTGTAATGCTTGCAGGATGAAGTTGTGAAATTATCACCTCATGCTCGTGCTATTAGAGATGTGGAGGATGAGGAACTTTGGAGCTTTTTTTATGGGATGTCACCTTGGCAGGTAGTTTGTTGTTTTGCTTGCACAATCCTAAGACGTTTCTTCTACTGTCTCTGTCTTTATGCAGCAAGATGATTTGTTTTACCCTTAATGTGTTTGCAGTTTATACTCATTGTTGCTGCAAGCTCAGTTGGGGAGGAACTTTTTTACCGTGCTGCTGTCCAGGTATATTCTTTGCTCCTGGAGAAGAATGCTTTGTTGATCATCTAGAGTTATCCAAAGTACATTGCCACAATAGTTGATTTTACATGGGAGGACTGTTAACTTGTTCTATATGCATCTTAGCTATTATGGCATTAGCTTTCATGGCTTGTTCACTTGGCAGGTCAGGATTTCATCCATGATAGATTAATGATCTTTGGAAAAAGTAAGTGTTATTATTATCTCCTGCTCTGGAAATAATGAATAATGTTTCTGTGTTTTTTTTCTCTCCTTCTTTTCCTACTGCCTTGATAGGGAGCTCTGGCTGATGTATTTCTGAGGGGAACCAATTTGCTGACTGAGGCCAAGGGAATGACATCTCTGGTTTGTGTTTCATACACACGTGTTCCTCTTTGTCTCTAATAATTGGGCGTATCTTTCAAATAAATTGTATCATCTTGAATTGCAGACTGGTATACTTCCTCCATTTGTCCCATTTGCTCAGGCGTTTGCAGCTGTAATTACAGCTGCTCTGACAGGTTCTCTTTATTACGTGGCATCCTCCCCAAAAGGTTAATATTCTCAGCTCATTCCAAGGAATGCTTCCCCCCCTTTTTTTTTCAACTCTGTAATGTTGCAATCTGATTCCTGCCCTGGTTGCTTTCTTCCAGATCCTACTTATGTAGTTGCTCCAGTTTTACAGTCTCGCTCGGGCCGTGAAGATCTGAGAAAGCTCTTTGCTGGTTCACTTCTTTCCTTTACACTTGTTCCTGATACTGCTACCTATATCTCATCTCGACAATATAATTTGTCTTTAGAATGCCATTACAGCCTGTCTCCTAAATAACCAAGGAATGACAGTTTTTAGTTTAATTGCCCTTGTCTCCTTCTTTGGCAAAGCTAGCCATTGATTGCTTTCATGAGTTCTATGAACTCGTATATAACCAGCTAGTCCCGTTCTCAATGAGGCCTTCTAGTGTTCATTATTATTTTGTCATTCTAGTGTGCACAGAAATATGCATTTTTCACTGACAATTTCCTGTAGCATTAGGAAAAAATCATGAGTAAATCACCATTGAACAACTGATTTGTGATTTGTGGGACACACTAGGACTCTTAAATAAGAACAATAGTTAGAATCTGCATATGTTTAGCCCTTTCTCTATGATCACATTCCCTAAATTCCTCTAATCGAATATTCATCATCATTTTCTCTGCCATACTTGCTGCAGCCTGGTATGAGAGAAGGCAAATGAAAAAGATCTACTCTCCTCTCCTAGAAGGACTCTTGGCACTCTATCTTGGCTTTGAATGGATTCAGGTAAAACTGTTTACATCACTTTGTCGAGATCATTTCCAACGTATTTACAAGAGCCCCAGACTAACATATTTTTCTGTTTCACCACATTCCTGTCTCAAAATTCACAGACAAATAACATTCTTGCACCCATTATTACCCATGGAATATACTCGGCCGTTGTTTTGGGACATGGTCTTTGGAAGATACATGACCACCGGAGAAGACTACGGCAGAGAATCCAGCAGCTTGAAATAGAACAAAGGAACTCAAACAGGACATGAATGAGCTGTTAGCAAACCAAGATTGAAGAAACTTGTACATTATACGTGAATCTGATTATGTGTAGACAGTAGAGTTAGATTTTGTTCTACAATGTACACAAATATTAAAATGCATACTTTTGAGTTTGCAATACAATTCCAGTGATATGAAGCTGATATCTAATTTCTCAAATTATATATTTGCTAGGTGAATTGAAGGTTATATGTTTAAGTTTTTTTTTTTTTTTAATGTGAAAATAAAAGTTATACTGCCTATATTTTGACCTTTATCCACACTCCACCGCAATTTTTATGAGACAGGCTAACAGAAATTGAGAACAAATGTAAAAGAATCAGCACTAGGAAGTTGCATCACAAATTAGATACAAAGTTATAGTTGTTCATATAGTATTTTTTGACTTTATTGCCTATAAAATTACATGGTTAGTTATGACAATATCTTTATGGCTTCTGCATATTGCGAGTCGATCTTCTAATTGAGAGATGTTGCTGCCAAAAACCCTGTGGTCTTGGCAGCAATTGACAAACCTAAGACTAAAGTGTGATATTTTAGCCTTATTCATTGATTATTATTATTTTTATTATTTATGGTTAATCAAATAATACGAAATGAATACACATACCGGTAAGTTTGAGACGAGAAAAAAAAAAACAAAAAAAAAACAACAACAACAACAAAAAACAACAAAAGTTCATAAGACATGTTCTCAACTGCTGTTAAGTTGGGCCATGCCCATGGACTAAAAATAAGGCCTGCGTACCGTTTGGGGATTCGAGTTTAGCCAGAGTTCGATGACCTGAGGCGAAGAGTTTGTAAAGTTCCCTGAATGTGATATTTGTGATCGTTCTTTTTGTTTTTTTGCAAGTTAGAAAGGCTCAGGTCAATTAGCACTGTTCTAAGGTCTCAATTCATTTTGATGGCGTCTGTGTGTTCATTGGGGGTGTGAAAAAAAAAAAAAACGAAGGAAGAGGTAACCGAGATAAACTGATTAAATTAAACTGAAAAATGTAATTAACTGAATTGATATCTTAAATAGTCAATTAAACCGAGAAAAAAAAAACTCATTAATCGATTTGGTTACGGTTTACAATTTCCAATGATTAGTTTAATTTAATAATTTTTATATTTTTTATTACTAGAGTTGTTTAAATAATTTTATTAATATTCTTAACTTGTATCAAATCAATAAATAACTTGTATTATACTTATGTATGATATTAGTTATCTGTTAGATATTTCTTTTAGTAGAAATATATCAACTTACTTGAAATAACATTTAACTTGTTATAAATTAAGAATGAACGAAAACAACAGTAAAGAATTGATATAAGTGGCATAAACAATCTATAATGCATGTTAATAAGAAAACCTAACATTGAGTTGGACAATTTGAGTTTTTTCGTTCAATAAATAATTGATATAATGTGGCATAAGTAATCTATATTGCATGTTAATATAAACAATTGGGGTTAAATAAAAAATAACTTATTTCCCCCCCAAAAAAAAAAAATTAATTAGTTTGAACCGTAATTGAATCGAATCAAACTGTACATTTACAATTCATTTAGGTTCTTATTTTTATCATACCATTCATATAGAATTTTGCTCTCATGAAATTATGATGGTTTTAAGAAATATCATATATTTCGGTTTCTTAATATATATATATATATATAAATTGCTCAAGTCACTGCATTAAATGGAATGGATTGGATTAGGTCATTAAGACTTGCATCAAAATAAAAATGACTTCGTTTCCATCACTTTTTGTTGACATCCCCTCTTATACTTTGTCACTGATCTGGATGTTACTATTTCTCCTTTAAAAATGAATTGTAAGACTCCCAATACGAAGGATTAGCTGTTGCATCTTCAGCAGCAGATAGCTAAGTAGCTGAAGGATTTTTGTCAAACAAAGACAGATGGGGTACAAGAAACAACTTGGCCCGGTCATGACTCCGTCAATCTTCTGAAAGGGCTTCAAGGTGTTGAACATTCAAATTAATGCCCCTCAAAAAACAAACGAAGATGAAGGATTTTCTTTATATACGTTGGAAGCCAAATCGATGAAGCAAGCAAGACTGTTGTAATAGACTCAACTTTACAGTAAGTTTGCCACCTTGAGAACAAGTGTCACTTTAGTAATAGTGACTGTTGAAGCAAAAGGAGAAAGCCATGGAGCGAGACTGGGTTTTCGTGCAGAGGAGGATAAGAGAGGAAAGACAATGATTACTGATTTTGGGTTAGCACTTAGGAATGTGAGCCCCATGCACTGACCACGACTTTACCTCAAAGGCCACCTCCCAACCCGCTCCTCGCTCCCCACATTTGCATTACATTTTTGAGGCTAAAAATGCAATGTACCAAAAAAGGTTACGTGCATCTAGTCATTCGGATGTAGTTCAGATAGTGAGTTCATGCGTTGTACAATTAACATATTTGCTAATTATATATTTTTAATATACAATTAAAATTAATAATAGAAATTAAAAACATATATTTAATAATAATTAAATATGTTTTTAATCTATAAGACTTTCACCTATATACATATATTTATTAATAGTTATCATAATATAATATGAATTAAAATCTAGAATAAGTCAATTAAACAGCGTCCATACAATCAAACTATAACTTGCATCTTTGTAGGACCAAATGCTGCAGTCCTTTCTCTATCGAACTTTAACTGTCCAAATCTTGGTCGATATAAAGGACAAGCAAATGTAAAGCAAACCAGTTGTATGAGGGGTTTGTGCTTGTCCACTCCATGTGTGCATGTACATGAGTCTACGATGATTTAAATTTTGATTTTTCACTGCAATAATATGGTAATGCAACTATTTTTCTCCCCCCACCCCCCATTATTGTGCGTGCTTGTAGTCACAGTAATCACAATTGAAGTTGTATTTGCCCTAATAAGTCAAATTAAACATCTGCAGCTCTCACAATTTAGACCTTAAAAACCTTGGTCCTATGGGTCCCCTGCCTCCTGTTTCTACTTGCAAACAGATGGACAGAGGGCTATTACTAAACCGCAGACACTGAATTCATTGTTGTTGGCTGCATGATATTTGCTTCTATATCACCTACAAAATGCACGGCGAGAGAGAGAGAGAGAGAAGCATATTATGAAGAGGGGAAGGGGAGGAGGAGGGGACCATGGGAGCATTGAGTACTGCTGCTGCTGCTGTTGCTGCTGCCCCATAGGACTTGAAAAAAAAAAAGATTCATTCCAGCCAATAAATGTGCTATCTTAGCTGGCCAAGGTAGCCTGTCTAGCCACGGATTTTGGTTGGGGATCTACGACAGAGTAAAGTTAAAAAGGATATGGGAAGTAGAAGAAACAAAGATCACAGAGATTCGTCTGCTGATCAATAGATAAGGCACTTTCACTACAGCAAAAGTTTGCATGACCTTGCTCATGTGCACCTGTACTTCTCGTCAAACCTAATATTCCTCGCAATCAAGTCAATTATCTTAAGATTGGCACATAGCATGTTGCATAACCTTCAATTATACTAGTGAGCTGAATAGCATTTTATTTTTATTTTTTTAATGAAAAAAATGATTTAATTTTTTTTTTTTAAAAAAATTATTAAGATGATTTTCACTTGAAATATAAAATATTCTTAAGAAAATTTGATAATAAAATCGTGTGCTTGACCGGCACAATCCCACTTTGGCTTCAAGCTAACCACGAGTAATTAGTCGGATAGGTTTCTCATTTCTGCTGTGCAGAACTCAAGAAAATCCGAGAATTCTGTACTGGTCAAGGGAGGTAACCGCACAATCGACCGCACCCCAGTGACATTCAAAATGCGACCAGGCTTATGGTTGACCAGAAGCAAGCGAGATAACTCTGTGAAGTTGAGTTGAAGGGCTTTAGTGTGCTTTCATCGCAGTTGTGAAAATCAAATTGTAAGGGATTCATCTTATCTCGGTAAAAAAAAAAAAAAAAGTTGGTGTTAGGACGAAGGCTTGAGGAGAAAGAGTTGAATCTTCAAAAATCACTCTATTCTTTGAACTCCTCTTCTACAGTTACTTATTTTGTCAAAAGGGCATTACTTTATCTTCGCACATATTGCAATTTTGTGGTTATTGAGATATTTTGTTTAACTTAAAAGTAACTATTTTACTTTAAAGACCCAATTTACCTATCTTTGGGTTTTTTCTAGGAACCAACATTTAATTAAATAAATAAATAAATAAATAAAAATCGAGATACCAAATTTAGGTGAGTAATTAGACAGGAAATGACTATTTGTTGAAAATTTTCATCAAATATGCTGATTTTGGATTCAAGCTAACTTTTGCTACCTAGAAGGTCGTTTGAACTCCTTGAATTTGCCAAATTCTTTCACTTGGGCTTTAATAAGAAGTCAACAAGTTTCATCCTATTGTTGTATATAAGCATCTCTAGAAAGTTTTCCCAAAGGAGGATTATTCGAAACTTCCTTCTACTTGAGTGCTTTAAGTAGTCCTTTAGCAAAATAATTCATTCTTCTTTTAACAAGGCAAACACACACACACAATATTTACTTACCAATACATCATAAAAGAACACCCCATTAATGCCAAAACCAATTACTTGGATTAAATGGAATAGTGATGAGAAGAGACAATGCCCATTTTGTTTGGTTTTGTCTTTTTTGTTTTTTTTTTTAACAAGACAAAGAAAAAACTTACAATATTCACTTATCAATATATGTCGTAGGAACATTACATTAATATTAAAACTAATTAGTTTGAATTAACACAATAACAACAATATAAAAAGCTTAATTCCTAAATTTAATTGAAATCATTTACATAAATTTTTTACCGTTATTTCATTTTGTTGCGAATTATTTTAGTTATAAAACCTAATTATTCTAAATCTTTTTTAACACCAAATTTTAAAGCCAACTTAGGTTCATTGCTCTCTTTTATTATATCATCTACATGAGTTTAATCACTCCTCTTCACAGGAGCACTTGATAATTTACGATGAACCTGTCCAAACTGATGCAAAAACTACTCTCTCAATTTATTTTTAATAAATACTATATCTATTTTGATATAAATATTCTTATTCCTAATTTTTTCTAGAGTGTCCATGCATCTATATGAAAATTTTCATTTTGGTCACATTTAATTTTGGTGCATATTACTTTTTTTCAATCCAATACTCGTTAGCATAGAACATCATTAACCTAATCACTTTCTAGTAGAATTTTTTTTTTCAATTTAATGAAAATTTACGGTTGTACACAATTTTAATGACACATGTCTATTTCACCTACCTAAATCCCATTATGGAAAGTATGTACTTTTCTGCATGGTCATTATTTTAAATAATAAAATTAATTACATTGAGAAACATTTAATCTATTTAACTTCATATATTATTTTATTGTATTTTTAATATTATTACTATTAAAATGTAATATATTCTATTTTTGAGTGACTGAATTGAAAATTTTTAAATTTTAGTATATTCTTTCAAAAAATAGAATAGAAATTAATTCGTAGAAGAAAAGAACATACTTGGGTTGATCAATTTGAATCATTTATCAACAGGATAATGTTTTGACGAGGATTGAGAAATGGAAACATAGTATTTGTAGGATAGATTGGAGTTCTCATCGATCACTTGTAGCTGATGATGATGTTGCGCAGATATAAACGCGTAATATGTAATCGTGTACCATCAGATGGAAAAGACAACACATCGAATAAATCAAGCAGTTGACATTGATCTTCTGTTTTTTTGTTTTTGTTTTTTTGAAAGAAGTGAAACTCATTGGACTTGTCGTCTTGTGCACAATTTTTGTTTTGTTTTTTTTTCTTTTTTCTTTAAAATAACCCCATGAGAGGAAGATTAGTACGATGATAAATAATTTATAGCATAATACTCCTTGCTGTCTCCATGCATATTGGGAGATCATAGGCAACAAATATCTCAATAATGCCATGATAAGAATTAGAAGACATAGTCCATGTCGATCAAGCACAAAGCTAAATTGAGTGAGTCAACTTTCTTTAAGAATTTTTTCTTTTTCTTTTTTTTTTTTTTGAAAAAAATCCAGAAATAGAACCCGAAAAGCATATCACATTACCCCAAAAGTTTAACAATTTGGCCATTGTCTGACGCCATAATGAGAAGGAGATGGAAAATGCCTGTGAGTTTACAAAACTGCAGTAGGCTATTATCATAGTAATATTTAAACATTTTATTTGAATATTTAAACGGTATTTTATTGCATATTACTACTATTTGAATTTATTTGTTTTTTTTTTTTCAGAAATATCAGTAAATGAAATATGATTTTTTTTATATATAAAACAAAACATAATAATTTTAACCAAAAAAACAAAACACATAAATATGTTGGAAAGGAAAACTTGAAAGCAGGTAGATATGCAGGTAGCTTTCTCAATCGCATGTATCCGTATTCATCCTAAATTACACGAATTCCAATGAGATAATGGCCACCAATTTCTTTCTTTTTAAAAAAAATTTTTAATCAATCAAATTGCTCCATTCATTTTTCACCTTTATACAGAAAAAATTGTACGGTTTAATTGATCAATAGGCTTAATATTATTTCCCACCTTGGAAAAGAAATAAAATAAAATAAAAAAACTAAAATGCTATTGTTCTGCCGAATTCACTTGACATAAAGATAACTCGGTTTACCATGAGATTGACTCAGATGGATGAAAATCAATTCCCAAGAGCACTAGGCTGTTTAATTTTGGTAATGGTATTTCTTCATTCCTTCGAATAAAATTAAATCAAGAGGATTAGATAAAAAATCTTGGTGGCCTTGCCTTGCCTTCTTGGACAAAGAAAACTTTCGTGTATATATGATAATTTGTGCTAGAGAAAACATGAAATACATAAGATTGACATTAAAATTAAGGACATTAATGCCTTAAGATTGACCTTAACTGTTCCTAGAATTGTGAACTTCCATGTTATACTTTGTATTGGTGCATGCTGCAAGTGCAGACAGTGTACTTTCTACACATGCATCGAAATACATAAGAAAAATAAAAATAAAAATAAAAAAGGAAGAAAAATGGCATTCCTGTAGATTGTGCGAAGAAGGGGTTTGAAGATTCCTCTGGTATTAATTGATGGGAAATAATACCCACGGAAATGCATGCCAAGGGACAGACTGTAATGGAAAGTGACAGTGCAATGACAACTTTATTAGCAGTAGAGATATATCAAAAAATCACTAATATTAATTTCATTTATTCTTCGACATGTTAATAAGGTATAAGTCCTTGTCATATTCAATTTCAATGATGCCCTTCTTTTCATTTTACTTTTCAATGGCACCTCAAATGTAGCTCTCCCTCACACAGGCTTTGATCATATTCATTTGGCAATGAAAGTTTGTTTAATTCAAAAAAGAAAAGAAAAGAATAGGAAAAAAAAAAGTGAAGCAAAAGCTCTCACACATTGTATGATTAATAAATCTAGACCCTATCTTACATATTAAACGGCACTCGCTTTCAGAAACATTAAAACAACGATGCTCACACACCAAGCTTTCTTATCCTCACTTTTATGACGATGATGACGGTGATGTTGTCGGTCCGTGCCCTAGCCGGAGCTCTAGATCAATCTCTTCATTCTCCGATTCTTTGCAGTCCATGTTGACGTTTGTGCTTGTGATGTTACTCCTATTATCCACAGGTGATCCTGGCTCAGCATTGCTAGAGTAACGAGAGGAAGAATTGATCTCGTGAGGCGGGACTGCAGAAAAATTAAGGGATTTTCCAGGCAAGCCGCTGCCGAGGGGATCTGGTGACATGGAGGGAAGAGTAGAAGGCGAGTCAGTAGCACATCCACTAACATTTGTGGGAGCTAAAACCCCATTAAGGTTAGATAATTGGTAGAGTAAGCACAGCCCACCATTTGTGGAGTTTGGAATTATGAAAGGGGATGAGGAAGTAGATGCTACTGATGGGTTTAGGCCGTTGATTGATGATGAGCCAGGCGGCTGTCCTTGGTGGAGTCTGGCCCGGTCGCGGCGGTGAACGTTCATGTGACCGCCGAGGGCTTGAGCCGACCTGAATTCCCTTCTACAAAAGGTGCACGTATAAGACCTCGGTGGCCAAGTTGTGCCCATTGCATTACCAGTGTCCTCGGCAAAGGCTCTAACCTCCCATGAGTCATCATCTTCTTGAGCTTGCTTAGAATTCCACATCCTCATGCTGCCGGAGGCCGCCCCAGTATGTTGGTGCTGATGATTTTGTTGAGATTGAGCTAATTTTTGGTGTTGGGTTAGGTATAGAAGGCCAAGCTCAGCAGCCATTAGTGCTAGGATGTGATATTTAAGGTCGGTGATAGCTAGAGAGGTAATGTGGGAATGGAGGAGATGGAGAAAACGAATCAAATAGTGGGGGGCGATGGGCTGCGGTGAGAGAGATGGAGACAAATTGAATCCGAACACTACACACCGGGGATATCACCCAAGTTCCCTGTTTCTAAGCAGTTGGATTTTAGCAAGAACATCATTGTAACAATTTGCCCTCCCCACAACTAGCTATCTTCACATATAAGGACAAAGATCCATACTTTAGCTTCAACGCCCTCCCCGCTGTTTAGTGATTCAATTAATGTCATAAATGCACGATCTTCCCTACATATTATTACAATTTAAAAGGTGGAAATTGAGATGGACCTTGCAGGAGGTCTAAATCATGAGAGGGATGCAAATGCAATGCAATTAGGACGGCCAATTGGGCTTGCAGACAGTTAGTTGAGACATAACATTTTCAGTCTTTTATTTTTTCTGACTTAATTCATTCAAGAAATTTCAAGTCCTCCCTTTGTGTGCACATCATTTCTGAATGCAATTAGAAGAAAAACAAAAAATTTGCGACCAAAAAGACAAAAAGAGAGAGACCTAATTAAGAGCGAACGAATCCTTGGACTGCACTGGAATTTTCATTTAGATTTCCAGTCATTACAAGACATATAGCCGGATTGCTTAATTGTCAATAATTATATTTTTCAGTTAATTGGATTTGATTGGCATTCCAACTTGAAACTTTAGTCATGGAGATGACTCAAGTGCTATTGCATAGCGTTGATGTCTTGGAAGCTCACACCTTACATGCAGTAACATCTCCGATCTTTGCTTCTGAATTCTTATAGTTCAAAATTGTGCTACCTAACTCGACTGCAGGCCATGGAAGTTTTGCGTATACATCCCTTTTGGTTGAACTATCATAATAAGGAAAGAAAAGATAATTCCTTTTCAGAAATTGGTTAAGATGTATTTACCCAGTTGGGCCACATGTAATTGTTGTAATGGGCATCATGGAAAATAGCAAGACCAATGCTACATAATACGGTATATACAAATCTACACACACACAAACACACACACACACACGTATAGAATTCATTTGCTTATTGTTTTTCTTGACACTCACACACCGACAAGTATATGCATGTCACTTACGTCTATGATGTATCAACGATGACTTTAGTCCTCAGAGGGATTGAGTACTAGTTTGGATTTTTCTCTTTTGTTTAACATGTACACTAGCTTGGTTTGATTTTTTCTCTCATGGATCGAGTACCCTGTTGGCTTCATATCGAGAGAAGTTCTTGGTATTCTTCTAATTATTAACTTTATTTTGGTTTCCATTTAATTAGCAACCATTCACCTATCAAAATATTAAACACATAGTAATATTTATTTTATATTTGCTATATTTATTTTTATATATTTTTATAAGAATAATACACACTTAATTTTAAATTATACAAATTTATTTGGTTAATTTTTTTTTATAAAATTTTAATTGACTATCACTTATTTTTTTTTTAATTTCCATTTATATTTTACATTGAATTAACGTTATTCACCTAAAAACTACATTAAATTAAAAAAATCCCTATTCGGATGGATGCATTCACAAGAGCATGTGCTATTCATTTGATAGTAGAAGGAATAACTAAATCTCTTGCTATTTTCATCAAACGTCATTAGTTTTTAACAATAATGACTATAGGACCCTGTGATAGATTAGCATACTTGGATCAGCTCGAGCAGGGCAATCAGAAACACAGCAATGAAGGCTCAGGAGCCTCCGGTGACATGTAACCACCCTAGAGTGGCATATAGAAATATATATACAATTACATTGTCTTTTTTAAGGATATTTTAATAATTAAAACTTTAAATTTTTATTTTTAGTATCTTTGATTCTAATTTTAAAACGAGAATATAAGATTTATGATAATAATAATAATAATAAAGCTATTAAGTAACTCATGGCCTAATAAATCTTCTAACGAATACACACACAACTATTTTCAAATGAGAAAAATGTAGCGAACCCGAATTCCACCTATATAAGCCACCCCATACACAATTATCCTCCTTGTAAAATAATGACCAATACAACTACCAAGCAAATAGCGTCATTTCTTATCTGAATCCTTAAAATAATATAATATAGCAAGGACCCCTGCACTTTAGTCTTTGTCTTTCACTGAAATTTTCTTCTCCTTTTGTAAAGGCAAAACTAAGTTTGTTGAAAAAAAAAAAAAAACCAAAGAAAAGGAAAAACAAAATGCGTCTGTTGTACGCACTTCCCACTTAGATGTTGACTGTCATATGCCCAAAAGGGAACTTATAGGCATCAATCTGCTTTGCATTTTAATTCTCAATGTTGTTACTTTCTTCTTGTCTTAACAAACAAAGTCTTGCCAAACCGAAGAAACTGTGCGTGGATTAGCGGTTGTGAATAATTACCAAGCCAACTAAGATGCAGTAGCTGCCCTCTAACTCTAACTATGACTTTGGGATAATTCAAACAAGTTACAAAGTGACTTCATCTCTTTGTAAAAGCCAGGAAGTGATCAAAAAGCCAATGATGACGTGGTCACTTAAAATAACATAGCTGTTTTCGCCTGCCGAATAAAACAAAACAAGGAACACTAATCTAACTTTGTCATGTCATTGGAAGCATCGTCTTGATCATAAATTAATAATCAAACAAGGATGACTCCTTCTGTGTGTGTAATTTTCTCGTAAGAAATTCAATTGCCACTTCCTACCATTTACAAGTTTCTTTTTTTTTTTTTTTTGGGGGGGGGGGGATAAATCAAGACACTTTTATTAAAAGCACATAGGTGCAAGTTGAAGCACATATAACTATTTCTCCAACTTGTCAAGTATGACAGTAACATAATTTAAACTCACGCCTCTTAATTATAAAAATTTTGATATTATATTATAAAATTATTTAAGTCAAAAGATTAAGTTAATTTGAAAGTTACAGTTAATATTTTGAGCTAAAGTGATGCTCTAAGTGGATATACTTGATCACTTCATAAACTAAGGTACTTTGTAAATTAAGAATTGACTCTGGAATCAGGTCCCAAGGAACAAATATTTTGTGAAATTTTTGGTCCCAGTCCTGACACAGATGACTTGCGTAGAATTTCAAGTACTCGAAATTAGTCTGTCATATTCCCTAACTGCAACACCCCCAAAAAGATAATTAAAGTTAATATGGGGTTCCACTCTAATTAGCAGTTGATTACAAGCATACTTAACATCCATCGGTACCAAAACTCGTGAGTAACGAGTTGGTAATAAAACCTAATATCATCGTTTGTCTACAACTATTACTTCAAGCAAATGCTTGTTGGTGAGATTATAGATCCCTTTCTATTCCGTTGTGACTAAACATATGACAGTGAAAAACCCTTTTACACAATCAAAGCAAAGATAATCTGCCACACGGTAAAAGTGAAAAAGAGAGAGTGATTAACTAAATATACTTAAGAAGTTGAAGAATTAAGGTACTAGGATACCTGTTAATTAGTTCAATCATATGCCAAGATGAACCATTTCTTGTGTCAATCAAAGTCAAGTGAGTTGTTTTAAATGTTATGTTATATCATATACGATGATGATAATTCCTTTTGTCTCCCTCAAGACAAGTGATTGAATGTAATCTATTGCCAAGACAGATACATATTCTTAAGGAATCTAGTGCATCGATCAAGGAATTTGATCAAGAAATGTAACTGAATTAGACATTTGGCAAAAAGTGCTTAATTATTTTATTAAAGGGCTAAGTACAATTTGTTTTTATTAATCATCAAAGGACAAGTTAGTGGCCGACTTGGTCTTTTGTCAAACTAAGTGCATGTTCGTGTGGTGGAGCACCTTATGATGATTTGGATTTCTTAGACGTTAAAAAAGAGGGGAAAATAAAGTAAAATTATCTTGCCATTCAAACTTAGCCGTCGAAGCAGGTTCTTAACTAGAAGAAACTGATGTCCTTGATTATGTGAAAGTTACAGCATTGTTTTCCTTCCTAGAAGCGCATTATAAAGCAATCACAATCATTAATTAACCACGCACAGGTAGTTCGTTGAACACTTACTATCTACCTGGAATTCATTACACATGTTGTTTTTATATGATAAGGTCAATTAAATGAATGGATGACAACCCCTAGTGGCATAGTGACTCTGCAAATAACTCTGGGTTTGCTTAAAAGGGATTATTTGTTATTAAAAATAAAATTAAAAATACTGAGTTGAATTGTGAAAGGAAAACTTGAATTGTGTTTATGCCATTATTCAGTAAATATTTTTGGTGAAACTTTTATGTCCATAACAAACATTTTAGCTTAAATTGAAAATATATATATCTCTTTAATAAATTCAATCAATATTTGAGCGAGTATCCAGAAGTCTTGGGGACGATTACTAAAATAGATTTGGCTTGTTAGAGATCACACAATATAAATGCTTTTTTTTTTTGGGATTAGTCTAGTGTAGGTTTTATTGAATATAGAAAGGTTACAGGGAGAGCATGACAGAAGTATCCCAGCCAATGACAATCATCCATCCCCACATTAGAAACCAGAAGCACAACAAAGAGAAGTACGACCAAGCATTGCTTAAGGAAAAACTGATACTGACCGTAAAATACAGGTAATTTAACAAGGAATCTAATTAAAACAGGAGGAAAATCTCGTTATTCTTAATAATAGATCATCTGTAGAATAGAAAATTTCCAACACCAATGAACAGCGTTGTTATATGACAGTATCACAACTATTGATACAAATATAAAAAGAGACACAGGCCATTAAAACTTCGACTTCCCAAAATGTTAAGAATAATGATTCGATCAACACAAGAAGCTAAATGACGTCAGGTTGGTACAAACTGTGCACCATATGTAAAAAGAAGAAAGGGGGAAACTATTTCACTTAACCTTAAGGAATTATAAGAAATTATAAATATAAAGTAATCAATTAAGCAAGTTTTTGTACAGGGTATGTTGTAAAGTGTACAGAAACAGTCTATTTTTGGTGTCTTCGGCACCATGTTTGAAGTTATTATAAATAATTCCTTGATGTTCAAAAGAAAACTTGTCAACAACAATAAATAAAAAATCCTTACCCCTTTTTGACCATGACAGCCTTAGCAAAAAGTTCATAAATAAATTAAGGTAGAGTTGGTTAGATATAGATAAAAGGGGTGTACAAGTTATAGGGTAAAACATTTATTTAGCCTATTTGCAGGCTATTTCTCACATAATCTCTTAACATTTTGTTTTATGTAGCCAAAAGAAATGCTTAGTCAAGATATCTAGGGTTTTCCTAACTCTAAAACTACTCATTAGACCACCCCTGCGTGTTTATCTTATAACCAACTCCTTCAAGGAATTCATAGACATACATAAATGCTTTTTCCTAAATAATAAACTTTTATTTTTATAAAATTTCCTAAAGGCTAACTTCTCACATACCTTATACACATTAACAAAGTTAGGATATTCACATATAAATCTTTGTTATATTTAAATCCTAATAATTTCACACTTAATGTAAAGATAATAACTTACTTGTGAGATAATGCATCAATTACTACATTCTGTTTACCTTGTTTATATTTGATGACGTGTGGAAAGGTTTCACTGAATTCAACCTAGTTAGTATGTCTCTTAATCAGCTTTTCTTATCCTTTTAAGTGTTTCAAAGATTTATGGTTAGTATGGTTGACAAACTTTTTATGTCAAAAGTAGATTTATTATGTTTTCGAAACTTGTACCAATGTATACATTTACTTATCACAAGTGAAAAAATTAATAGCTGTTCCACTTAGATTTTCACGAAAGTAGGCAATTGGTTGCATTTCTTGTATCAAAATAACTTTAATTCCAATACTTGAGTGATCACACTTAATCTCAAAAGTTTTAACAAAGTTAAGTAAAGTAAGTATGAGCGTAAAACTTAATTTTTCTTTGATAAAATTAAAAGGGTTGTCTTGATCACTACCCTACTTAAAACCTATGTTCTTTTTAAAACCTTAGTGGTGTAGCAATAGTACTAAAGTCCCTTACAAAGTGTCTATAGAAATTAATTAGACCACAAAACTACGCATATCATTAATTAACTTAAGTAGGTTAATCGTGAATTACCTAACCCTTTTCTTGTCAACCATATTATCCCTAACACTTATAACATAACCAAGACATATGATTAGATTAGTGAAAAAGGAACATTTCTTAAGGTTAGCATACAATTTTTCAAAATATAAAACACTTAGAATATAACATAAATAATCAAAATAATTAGTTATGTTTTTGCTATAAAACAAAATATCATTACTATTTTGATATGGTGAAGATTATTTTTTTCCAATATTTTAAAATGTTTTAATAAGATGATAGTATCTTATATGAATGGAATTAATGTTGCGTTGATGCCAAAAGTGATTACAAATGGTTTCTTTGTTTTTGATGTTAATGGTGAAATTAATTTTAATTGTGGATGGATTGCATATTAATTTTCAACTATTGAGTAGTTGAAAGCTATGTTTGCGTATCATGTTAATGATAAGGGGAACATTCTTTTTTAGAATGGAGAAACTTCAATCTCAACTAATTACAAATGTAAGAAAGCTAATGCCTTACTTACAAAAGCACGTGTTATGTCAAAAATTATTACAAGTATCATCTCTCATAGAAACTGACATGTAGATCACTTATCTTATGTAGATATATGCCTCTTAACTTATTTGATGAAAAGAGAACCTTTTAATCTCCCGAAGCATATGGTGAAGATTATGAGACATGCATTCTTTAAGGATCATGATTTTATTCCTTATGGGATGACACTTTTTAAGATTCTTAAATAGTTATTTATAATGGATGAAGATGAGTTGTCCATAAATGTGTCTAGCTTGACTTTGCTAAGTTTACAAACTTTAGCACAAATGGATTTTAAGTTAATAGATAAAATTTATCAAAGGATTCTTTCAGAAGTAGCTAAAAAATCCACTAAATGCTAAAAATCTTAAGCTTTAGGCATCACTAAAATTCAAATGGCAATTAAAAGTTGATGAAAAGGTTTAACCATGATTTGTCGTACTTTGGACAAAATTAAGGATACACAATTCCATGATTATTTCAATTTTGACTTAAGATAGTTTGTGGCAATGCTTTGAACTCTAAAAATGTTTGATTATCTGATTTTTTTATGATGCTAAAAGGAAAGAAGTATGATTGATTCTATTTTTTTTTATTTTCCATCTTTGACTCATTTTTTCTCTTTCTGCCTTTATTTTTTTTTGCTTTATTATTTTATTGAATAGTCAAATGACTATTACTTTACTTTAATATGTTTACTAGTATGTTTTGATACTTATCTATTTTTATGCTTTAATATTTTTTACTTTTACTTTGATACTCTTTATTTTATTATTTTTTTTATTTTTTATGAAGCATGGTTTTAGAGGGAGCATTTATATTCATATTAGAATCAATTATATTGTCATATTCTATTTATCATTTATTTTCCTTTGTTAGAAAATTTTATAATTATAAATATTTAATTACAATTAAAGTAGAATTCCATGAATTGATAGAATATTTATTTGACTACTATTAAAATTATATTGATTAATTTATAAAATTATACTTTGAATGTAATTAAATTTTGATAATTATAAGATAGTTTAATATTAATAATTTGTAAACTTATTATTAGCTTTCACATAAGAAAAACTTGAAGTTTTCCCTTAACTTTGGTAATGTATACTTATATTTGTATTAAAACCACGTGATACACAAATTTAATCATATTTATTATATAAAAGTGTAATTTTACTTATATTTTAATTTAATAGAAGCAAAATTAAATTATAAGTATTTTTTAAAATTAAAAATAAATTTAAAGAAAGAAATTTAGGATTATTTCTTCTTTCTTTAAAATTATTTTCTTATTTTATTTTATTTTCTTTAATTATAAGTATTTATGTTGCTCAAATTTTAACCATATACAAAAAATTGATAACGTAAAGGTCTTAATTAAGTTATTTATGTAAATTAGTTATATGCTAAAATCATAATGTTATTAAAATATTAATAAAAATTATAAATTAACTATTAAACTAAAGTTAAAATTAAAATTAAAATTAAATAATTAAATATTACTAAAATTATGCAAATATCATTATATAAGCATTTTTTTTCAGCTTTCTCTTTATTTCACTAATATATTTATATTTGTATATATGCATTTTTTTTGTAATAATATAAAAAGATATTACTAATATAATTATTAATAACAAATAAATGTAAATTATTATTATATATCAAATGGTCATTAATTGATATTATAAATTATTATTATTATTATAAATTTCTTTCTAACAAATACATTAAAATTATTTTTTACTTTAAATTGGAATTTTAATTTTTTTATTGAAATTAGTTAACTCAAATTTAATCAAAATTTTGGGTTAACTAAAAATTTGATTTAATTTTGATTTTCAATTTAGAATTTTTTTATTTTTAATTTTCATAGTTTTGTTCGGAATTATAAAACCTCTTATTAACTATTATAGAAAATTTTTTGTTACCTGATGAAACTTATATAGGTGATCTTTATTGCATGATCTTACTTTTGCAAGAAATCTTTATCTTTTGATCAACTTATACAAATTGTTATAGTAAAATCCTTTAAATGTAAGCCTAATGATCTATTAAGATCCTAAATAGATTTAATTTGAATTGAATTACATTTAAGTTGTTGGTTTAATTTGGACTAGGAAACAAAGTCAATATGTTGGTTGTCATAATATAAAATAATTTAATATAATATAACACTATGATTTGAAAAGTAGTTTAATCCTTTAAAGGATTTATCCAAATAATATGATATATAAAAGGTATTGAACTAAGTTATTACAATTATGACCTTATTCCTATTTTGTGCATGTTTACATTATGCAGTAAAAAAACTAAAGAATTATGAAAAGTAATATTTGTTAATAAAAATGAAAAGTTAATTAAGAATATTCATGGATTGCATAATTATATATTTATATGTTAAAATCAAGGATTGCTCTTTATATTATAATGTTTTTTAATTAAAGGATTTTTTTTGTCAAGATTACTTCCTATTTTAATACTATTACTTAAAATGCTTCATTTTCCCATTAAATCTACCATGTGACTTCTAGTCAATCATTATATAAGATTCAAAATATTAACTAGCATGATATGTCAATCATTGACATGAATATTTTTAAATTTTTAAAAATATATTTAGTAATTAATAAATTAAAATTTTCAAAATATTTGTTAAAATAAAAAAAAATATTTTTTAAATATTTATATCATTAATGTTGCTAACATATTATGTTTATCAATATTTTGAATCTTATACGGTGCTTGACTATTAAATATGTGATAGAGTTACGAAAAAAGTGAAGATAAGAAACATTTTTAACCAAGCAAGTTTGACAAAAAAAATAATAAAGAAAAAGTCTCTGAGTAAAAAAAATCATAATATGGAAGAATAATTTTTGATTTTAACTTATATTTAAATAAAGTAAATATGTTAGGTCTTTATCCTTATATATATATATATCTCAAAATTTTCCTTATCAAGTTTAATTTAAATTATCAACCTAAAAATTGGTTTAAGGGTCAAAGCCTAAAATAACCATGTGATACAAGAATGTAGGTTAGGTTGAAATTTTGTTAGTTAAACCTAAAGAAAGCTTAGATAGCAAATGGCGATTATCAAGGAGGTTGCTTTATGTATAACCTATTAATCTCTAATTTCTCTTTCAATTTACATCCTTAGGGAAGTCTTCTTACCTTTATTTGAATTTGTGCTTATTGCTTAATTATTTATTTATTAACTGAGCGATATTAAAATTATTAATTAAAGTAAACTTTTAAGGTTATTTAGGGAAATTTTTGTTTTTGTATTTTGTCTTTTTTTTTTTCTATTATTTAAGAACTTTTCTTTGTCATTTCTTTGAGTAACATATAATCTCAATTTTTAACCTCTAAAACAAACACTAATCTTAAAGGAAAAAGAATGTGAAGCAACTTAATAGCCAAATTCACCAAGTTAACAGTTACTTGGGCTAAATATTTAGGACATATGTATGAACCCTACTTTTTATAAAGTTAATTAGGCTAACAATTGGGCTTGAGACCTTACATTGGAAATGTTGCAAAACTTCTCTTAATTTTAGCAAGCAAGCAAAGACTTTCTTTTAGTTTGAATTTTGTAGAATCATATTTCATGTATGACATGAAAATCATTTTAAGATGGTCTATCCATTCTATGTGTTGATGCCTTTTTGTGAACATAATCTTATTTGCAACTTTTCAAGTTATCTTAGTTTGTGATAAGGATGTTATCACCATAGATTTCTTATTTATACGTTCTAAAGAATTTAAACTGATCATAAACTAATAATTTGATACTTTTTTCAAGTATAGACAATTTGTTGAATGGTGATGTCAAAGAGCCTATTTATATTAACCATCCCTTAATGGAGCACGCTCCAACATGCAAGATACATATTATTACTAAAAACACTTTTATACTTATATAAAGGACATATGTTCTTAATACCAATAGTGTGCATCTACCAAACATCACTTTACCACCTTTATAACTATAGTAAAAGTTAGAAGGGCATGCAAACATTCACTACCAAAAGATTTTGGCTGGTGTGCCTACCTAGTCCATGCCCTATTTGTTGACCAATAGAAATCTTTTAAGGACTAGAAATATTTTATACCAGAAAAATCCTTAGGTGATCTCTTCTATGCAACCATTTGTCATCCTTCCTTATTCTCTATGGGCTTTCTCTAACTTAAGGATTAAAGTGATGATGTTTTACTATAGTTCATCACCTTTTAATCTTTCCACATCTTATAAGTCTTTAGCTTTTGAACTAGAAAACTTATCACAACTTTGAATTGAAGCAACTCATCATCCCTATTAGGTGTTTCATATGAAATATGAAAGTTTTGTGTATAATCTTGTAGAACTAAATGTAAAGAGTGTTTTTTTTTTAAATTGAAATGTCAATCCACATCTATGCTTTAAGTGCACAATAATTTGTTGATTAAGGGTTATGATTAGAACCTTATTAAACTATATATCTTAAACATGTATGCCATTATTGTTTTTAGGCAGGACATCTTGTTGAAATTAGACAAAAAAAATTTAACGATAAAAATTTTACTAATGAAATGGCCTTGATCATTAATGTGATCAATTAAATATATAGCTAACAAATTACAAGATGTTCAAAAGTAATAACAAGCTACAATGCCTTGATCATTAATGTGAGTTAACCAAACACAATATCTTTAGGTCTAGAATATTAAGGTTGTCACCACTTAATTGATTAACGAGCATCCAAAATGTTAATCAGGCATAAAGTAAATTACACAAATAAAAATTTAAGGCACTAATAATTAGGGGTAGAATATTCTCTCTAAAGCACTTTATAAAATTAAGTAAATTTTGAGTCATGATATCCCCCTCATCACCTTCTCCCAATCTTATGGTAATTACTTTCCAGCCATGTTATCAATTGAGTACAAATAATGTTCTCCACTAGAAAATTATTCAAATAAGAACCAAAAAATAGCTACATCAATTTATAATTTTAATATAAAACCAAATTAAATAGCTAATAATAAATAAGCAATAGAGAAAAAAAATAGGAGGAAAATATAAAAAAGAAAAGAAAAGAAAAGAATAATACCTAAAATAGGAGTTGAAGCCTAAAATTGATTAACAAAGAGAGACAAGAAAGTGTATGTGACAATTTAAGTCACTCTAAGATTTTAAAATCAATTTTTTTTCTTCAATTAACATATATGAAAACAAAATTAGTAACAAAATTAAAAAAGGAAAAAAAAAGAAGAAAGAGTTAAGAGTTACAAATCATTAGCTTAGTCTATAACTTTAACCTCACTTTTTGCTTACACAAAACTTTGGGGATAACTATCTAGAAGCCACTATCTTGTCTTTGTATCTTCTAAATATAATCATGCTGTCACCATGTATAAAATGAATCATTACAACAACAACAATAATAAATAAAGATCTAAAAGCAAAATTTATTACTATATTTTCCCAAAAACTAAATAGCCAAAATTCATAAACTACTTTATATCTAATCTTTATCCTAGCATATAGCTTTATTTTTAATAGATTGCTAGTTAGTATATGTACAAATCAATATTATTCAATCAAACAACCAAAGAATGCTCAAAAGATAGAAGAAAAAGAACAAATAATGTCTATTAGTGCTTAGGTTGACAGACAAAAAGCAAAAGTTTATTGGATAATGAAAAAAAAAGGTCTAAAATAAACTCTTCTGTTGTTATTTAATTTTATATTCTTTCTTATCTTCCTTTCATTTTCATTCTTAGAAGAGTTAATCACATAAAAATTATTAAAATATGAATTAAAAACCATAAAGTAATAAGAAACACACATGCTTAAAACAAAAAGTATGTATATATAAAGAAAAAATTTCATATTACAATCACAAAATATACTTGACATAGATTGACACCCAGTGTCCAAAATACCTTGTTTGGTTTTCTTGGTGGCTTCATAACATCAAATTGGCTCAATCTTTAATCAATTTAAGAAAAATTGAAATTTTTTTTACTTATATCCATTTGGAATTTTAAAATGCATATAGAAAATTCTCAATAATTGACAATAAGAGACAAAATCTACCAAAACAACATAATTTATTAAATCTATATTAAGAAACAGAAAAAAAGCCCTAAGATTTTTGTTGATTCTTATGATTTGTGACGATAGAGAAAACTATAAGAGGAGAAAAGACATGATGGTTGAAGGCATAGATGTAATAGAGAAAATAATGTCAATTAAGGTTTATGATTCTTGATGGTAACATAAAGTAATGATTTCATTTATTGGCAAGCTTAAATCAAAGAGATTTTTTCTTAATGAAATCAAAACTAGCATTGACAGTGGAAAGGATTAACATAAAGGCTTAATTCAAATAGATCATTTCACAACAGGCTTAAATTGAAAGGTTCATTTATTACTTAAGTTGAGAGGTTTGTTTCAAGTCGACAGGACCCTCAAGGTTTATGACAAAAATAAGGTGGATTGGTACTTTTATGGCTTAATATAAGTGATTAAATGATATCATTTGGTGTTTAAAAAACCATCACATTATCCTTTTAAAACCATTGGGGATCCTTGGTACAAAAACAATTACTAAAACATTCCAACACTGTTGTGTTTAAACATATAAAGTAGTATTTTTGTAATATTGTATTAAAACTCTTGCCTCAAGTAACATGGTGTAAAGGTTGTTGCTTAACCCATTCAAAACTACTACATAAAAATATAAATGACATCAATTTTGGTTCACTAGTTTAAAACTCCTACTTAAAATAGCATAAGTCAAACACTGCTACTCAATGTTGCATTTAAATATATATGATGTTAGTTTGTGATTGTTGCCTTATAAGCATTGCATAAAAGTAACATGAGTTTGAAAGTATTGATATAACCATTTCAAACCATAGACTAAACCCTTACATAAAAGAAGTATATAAGGTTGAAATAATTAAGTGATTAGATGCTAAAATAATATATCCTATCTCTAACAACAATTGGGTGAATCTAATTTATGTAGTTCCTAAGAAAAGGAGGATAACAATGGTCATAAGTAGGAAAAAAAGAATTAATTCTAACAAGAATAATAACAAGTTAGTGTATTTGTATTAATTATAGAAAATTGAATAAAACTACTCACGAGGATCACTTTTTTTTACCCTTTATTGACCAAATACTTGAGAGACTTGCATATTATCAATTCTATTGCTTTTTAAACGGCTACTCAGCTTACAATCAAATTCCTCTTACACCAAAAGATCAAGAGGAAACTATATATACATGTCCATATGGTACTTTTTCATTTAAGATAATGTCATTTAGTTTGTGTAATACACTTATAACTTTTCAAAGGTGTATGTTGTTTATTTTCATTGATATGGTAGAAAATCGTATTAAAGTATTTATGGATGATTTTTCTATTTTTAGTTTTTCTTTTTATATATGCTTAGCTAATCTTTTTCGAGTTTTGTAAGAATGTAAAGAAGTTAAGTTAGTCTTAAATTAGGGAAAATGTAATGTTATGGTGCAAAAGGGAATTGTATTGGGTCATAAAATTTCCATTCAAAGAGATAGAGATAAATAAAGAAAAAAATTGAAATTACAGCTAAATTGTCATCTCCTAACTTAGTTAAAGGTAAAAGGAGTTTTTTGGGCATGTTGGCCTTTACTTAAGATTCATCAAAGATTTTTCTAAAATGATTAAACCTTTTTGTAATATTGTCCTTAAATATACACCTTTTAAGTTTACATATGAGAGCTTACATGTTTTTAACAAGTTGTAAAAGGATTAATTTTTATGCCTATTATGGCAATCCACAAATTTGACTTCATCATTTGAGCTCATGTGTGATGCAAGTGATTATACTTTGAGAGTAGTTTTAAGGCAAAGAAATGAGAATAAGTTGCATGTCATCGATTATGCTAATAATGCATAATCCTTTAATTATGAGAAATCACTTAATTATGCCACTACTAAAAAAGAACTTTTAACTATTGAATTTTCCTTTAATAAATTTAGATCATATTTTGTTAGTTCTAAAATAATAGTTTTTACAAATTATTCAACTATTAAGTATTTGTTAACTAAAAAGGATGCTAAGACAAGATTAATTCACTAGATTTTATTATTTCAAAAATTTGATTTTGAAATCTAAGATAAAATAGGAGTTAAAAATTTGGTAGTTGACTATCTTTCTTGATTGGAATGTGAAAAAATAACAACACCAGCACCACCTCTTAATGAATAATTCCCTACTAAGCAACTCTTTCACTTTCCAACTTATGACTATTTGGCATACAAGATTATTTTTTTAATCTTTCTTATTAACAAAAGAAGAAATTCTTTTCTAATGTGAAATATTATTATTTGATAAATCCTTGCTTATATAAATTTTATTCATATCAAATTATTGGAATATGTGTGCTTAAGAACAAATTTAAAAGTAAATTAGCTTATTTTCATTCCTTAAAGTGTAAAAGGCATTTTAGACCAACTAAAACAATTGCAAAAGTACTTCAAAGTGGTTTCTTTTGGCTTTCATTATTTAAGAATGCACAAACATTTATTGGCTTATGTAACTAATATCAAAGAAAGGAAAATATATATTGTAGGAAAACAATGCCCTTAAATAATATTTTAGAAATTGAGTTATTTGATATATGAGAAATTGATTTTATGAGACAATTTCACCTTTTTTTTTTAATCACTATATTCTCATTGTTGTAAATTATATGTCTAAATTGGGTGAAAGTTGTAACTCTTCTTAATAATGATGTCAAAAGTGTCTATAAGTTCCTTAAAAAGTATATTTTTCCTTGTTTTGACACTCTTAAGGTAATTATAAATGATGAAGATAAGTATTTTTGTAATTGTGACTTAAATGCATTATTGGAAAAAAATAAGGCAACTTATCGTGTAGTTACATCAAATCATCCTTAGACTAATAGACAAATAGAAGTCTTGAAGAAGATGATAAAATGGATTTTAGAAAAAAAGAACAATTAGTAACTCCAATTGATTTGGAACATAATGCTTATTAAGTAATTGAATTTTTTAATTTTGATATGTAAGTTATGAGTGGAAAGAGATTGTTTCAACTGAATGAAATGGAGTAGTTTCACTTAAATGCATATGAGAATGCCTACATTTACAAAGAATGGACTCAAAAGTGGCATAATCAACATATTGTTGATCACAATTTTCATGTTGGGATAAAGTTTCATTATTCAATTCTCTTCTTAAGTTTTTTCCTAATATGTTGTGATCTAAATGGTCTAGTTCTTTTGTTGTAACTAATGCATTTCCTTATGGTGCAGTTGAGCTTTAGATTGGTGAAAGAAAATTTACTTTCAGGAAGAGTTTGATAGACTTAAAACTTCTCTTAAAATAATTTTAAAAGTGCTACTAAATACTAGCTACTTGTAATAAATGAAGCAATATTAGGAGGCCACCCCATTTTCTTTCAATTTCTTCTCTTTTATTCTTTATGGATTCTTTCATTTTTCCCTTTATTTTTGTTCATTTCTTCTCAGCTCTAGCATGTTAGTCCGAAAAATGTGTTGCAGCCATATAAATCACAATGACATTACGGTAGCTTTAGTTCACCATACTCTTATAATTGGTCCTTATGGAATTTCACTATCATCAAATTATATAAATGTTGATAACGACTTAGAAAAAGAGGAAGTTGTAAGAGCTAATGCATCAAATCAAGGCAATAATTGCAAAATTCAAGGAAGTTTTGTTACCCTACTTATTTGTTTTGCCATTAAGGATAAAGTTTATTTTAAGTTTGAGGATAGGTTGTTAATTTGCACATTTTTTACTTTTATTGTTTTCATTTTTTTTTCTATTTTCTCTCTTGAATTAGTGTTGGTTAAACAACTAGGATATTAATATATATATATATATATAAATAATAATAATAATAATAATAATAATAATAATAATAATAATAATAATAATAATAATAATAATAATAATAATAATAATAATAATAATAATAATAATAATAATAATAATAATAATAATAATAATAATAATAATAATAATAATAATAATAATAATAATAATAATAATAATAATAATAATAATAATAATAATAATAATAATAATAATAATAATAATAATAATAATAATAATAATAATAATAATAATAATAATAATAATAATAATAATAATAATAATAATAATAA
This sequence comes from Kandelia obovata, assembly GCA_021464305.1. Classification (NCBI taxonomy): domain Eukaryota; kingdom Viridiplantae; phylum Streptophyta; class Magnoliopsida; order Malpighiales; family Rhizophoraceae; genus Kandelia; species Kandelia obovata. The sequence goes on from JADCRA010000363.1 coordinate 1,050,124, forward strand.
TAATAATAATAATAATAATAATAATAATAATAATAATAATAATAATATTGAAGTGATGGTTTATGACGATTATTTGATCAGAAATACAAGTTAGTTTAAAGAAAAGTTGAACATGACCAATTTTGTAAAATTGATATTATAATATCAATGTAACTTTAATGATGATTCTAAAAAAATTTAGTACACATAGTCAACACACACACACGTGCACACATTTATAGAAGAAATTATTTTGATTAGTGAGTCTAATGGAATTGGTTTGCATTTTAGATTCGGTCTACATATTTCTTGAAATTACGCCTAAACAGAGTTCAAGTTTACAGGTAAAAATATCAAATATGCAAGAAAAAAAAATAAAAACACTAATTCTACTTCATTATTTTAAGTCACCAAAGAAGATAGGGGAAGATATAGTGGATAGAATACATATAAATTAGGTATGGAGTTTGCAAATAGATTTTAATTTTATTTACTAAGTTTGAAAGGTTTATTCTATGTTTATATAAATTAGAAATTTGACTCCATACACACACACTCAAAGAACCAAAAGTGAGAAGAAGTTGATATTTTAATAGAAATTGTGTATAGTTATCATGATTTTCAATTTCTTATAAGAAATACAAATTGATGATTTTAAGTTTAGGGGCATTTGATATACTAAATTTTTGCATATGATTTTAATATTCTTTTGACTTAAATGATAACTTTGTTCTTGAAAAATTATTTCAGATTACTTAATGTTATTGCATTTCTTTGTTACATGAGTTAAGAAAACAAATAATATGTAAATTGGACAATTTAGGTATGAAGAAAAAAGAAAATTGATGGCTAAAGGATGAGAGGTTAAAATCAAAGCATTTTGAAGTTGAAGGTTTCAACGTGGTAAAGTTAATTATAAGAAAATTTAGTAATAAATGTGATATTTTGACATCTTTTAGCCCTAAACAAGAGAATTTTATTCTTTTACACAATTGCTACCTTGGGTTTCCTATTTTAAGTATAATTTTAGTAAAAAATAAAGGGAGGAAATTTAGGTTTAGAGAAACAATGGCTAAGAAGAAATTAATGAAAATTGAAAAATAAGACTCGTAAATCTAAGAGTTCTTCTTTTCTATTTTCATTATAAATTATTATATTTAAATATGAACTAAATTAATTTGTTATAATATTTTTTATGTAACCTGTTACCTTAAAGATTATGTTTTATTTCAATTGAATTTTTTTGTTCATATTATGAGTTTATTGCTAATCTTAATACTTTTGAATAAGTTATTATTATTCAAATAATCTATGACTAGGAAAGAATACTGAAAGCAAAATTCCACATTAAAATCCAAGTAATAAATTTTATAAGAATATAATTTAGAACAGAAGATATAATTTGATTTATATAGATTTAACTGAACAACCATAAAACTTAATAAACCAATCAAGGTTTAATTATTTTTATAGGAAAATAAAAATTGTCAAATTTGATTGGTATATTTGATAGATCTTAGAAAAGAATATTAAATAATTAGAGTTCTTCATTCATTATATGAATAATTTAATATTAAATTGTCGTTGAAAATGAATTTAAGTTAGCTTTGTCCAAGTGAAGTAAGAATATCTTAGATGTAGTTTAAGTTAGTTAATTTTTAGTTCACAATTGATAGGTTAATTCACGATAATGTTGATTTTAATGAAAGTTAAATTCTTTAGATTCAATTCAACTTTTCTTTGTTTTAAATAATAATAAAATTACAAAAATTTTAATACTTAGTAAGCAATTTTTACGAGACGATATTCAACTTATTATTATAATATTTGAGTGATTTCGTATACTCGTGGAATTATTACTGCGGAAACGAAGCTGACTCGTATTACTGTGGAAATGGATGGTTTGATAATCGGCATAGCTGTACAATCTATGCTCACAGAGAATTCCCATATTGGATAAAATGGCAAACGACATCAAAGCACGCTCTTCTATTTTTTTTTAAAGTTTACTATTTCTTATGTCAAAAGGTAGTTCAATGAGGTGTAACTCCTCTTGCCAAAGTACCCTTAACCAAGGAGGTGATTCCACTTAGAATAGGAGTAGCCTTGCTTTTGTTTTTGATCTCATTGGCAATGATGTAAGCAATTTCAGCAATTAAATAAAGCGTTCATTTTGACCCTACATAACTCCGAAACATGAAATATCTATTTCAAAACGTCCCAGAACCCAAAAAAATAAATAAAAATAAAAATAAAAAGCCCGTAGATGGCCTCAATTCCAACGTTTTGAGTGTTCCTGACCTCCAAATGAGTATCGTCTAGGATTTGTGCATGTGTGCGCGTATGTGTATGGTTTGTTGTTTATCAGTGGAAGATAGTGTTTGCACAAGCTACCCACCCTCCTCCGTACATTATCTCGCCAGCCAGCAACGTGTGTGGACAGAGAGAATCGTGCTAGATAGCAAAGGAGAGCGTTTTACGCGGCTGATCAGACTGCTTTACCCACAAAATAGGCACTTGGACGCCAAATGCATCCCCATTTGGATATGGACTTCGCCTGCAAGTAAAAAGCGACCTCTTTCTAAGGACTCTTTCGGCTCCAATAACGTTGTTTGCGTTTGCTTTATCTCCATTTTATAACTTATGTCTATCGAACCTTAGGACTTTACTACGAGGACTTTTAGTTAGCTTGCCCCTTTTGAGTTTCAGTGATTTAGAAATCACAAGAGAGCTAATGTTCCATTAATATTCTAAGGTCCTACTTACTGAATTAAAAAGAAAAAAAAAAAGGTTCATATGTTGACAAAGCTCGCTGGAGTTCCGTATATAAAATTCAGGCGAAAGCTATATATGGAATGAAAAGGCACCAGGAAAGGACCCTTTATTTCTTCTGTCACCCTCCCCATCTTTGCTAAAAAGCCCTTTTTATTGCTGATAAATTAGTACCATATTTTATATTTTATTTTGATTAGTCCATTAAAAGGTGTAAAATTTTGTGGAATCTTACTTTTGATAGGTAAAGTTAAAACCCTCAAAAAAATCAGGAGCAAACATCCCAAATGAGAGGATTTTTTTTACCACCACAGCTTTGTTATTTCAAATTCTTGATTTGTATCTCAATCCAACGATCTGCTTTGGCCCATTGATTTCTTTGCAAAACCAAGTATTTAATCAACCAGCCACACAAGATTTCCTGTACAATTCAATCCTTTGACGTCTCCTTCCTTTAGTCGCTTGCACGTTGCCATATGATGATGGGATGGAGTAACTATAGCAGCCATTTAACATTTTATTGGTTGGCCAGCCAACTGACCTTATCATGTGCAATAATTGTTAATAGCTACATTGTAACTTTCAATCACAACATAAATATATTTGAAGGAATCTATTCCCATTTGAAAAATCCCGATTGTTTTGGCCGCTTGAAGAACAGGTTCTCACATAGTAGAATTTCTTAGTTTTTATTTTTTGGCTCAATTTTTGCCCCATTTTCATTTTAATTTGGACTGAGTCAAGCGGTAAACTTCTGCGGACTTCAAGTGCGCTTGCAGCCCCATTCATGTATAGACGTCAGTGCATCATATTTCTGGCAACTCGGACTAAAAATTATTAGACCTGGCCCTGAAAGTGCTCACTTTAATGTTAATTTTACCAATGAATGCATAGGAAGTTGACAATCTTGAGTTATGCCTTTTTTGGGACGCTTTGATTAGCCTCTTCGAGTGAAGTCATACATGGCAAAGCACGATTTGATTCGATTTATAATTATTGTGTCATTTGCAGGCAAAGGGAACATGTAAGAATAACATGGGGCAGATAAAAAGAGAAATATAATTGTTATGTGAATACTATCTCAGACATTATTGCATCGGATTCAAGGATCCAAAATTGCAGGTCCTAATTGACGACAATTGGCTGAAACAGTAACTGTGCCATTTGCAGCATCTTGATGGGTTAAGTAAGTTATAGCCTTTATGGCACTGTAAATGTCATGGGCCCTTTTGTTTTTCCTCTTTGACAATCCTCATAAGAGATGGGACAGTTAATTAGGCAGCTAGATTATAGAATGATTCGATAATTCTTAGTGCAAACAATTGTAAATGCATTCTGGACATCCAACTATCAATCTTCTCCGATCTTCTAATTTGGTGGCGAGTCTGATAGCAGTCGAGTCTCTGGCCTGATGATGAATTTAAGTCTCTTGATATCATTCAAATCCTCAAGCTTAACCTCTTTTCAGTACAGTTTAGTTTAAATGTGACCTGAAACAATGTGCTGAAATCTGATGAACCTAAAAATATTCCAATCAACCTACTATTTGGTAAATTGCTAGCCTGTCAGGAGCTAGCATTTGATCTGGACTAGTTAATTAATTATGACAAACGAAAGCTAGTCCTCAAGTTCTGAGGCAGTGGTATAAGTTATGTGATAAGTGGTAGGTAGTGACCTCTTTAGGATATTGCGAGTGTGAGATTCTCCTTTTTCTGTAGTGCCATTGTACCAAGGCAGTTTGCACCAGTCTTCTGGAATTTTAATGTTTGCTTCATTTGGTGCATAGTCCACGGGTATTGATGTGGTTTTTCTGGAGGGTTTTGGGCTGTTTGCACACTGGTCAGATTGGTCTTCTATGGGGTGGACTATAGGCCCCCTATTTGGGTGAAAACTCACGGAAATTTTGCTTATGTCAATGATCATGGCTGCTGACAGCCCACCCAGAACCTCATCATTTTCCTAGTTGGGTTTTGTCAAATAATAAACAATTGTATCAGTTTCTCAGCGAAAAAAAAAAAAAAAAAGAGTAAAGACTAACCAGTTGGCATCTGCTCACCCAAGCCCCAGGCAGATTTCTCCTGAATTCAAGAAAACAGTACGTTTTCAATTGGAAAGCAAAATTATGAGAAGGAAAACATGTTAGAACATCCTATTTGACCACAAAAACTGACTTATGACATTGTTAAAAGAAAACCATTGCCAAATTATTTACTACGTTTGATTGGACAGGTGAGGGTAGCTTTTAAATTGACTACATCGTTTACATTCCTTTTCTGGCGCTACGAGAATATCAATGACAAATTATTATACATGCACTAATATTTGACTACTAAAACTGACTGACGACATTGTTAAAATAAAACCACTGCCAAACAATTTACTGGTTTTTAATTGAAAGGTGATGGTAATTTGTTAGCTTGACTGCATCATGACAACACATTTCTCGGCAATACGACTAAATTAATATACATGTACTAGTCACGGGCCAGAAATGATAGAAAACGTTGATTATACTTTAGGTCTCATGTACAGATGATGCATAAAAGCTGCTATTCATGGATAGTTATGATGAATAAACTTTAGTAGCATGTGATGCCCAAAGGAGAATCATGCGCATTTTTCAATTACAAGGTACCCAACTGCAACATCACATTTACTTTTATCTCTTTGTTAGGACCCTTGTGTGTATTGTCCCATTTATGGGGCACAAGATATTTCCAATGGCACCTTATTCTTTCCATGCACGCATCAACACCATGTTTGGCAGAAAGGGGCTTTCTCCCTAATGTCAAAATAACAAAGCTCACATAGTATGCATTTCACAGCAAAATCAATGTGATTTGTGCAGTGTATCAGCTCCTATAAACAAGAACTTCTTTTTTGTTCTACCCTTTTCTTTCACCATATGTATCTCCTACCCTCCTGGCATAATTCACATACAATTTAGATCATGTCTTGTTTGTATTTCATGTATATTCTCTATTTATACATTTTGATGAGCAAACAACTGTTGGAAAACTTTTGTTTCTTGCCATCTTTGTTTTACCAAAACTGATCTTCTAAATTTTCACTGTCATGCATATTTTAGGACTTGGGAATATAAAAACCTTTTCTTTTACGCACAAAATCTTATCATAGATTGGCTTCTAATCATGTCTATGCATTTCCCACCAATTTTACAGCTCAAATTGCTTGGTTCGACCTGAAGATTTCCACGGCAATATAGTTAAAGTGTAACAATCTGTACCAGAAAAGAAAGGAGATTTTTAGTAACCTGTGCACCCAAATTCACCTCACTAATAATATGAAAGTGTCTCGCCATAAGATTATTGGGTCAGCTGGTGAAATTGGGCCTTTTTTTTTTTAGAAGATAAAGCCTTACCCATATCATAAAAGTCTGCAAATTGCTGTCATCATCATCCACACAGCCTGCCCAAAATCAAAGTGTAGCGCCCATTATTTTTCTCTCAACTTTTACTTTTTGATTAATTAAAGATATTAAACAATATTGAAGAATATATGCGATGATGGGTGCATTTATACATAAATCTGAAGTGTGTAGGACCCTTTTTGAAAGCCAGAAGGAAGGTTATGATATCATTGATTGAATATTATATGATGTTTACAAGTTGGCTTATAATAAGCATTTTAAAAAATCTGGTTTGGCATTGTTTTATCACTGTGATGTTGATGAGTTTGGTGCCCTTCACCCACATGATAGCAGAACGCGGTTGGTGATCCAGAGAGTGACTTTTTTTTTTGGGGGTGGATAAGTGAAGTAAATTTTGTTAAGAGAGAATGCAGTTAAAATCAGAAAAGGGTTGTTCAACAGGAAACGACATCAAGGTGGTGTGAGTCTTTTTTCAAAAGAAATCTTAAAGCAAGAACAACTGCATATAACGTCTAGAAAATGATTCAGCTAATGAATGACTAACAAAGGAGAAAGCTTTGCACCAAAAACACAAACAAAAAATTTGTTGAAGAAGTTGGAAAGCATTTTTTGGACCTGTTTTTTAATACACCTATATGGATTGAAGAACCCTCTTCTATTTCTTCTATAAATTCTTGTATGGGGTACTCATAGTTTTCAAACAGCCAAAGTGCACTTGATTCCATGATCAAGGCGTCCATTAAAAGCTTCTTTTCATTTGCATTCAAACATTTCGGATGTTGGGGGATAATATACATAATTACAGAAGTGATGAGATGTAACTATAGTTTAATGATGATGACAGGCTTATGAAGCTTAATTAGTTGAGCCTCATGTGGCCTAACGAACGTAACTCTAAGCTTTTTCATTGCCCACATGACCATTCCTTTTTCTGGATGGTTCAAATGTGGTCGCAGATATTGCTTCCCAATTAAGGATTTCAATAGAAGATGACCCCACTGAAATAAGTCCAATATTGTGATCTTTTGGTAAGTTAAGATCAATTTCATTGAAAAAAATGTTACACGGACACAATTTATTTTTATCTTGGGATGACATGAGTGACATGACAATGTACATATTTATAAGTGCAACTAATAGTTTTATAAGCATGATATTGATAATAAATTCAAATACTTAATAAATTGTGTAATTAATAATAAATAAATACTTTCGAGTTAACATATACACACACACATCTATTAAATGGTCTCTTACATGAGTCAACACTGTGTTGAATTTTGGTGTCTAATTAACGGAAGTTTCATTAAGATATTTGGAAGTAGTAGAAGCAATTTGGATGAGATTACTATTTTTAACTAGTCAGCATCCCCAATCTAATGAAATTCGCTCTTTTGTTTTTGCTGGGCCGAATTCCATGAAACTCAATTTCCCATTTTCACAAAGATAAGAGAATTTGGTACAATTAGAATGATAAATGTCTTTTTCATGTTCTTCAATGTTCTGAATTCCCTAGAAAACGCAATCTATAGTCATCCCTGTCCACAAACACACGAGATTTCGTGAGTTCCCAAGGCTTCTTTATCTTTCCTGTTGACATTTTGTTCATGCACCTGTAAGATACCTTGACTTGCACGTATTATTATTTTTTCTCTTTTTTAGCTTGCTACTTTTTCTATGGTCTTACCAAAAATCAGACAATAAAGTACAGAGTATTATTATACAATACAACATCTTGTTAAGATTTTCTAGCATCTAATAAAATTTTACTTGTTATATTTTTAATGAGAAGCATCACAATCCTTCATCTTCATAATAGTTTACAAAACAACTTTTTGAATTAATCACATATTTTAAAATTTGACCCTTTAAATTGAAGCTATAATTTATCTTCTCCTTTTGTCAATTAATGTTAAAAAGAATTAGAACCCGGCTGCTCTTTGTGTGTTAAGAATTTATATATTTAGTAACAGCTATTATATACATATATATATATTGCAATTATCTATTAGTGCAGGAACTTTAAAAAAAAAAAAAGTTACTTTGCAGTGGAAAGATCCAACGAGGTCGGCAGGTTTTCTTTTCATAATATATATCGTTAAAATTGGTACTTGCACCTATAAATAAAACCATGAGATTGTGTCTTAACCAATATAATGATTGGCTATTAAAGATATTATCCGAGGTTTAGGCTATTTCATTATTAAAGTCCTTTATAATCTATAACGAAGAGACATAAAATATAGATAGAAATTAAGTTGTCATTTTTTTAATCCATTAGCTCCAAACTAACTTGTACGTGAAAAAGTCCCCCAGTTACCATGATTTTCTAGTAGTTTAAAGGGCCAAAAATTAATTAATATACTTTAGACAAGTACACTTTATTAACTGTAATCATTTAATTGAAGTAGATTTTTTTTTTTTAGAAAAAAAAAAAAGGGGAGTTAATTAATACAGGGGTTAACAATACCTTTATGTGTGAAAGAAGGTGTTGCAATAGATATGTGTGTGTGTGGGTGGGTGGGTGTAAAAGCATACAGTGGCCAAAGACCATAATACAGAGTTAACTGCTTTCCAAGTGAAATTTAATTGCCCTTGAACTCACCCTTAGTGTGCTCTCTGCAATGCACAAACGGCTAATGAATTTTTTTTAATCTCCTGGTGGTGTCCTTTCCACTTGCAGTGCAGTTGCATTATTTTAAGTAGGTGGATTAGAAACCAAAGCCAATGGGAACCTTGGATTTGAGCAAGTATTAGACAAATTCATTGATTACTACTTTTGTGCCCGACGACACGGTATGGTTGGTTGATAATGATGCTGACATCGAGATTATCAAGTTGCTATTGTTAATTAATTACACAAGACAGACAAATTAGCGCATGTATTTGGACACTAGAGTGTTGGAAGAATCGTAATTTTTTAGCCAGTAGGTCAATAATTTTAGCCAGTCAATCGTGGCCAAAACAACTATGATTTTTCGTAAGCACGTTCCACACCCCCAATGCTTACTTTCGCAAGCACATTGGGATTAAAGTAAGGAACATATTTCTCGATAGTCTAATTTTTTATTTTTTATTTTTTGTGTGTGTACAGAAGTCTAATTTTTCCGCTGAGTTTGAATTTGGTGTTAGACTTTTTACCAGGTGAAGAGTGACATTTGAATCATTGATCTTTTGGTCTCAAGTGTTAACTTTAGATTTTCCATCAATACTTAATCTAGTTACTTAAAAACAAAGCTAGTTTTATTTGATTTTTACTTTATGTGGCAAGATACACGAGTTGTCTCTACAAACTAAGTTATAGGAAACTAATTTCCATCAAATAAAGGCCCGATAGAATTGTAAAACATTGTCCAAACGTTGATTATTGACACATTATTATAGTGTTACCGTCAAGATCAGTCCTTTTCTTGTACATTATTTTTAAAAGAAGGGAAACATAATTGAAATTGTTGGATGCCATATACAGAATTTGATTGAGACAGCCTGAGCCAGAATGACTCAAGAAAATCCTACCCCAACACGTACACGCAAAAAAAATAAATAAAAGAAAAAAATTACTAACACCAATTGCGGGGTGATCCATCAAAATTAACGAAGTTTACTTCAAGAATTCGAGCAACCGACAATAGTTGGAGTGTTGAAGACGAGAATTGACATGCGTACGAAACCTCTTTCGCATCATCATGTGCATGGAAGAACACAAAAGAATAACTGGCTCAAGGCATCTTTTGCAGGCTGTGCTAATGAGAGATCGGAATAAGGGGAGGGCTCATCGGGAGTTTGGTTATGGAAATATAATTAAAATATAAATTTATATTATTTAATTATGATTATTAATTATTATTTAATTTGGTAGTTGTAATTAAAAATTATGATGACAAATTGATAAATGCTTATTTTTAGCTGTTTTTATTTTGTCGTTTCTCCGTAACATACGTAGATGACTCCGTCGGAAAGACAAGTCAAACTTGTAAACCCACAAGCAATAACGCGACTGTGCGTGTAAACCAATCCTTGACATTGAGAGAAGGAGAAGGCGGAGGGTGGGGGGGAGGGGAGATGAGAGGGGGCTGGTTGTTGACGTGTGTGATGGACACTTTTGGGGATTTGGGGAGTAAGTTTGGCGGATCTTCCAAGGACGGATCGGGTCGTATCAATCAAAGTCAAGGCTTTCAAGTCCCTTTATCTCCTCTGTCTCTCCGCAATTTGTTTTGAAGGTTGCATCCGTGGGTTTGTCCTTTTGTACACCAACTCGTATGGTACATGGTATTTGGCTAGGGCTGGGGAAGGGGGAGATGGGTTTAATCATTAACGCTTTGTTTGGTTTTGAACGAGCGTGTAGGAGAAAATTCTGTAAAAAATAAAAAGTTATGAAAGAAAAAATAAAATAATAATAATAATTTTTATTAATTATTTGAATATGTTAAAAATGAGTGTAAAACTATAATTTTTTTTTAATGTGATGAAAAAATATAAAAAAAATTAATATTTATAAAATAATAAGCACTAACTAATATATAATTTCATAATATTTTTTTATTTGTAACATCAATTTAAGAAAATTTTTTTTTATAAATGAACAATAAAAATCTCTTGTACCTAATAACAATAATAATAATACTAAAGAAGAAGTACAAACTATTTTAGTATGTTAGGTAGATCTAAAATGTGACATTATTTTATAACTTAATTACATGATAATGAGAAAAAAAAATTAAAATTGCTTATAATTTTAGTTAAATTATGCGTCGCTCTAGCTTTGGTTCACAAAAATCGTGAGGACAGAAATGCTAATAAAATGGGAGAATAACTGAAAAAAAAAAGTTGTGATTCATATGTTTCTTGGAATGAGAAATAATTAATACTTTGTGTTCATTTGTTGCAATTATCATGAGTAATTATAAGTGATCTACGTATTATATAATTTTGAGTGAAATTGAACAAGGAGAGTCATGGGAGAATTCGTTGTTACGTTGCATTGATTCCATTAACCGTAGTACCAAGAAGAGATGTATGGATAAAATGCTATATGCTCAAGCGTTCTCTCTTTTTTGGGCTAATTTTGATATCTTCCTAGAATCAAAGACTGTAGGCATTGAGTTTGTGCAGAATGATTCCTGGAAAGTTGAGACATCCATGACTCTCAACGAGGGTAATTACGAGGAAGTTAATGGGGTTGGTGAGAATCATTAAGAATGGTTAAGTGCAATTTGGCATTTGTTTAATTAATGCCATTGGGCCATTTCAATTTTCACGGCTGTTCTCACCCAAACCATGAGAAAAGTTTTAGATGGGGTCCCACGCCTAATTTTCTCACCCCTTCCTAGTAATTTTCTTTCATGCGTAGCTTCCAAACGATGAATTCTTGACTTTCACATCCTTTTCCTTTCCCACCATTTTCCCATATTCCAAACACGGTGTAAGGTGTATGTTTAAGTAGGTGTCTTTTTTTTTTTTTTTTTGAGAGAAAGTGGAGGACTGCCGGTGGCCTAAATTTGTGGGGGTGGCTTTACCAAGAAGTGGGAAGGGACAGGGGGATGATAGCTCAAAACGAAAGAGCTTGAAGCTTTTTATCTCTGCCACAAGCAAAAGCAAATATGCAGTCTTGACCCAATTTGTTCACTTCTTACCTAATATGCTCAATACTGAAGTACCCAACAACGTCAAACCATTTCCTTTCAACGAGAAGGACAAAATTTTTTTATATTATATATATATATATATACATCTTTCTCTTCATTTTCTGAATTGACCTGCATTGTAAATCTATTGGATTTGAATATTGTAATTAGCTCTCTTGACCCTTGAAATCTAAAATAGTATTCAAAAGAAAAGGATGTCCAAAGTACAAAAAAAAAAGAGAGAGAGAGAGAGAGAGAGAGATGTCCATAGAGAACGACTTAATTTGATTGGGTCAAAAACGGACCGACTATGTTCTGAAATTATATAATTTCATTTATGTTCTAAAAAATGTGTAATTTTTTCCCATAATTTGGACAATCAACTATATTTATTAGTCGCATCTCTTAAGAGGGTCAGCATTATTATGAACTTGACGTGTGTATCTACTATGAACATTTTAACGTTTGATGTACAGTACACCCCACGTTATGAAGCTTGGCACTCACAGAACAGAAGCGTAGACTGGAACAAGAGATGAAAAGTAACAGGAGTGCTCCGTGCGCACTTACAACTAACATTAACAAGAAAGAAACAAACGTGCAAGGGAGAGCACTTGGGCGTGTGGTGGAGGCTGGCAAAGAGGGCAGGTAAATTGTGCAGGAACAGGGCAGAGCACTCCCATTGGGCTCGTAAACACCCCCGGGATTTAAGGGAGAGAAGGAAAAAAAAAAAAGGAAAAAGAACAATTCCCAATGGGAAATGACAGCTGCCTCGTGGCCGACAGCTATTAGATCATGACCTTAAAAACCTCTCTCTCTCTCTGTAGGTTTTTTGAACCGTGGGAACCGCACGTGATGCCACTGTCTTTTGTCTTTCAGTTCAGTCCAGACCTCACCCCTTCTGTTCTTCACTTCACAATAAAGTAAGTACTAACGCTTGTAAAGTTGCAGTCATGCACACCTTACCACCACTAACATCCACGCAGCTTGCAGTGAGCAAACGATGGAGAGAGAAAGAGAGAGGGATTTGATATTTGATAATAAAAAAATTTTAGTGACCACAAAAATGACGATAATAAGTAATTAAAATTTATTTTTTATATTACTATCATTTTATATATAATATTAAGAAAAATTGTTACCACTAATAACTATAATATAGCATGGAATGGATAAAGATATTCTGTGCTTGCTGCATCGCTAATTAGCTAGGATGGTCCAACTGGGGCGTGTGAATTATGTTCTCGGTGTTGCCAAACTTTTACGCATGCCAGCGATGGTTGTGTTTGTTCCCAGTGTAAAAGTTTATGTATGGCTAAGACCTGAAGTTGAACATGCTCCCATGTACACTATAACTAATAAAATCAATTTTTTTTTTTTATTAATTAACAATGGTCCATACCAAAATATTTAATTTAAAAATTTATTTTTTTAACCTGTAATCTTGGTTTGTGTGTACTTTTTTTTTTTCTTAAATGTGTATCCATGAAATCAAGTGTCCATAGAATTACTCCCATAATCAAGTTTTAAATTTAAATTCCAAGAATGATGTACGAGATTTAATTGTAACTTAATTCCTAATAACCCTTTTCTTAACAACAAAAAGGAGACAAAGGAAAGAGATTAGGGAAAGTTGATAAATAGAATGTAGATTTTTTTCTTTTTCCGGAAAATTGGTTATGCTTATCGAGTCTGTCAATAGATTATAAATTTAATTATGATGTCTGAGACGTAAAAATTTCTCCTGCATTTTAATCAAACATTATGGAATTCAACCAATAAATATCACATGGGAAAATGTGAAAAAAAAAACACAACACTACTCTTTTTTGTGTTTGAATACATGCAAGTAGCTGCTCTCTTGCTATCTGCAATAAAGACTATCAAAAATCTAGTACTCTTTAAAAAAAACATTAAAAAACCAAAAAAAAAACTGTCTCATATAAGAAAGGGACATTGTAAGGCGGCTTCAATTAAGACTTTACAATCCTTGTTTTCTTTCATATTTATTTATTAAGAAACCAATTAGATAGCAAGTTAATATGATAAAAATAGTTGTTTCTATTCTTATAAATCTCATATTTTTTTCTTAAGATTAAAATATGACATTTCAAAAATAAAAATAAAAGTATTCTTTTTTTTTTTCTATGAAATAAGTATAGGTGATGCCCATAATCTCGGTAAAAAAAAAAAAAAAAAGTGCAGATTGTACTGCACAATAGGCTAATCCTTTTAAATTGAATTTATGAAAAAGGAAATCCATAATAATTAATTTAGATAGTTAATTACTTTTTAAATAATACAAATTTATATATTAGTTTCAACCCACCAAAAACTTAAGAGAGAATTCAAATCTATAATCTACGTAATACAAACAAAACCTCAAACTAAATCACAACAAGCCAAGGTCTCAATTTTGAATGACTGGACTGTCTCTCGATAAATCAATCCTCGTTTTTCTTAAGAATTTCATTTTAACAACATAAATGTTAATTTGTACATATATTAATAAGTGTATATATATATAGAGAGAGAGAGAGAGAAAGAGAAAGAGAGAGAGAGAGTAGGGCAAGGGTATACATATGAATTCTGAGTCTGCGTGGGGGTTACGTTGATCTAAGAATTGGATTTGACGTTTATGATTCGTCCTTCTGAAATCAAAATCTTTCCTGCCTTTCCTACTTCTTTCCTTTCTTTTGATTGTACGAACCAAAAATAGATTTGTGAACAACGGTACCTCTCCAATTCATTATGCCACTTTCCATTGGTGGCTTCTGCCCAGCACGCGCCTCCGTGACTCTTGCAAGCAATTCAATAACTAAATATATCAAAATAAAATAAAATAATGTGTTAGAATTTAAAACAAAGTTTAGAATGTGGAAAACAAAATAACTAAACTCATGAAAATATTAAATATTGGACCTTAAAAACTCTAACACAGGTTTTATAGAAATAAAGTTTAGAATGTGGAATCGTTTCAAAAGATAATCTGTATCTCTGTATTTTCTTAGTGACCCAATTGAGCAGATTTATCAAAGAAAAAAATTCATGTAATTAATCAAATCATACAAATTTTCATGTGTATATAAATATAAATAAATAAAAAAATAAATAAATAAATATATATATATATATATATATATATATGGATACGTTTCCACTGAAGAGATTTGATTATTAATTTGCATTGCTATAACATATCAACATTCCATGCTCCTCCTTCACAGGGTAAAGCTGTCACATTGGGGAAAGGAGAAAAGTACGAAGTGCATGTCCATTCTCCAAAAGGAGCAAAGAAGGATAGACAGTGATTGAAATTGCTTTTGAAAGACTAATGGTGAGACATAATCATTCTTTTGAAGACTTTTGGTGAGTGAAGAACCCATCACGTATGATATGCTCACATCAAATAAATATGATACTTAATTAATGGCTCGTTGGTGTTACATTAGGAAATATTTTTTAATTTTATTAAAATTTATTTTGTTACATCACATTTTACATGCTGATAAAGGAATACTTAGTTCAACTGAAACTCCAATCCAAAATCAAATTTAGGAGAGGAGAGATTAATAAGAAATAAAATGTTACTTTAGAGACATGGGGAAGGCACGAATCTTTTGTATTCAAGAAAGAATTTATACGATGGTGTTATGCCATAATTACATACATGTTAGGTGGATGATAAATTAATTCTGTTTAATCACTCATAATTAGTTGAAATGTTGATAGCCAGATACATTGATAGCAAAATTTGACATTTTGTTGACACATACATGACACTATTTGATTTTGTTTTTTGTTTTTTGGCGCTTTATGAGTGCATAAATGTATAGATGTTTTCTTTATATGCATACTTATATATTGATGATGCATTGTCACTTACACTTTTGAATTTATTGTCTGTATCAAGCTTCTAAGAACTTTAATTGCACGTTTGAAATCATTAAATACATGATCGTGACTATTCAATGCATATTAACACATCATCCATGTCATTTTTATGTAAAAAAAAAAAAACTATATATAAATATCTATCTATCTATATACACACACACACATTTATAAAATAAATGGAGGCAAAACTTTTATTAAAAGATAATCAATGAGAGAGGAGAGTACACTGAGGATAGCCAATCCTGGGACTAATATTATTGCAGCCATAAAATTTTAAATATTTATATTACGCTATTTTGTTTGTTTTATATTTTCAAGAATCTAGCATATGCATGCTTGCACTGTTTATTCATTGTTAGAATAGGACATATTCAACAGCCAAAATGCATCCCAATTGCCCATTTATAAAAATATTTCTGTTTTCTGTTGTGATAAAAAAAAAAAACCACTTCTGTTCTTAGAACATGTTAGTGATAGTGCGACAAACTCCAAATATACATAACTTATAGTTCCAACAACATTGAACAACCCTAATTACCTATAGTTATTCCAACCAAAAAAACAAAAAAAAAAGTTAGATCTAGGGAAACATTTGAACTAATTAAGCTGTTGGTGTCATTGATGATTTGGTCTACTAGATGGTTTCCACCATATATTATTTCCAGGGTCGCTTTTCTTTTCTTAAAATCACTATTTGATTCTCTCTCTCTTTTTTTTTTCCCTATTAGCCTAGTCATAGTCAACTCAAAGTATTATTTAGCACCTTATGCAAGAAAAGAAAATGTAACGATGAGAAATTATGCAAGAAATGTACTTATGAGGATTATGCAACAATGTGTTAACTTCTACAAGTAGACTTTGGACCCACGGACATTTGTGAGTTATTGCGTTTTGATTTGGCTTGACATTTTGTCTTTTTGGTCGACTCACTGTCTCTCTCTCTCTCTCTCTCCTGTCTCTTATACACATCTAGATGTGTATAAGAGACAGCTGTCTCTCTCTCTCTCTCTCTCTCTTTACTTTGAACATGTGAGTAAGCCAATTTGTTGGCCTTAGTCTTGCCTTGTGAAGAAATTACCATCCCTCCTCTCTTACATTTCTATCTGTATTGTTGACAAAATAGTAATTACTTTTAGAGGAAAAATCAAGTAATAATACATGGGAAGTAATATGTTATAATAAAAAAATATAGACTAATTACATTTCATTTAGTATCATAAATAAATAACAAAAAATTACTGTACTACCTTCCTATTACCCTTTATGTATTGCTACATAGTAGGGTTGTTCCTTTTATCAATTAGCTAAGGTGACACTTAGTTTTATAGACAATTCCATCATTAAATTAAAATTTAGGTTTAGAGCTAATACTAATATTATCACAACATTTATGTGTTTTAACAAACATTGCATAACATTCAACGAGAGTATGTACAGAGAAGAAGAAGCGACTGTAAGAAGGAAAAGAAAACAAAAAACAGAAGAAAGATAGAACAAAGGAAAAAAAAAATCTTATGGGAAAATAATTAACATCACCGCCAAACTCTCCTCTCATCATTTCTATGAACGTCAAACTTTGCTTCTTCACCTTCCGTGCTCTATTCGTCATTCATTAATTGTCCCTCAGCCTCTTGCTATTGCCAACATACGCGTCCTCTCCATTGTTGGCAACCATATAATGGTTTTATTTTAAAATTTGTTGGAAGACCATAAGTCGAGGAGTAGGAGAAAAAAATATGGGTCATATAAAAAGAAAAGAAATGTTGGGGGCCATATAAAAAAAAGTTGGATGTTAATTTGAAAACTCATGAAATTCAACATAAATAATACAATCCTAGTTTTAGTTCCCATTTTGGACAAAAAAATTACAATTGATAGTATATGTAGATGAAAGTATGGTTTAATTATAATGAATTGTTGAGTATTGCACAAAATATAGTTATAAAACTTACAGTAGATACAATAAAAGTATAGGGTGTTGCTTACTCAAAGTCAAAAATAAAGGATAAAAAAGTGCTTTATTTTATTCATGGAGGAGTAAAAGATGAAATAAGTCATTCTAAGTAAAGTTAAAAAAATTAGAATTCCAAACATTACAACATTAGTTGAAACTTTTGCAAATGGAAGCCTCATAAATAGTTTTATCTTATATAATTAAAGTTATTGTTATGAAGAATTATAATTATATCTCAGATGTATTTTGTCTTCAACATAAAAATGAACCTACCTAACTTAGGCTAATTATTTCAAAAGTATTATAACATATAATTATATTATAATTGTTTCTTAATTATTGATGAAAGATGTATACTTATTCTTAAATACCTTTTAATAAATAATCAAATGTTTCAAATTAATAATGTCACTTATGTTTATATTTGTTTTAGTTTTATTATAAAAGATAAGTCTTGGTTAGCTTTTTTTTTTTGGTTATTTGAATTTTAACAATTTAAAGCTATTTTTTAAAGGAAACATGATGATAGACTTAACTAAGATATGACATTCTAATCAAATTTATGAAGTATGTATTCTTTCCAAATAGAACAAATAATTTTTGCGAGAAGAAATTAGTGTGCAAGACAACTATTCTATTTTACCTACTTTGATGTTTGTGACTTAAGCGTTTCATCTAATGACAACAATAGTTATTTTTTTTACTTTAATTAATGATTTTACAAGAAAAATATGAATTTATTGTATGTAAAGGAAGTCTAATGCGTTTAATTATTTTTGAGAAGTTGAAGGCTTATGTTGAAAGGAAAAATGAATATTATATTAAAATTTTGAAAATTAATGAAGGCGGTAAGTATATTTCTACTGATTGAAAGGAATATTGTGAAGTATAACAAATAAAATATAAAGTCATAATTCTTTATACTGCATAACATAATAAAGTTACTGAAAAAAATAACAAATTAATCATGAATATGACTAGAAACTTTGTTAAAGGCAAAAAGAATACTTAATCCATTTTAGGTAGAAGTTCATTTATATTTTGTTTACGTGTTCAAATAAAAAGTATACTTATTGATGAAAGATGTATACTTATTCTCAAATACCTTTTAATAAATAATCAAATGTTTCAAATTAATAATGTCACTTATGTTTATATTTGTTTTAGTTTTATTATAAAAGATAAGTCTTGGTTAGCTTTTTTTTTTTGGTTATTTGAATTTTAACAATTTAAAGCTATTTTTTAAAGGAAACATGATGATAGACTTAACTAAGATATGACATTCTAATCAAATTTATGAAGTATGTATTCTTTCCAAATAGAACAAATAATTTTTGCGAGAAGAAATTAGTGTGCAAGACAACTATTCTATTTTACCTACTTTGATGTTTGTGACTTAAGCGTTTCATCTAATGACAACAATAGTTATTTTTTTTACTTTAATTAATGATTTTACAAGAAAAATATGAATTTATTGTATGTAAAGGAAGTCTAATGCGTTTAATTATTTTTGAGAAGTTGAAGGCTTATGTTGAAAGGAAAAATGAATATTATATTAAAATTTTGAAAATTAATGAAGGCGGTAAGTATATTTCTACTGATTGAAAGGAATATTGTGAAGTATAACAAATAAAATATAAAGTCATAATTCTTTATACTGCATAACATAATAAAGTTACTGAAAAAAATAACAAATTAATCATGAATATGACTAGAAACTTTGTTAAAGGCAAAAAGAATACTTAATCCATTTTAGGTAGAAGTTCATTTATATTTTGTTTACGTGTTCAAATAAAAAGTATACTTATTGATGAAAGATGTATACTTATTCTCAAATACCTTTTAATAAATAATCAAATGTTTCAAATTAATAATGTCACTTATGTTTATATTTGTTTTAGTTTTATTATAAAAGATAAGTCTTGGTTAGCTTTTTTTTTTTGGTTATTTGAATTTTAACAATTTAAAGCTATTTTTTAAAGGAAACATGATGATAGACTTAACTAAGATATGACATTCTAATCAAATTTATGAAGTATGTATTCTTTCCAAATAGAACAAATAATTTTTGCGAGAAGAAATTAGTGTGCAAGACAACTATTCTATTTTACCTACTTTGATGTTTGTGACTTAAGCGTTTCATCTAATGACAACAATAGTTATTTTTTTTACTTTAATTAATGATTTTACAAGAAAAATATGAATTTATTGTATGTAAAGGAAGTCTAATGCGTTTAATTATTTTTGAGAAGTTGAAGGCTTATGTTGAAAGGAAAAATGAATATTATATTAAAATTTTGAAAATTAATGAAGGCGGTAAGTATATTTCTACTGATTGAAAGGAATATTGTGAAGTATAACAAATAAAATATAAAGTCATAATTCTTTATACTGCATAACATAATAAAGTTACTGAAAAAAATAACAAATTAATCATGAATATGACTAGAAACTTTGTTAAAGGCAAAAAGAATACTTAATCCATTTTAGGTAGAAGTTCATTTATATTTTGTTTACGTGTTCAAATAAAAAGTATTTAGAATGTCACTCCTCTAGAAGTATAAAATAGTTTCAACCCTAGTATGAATTATCTCAAAATATTTGGTTTTATTGTTTATGTTTATGTTTTTTTTTAGTAGAGATAAAGACAAATCTAAATAATTAATAAGTAAAAACAATTTTTTTTACTTATATATAAATAAGATATAAGTTATTCAATTCTATTGCAAAGAATGTGATTATGAGTATAGATGTAATCTTTGCTAAAAATAAAGTTTGGAATTTCGATGTTGAAGAGCATAATAACTTTAAAAATGTCTACTTGTTATTTTGGAAGAAAAAGAAACTTGAGGTGTAATCTTTACTACAAATGCAAAAGTTTTACCAATTATTACTTAAAATCTTATGTCACAAATTTTATATGAGAATTTGAAACCAAGGAGAAATTGCTAATAATTAGTTAGATTAAAAAATTATAAGATAATCCTTAATAATACTATTGATAATAATAGAGATTTGGTGTATATTGTCGTACTTGTAAATTATTAACCAACATCATTTGATTAGGCAATTCAAGATATAAAATAAATGAATGTTGTTAATAAAATTATCAATGAAATTAAAAAGAATAATATATGAGAGTTTATTATTATTCTACAAAGTCAAAAAACTATTGATATAAAGTGAGTTTTCAAGACTGAAAGATGTTTAATAAAAAAGTAAAAAGATATAAAGTAAGATTGTTGCAAAAGAATTTAAATGATAACCTAATTATGACTATCATGAAGTATTCTTCCTTGTTAATTGAATATAAATTGTCAGATATATAATTGATTTATCTGCATAAAATTATTAGAAACTCCATCAAATGAATGCAAAGTTATATTTTCTCAATGATCATTTAAAAAAATAAGTGTTTACAACCACTAAATTTTGTAAATAAAGGAAATGACAAGAAGGTGTATAAGTTAAAAAAAAATATTATATAGTCTAAAACAAATGCTCAAAGTGTAAAACAAATGCATTGACACTTTTTTTCATGAGACCAATTTCTATAAATGTCATTTTAATCATACTTTATATGTGAAAATCAATGATTCTAATGACATCTTATTGTCGTGTTTATATGTTGATGATTTGATATTACAAGTAAAAATATCAAAATAATTGAAAATTTTAAAAAGTTTGTAATGCATGACTTTGATATGAAAGATTTAAGCTTAATGTCTTATTTTTCTTATCATTGAAGCGATTTCAAAAGATGATAAAATCTTTATCTGTTAGAAAAAGTATGTTATTGAGCTTTTTAAGAAGTTTTAAATGCATTATTGTAATCATATGTGAACTCTTATAAAGTTAGCACTAAATTGTCTAAGTAAAATAATAAAATACCTATTAATACCATACTTTTCAACCAAATTGTTGAGAATTTGAAATATTTGACATGCATAGATTTGACATATCTTATGGAGTTGGTTTGATTAACAAGTTTTTGGAGTCTTCTTACCAATCTTATATGCAAATTGCTAAGAAAATTATATAATATATAAAAGAAACTTATGATCATGAACTATTTTATTTTTCGTCTAAAAGATATGATCTTATAGACTATTTTGAGAATAATTAAGATGAAAATGTAAAAGATCATATAAGTATTTCTATTTACTATTTGAACTTTAAAACTACTACTTATTTGTGGTATTATAAGAAATAATTTATTGTTACACTTTTAACTTGTAAAGTAAAGTATATTACTGTAAGAAATATTTATGTAATGAACTTAAAAAAACGTGTTAAATTTTAAACGGCAAATTACGCCGAAAGATTAGACATGCATTTTTTCTGCCTACTACTCACATTCCCATATGGCCATGTTCAACAGGTTGAACATTTTCGTACACAGACATAATCACACAGTACAGATGTGAAAAATTAACCCCTTCCGTCAACTTGGGTTGACTTAGTTATCCGGAAATACAGGTGAAACTCATTACTGTAGCATCAGCAAACTATTTCATGCAATGTAGATGCATGTGTTAGTCATCGTCCACTTGCAGGAAAATCGGAGCATATGAAATTGACGGGTGTGCTTCATTCATCTGTTTGCTTTGTTTAGTTTTTGCATTTTCGTGGCAACCTTGAATTTTGTATTTTGCGTGGTCGAGAATTGAGAGGCGAGACTCCTCAATCAGATCAACTTTTGATCAATGTAATCAGAATTCAGGACCATTGGCGGAGCCATGGGGCCAAGAGGGGCAAATTGTCCATGTAAGCTCTAAAGTGTTTTCGTATCTATAACCTACTTAGCCCCACGCTAGTAATTGGTCATACCCAACTTTCCAATTTGGAGAAATTCACTTTTTTTCTTTTCGATAGGTGAAGGCTGAAAACATAAGTAGGGCATGGTCAATGTCGTAAGAGGCACAAAATTAAGTTTTCACTTCATATTGTCCCCTTTTTTTTCACAAAATTATGTCTTCTCGGTACACTTGCAAGAATTTCTTTAATTTGAATACACGTTACCAAGGTAAAGTCAATTAGGGACACTATACCGCTTGTTTGGTATAACTAATATAGAATAATAAATTATTTTTCTACTTGGACCATGTCTGTAAAATCCATTAGACCAATCCTGGTGGAATGTTCCATTTAGGAAACAGGTCACAATTGGAAAGCCTAGTCTTGGTGCTAAACAAACTCTTTCTAAAAACAAAAGTAAAGCCATGCTTATTAGGTCATTTGAGTTCCCAAAATGTGAGAGTTTATTGCACTTATATGTCCTTTTTTTTTTTTTCTTCTTCTTCAAATAAAAATTTACCATATGGGGTATCATCGATCCTTTGAAATATTGTCCTCATTACACAAAGCAACGAGTTGGTCTTGGAAATGTGCTCTCTATATATTCTTTATTAATTCAAAGTACAGGCCAGTAACTTTTTGCCTTTCTTTTGTCAATTTATCATGTGAAAAATCTAAGAAATTTAATCATACACTTTTGATAAACAAAGTCTTTGTATGTTGTAAACCCAACCCCAAAGAATTTAAAGCAGTCCTTTCCCACTTGCATTTTTTTTTATGAGACAAACGGAGAGTTGAGTCATTTATGGGATGCTTAAATCTATGTGCTCTGTAAGGAAACTCTTATGGTTTGGGAATCTTTGATGTAGAAGTGATCTATATCATTTTATTAATTTTTTTAATGCAAGGGAGTGGAAAAGTTTTAAATTAGACCGAGCATTAAAATTTAATTATGACTTCATCATTTACCATTAAGAACAATTATAATTTTCTGCTCAGTACCTAGGACTTTGGATGGAAAGAATCTCAAATTTAATTATGCCACTTTTCAAATAACTTATCAATGTGTTTATTCATCTCCCTCAAATCCAACACAGACCCAGAATTTAAAAAGCCATCAAACACTATACCAAAAAAAAAAAAAAAAAAGTCAACAAACATATTTATGTTGCTCGATCCAGACAATAGACATGTCCAAACATAGATTTTTAGTTTAAACCCTAAAAAAAAAACCATTTAAAGTGAAATTTCTGATTGGATAAATGAGCCAGCATTGACATCCATTGTTTATCGAAACAGTTCAGACAATAAAAATATTATAAAACCTGGGTGGTGTTGTCAACACGCCAACTGATTAGTTGAACTTTCTTTATCAATTAGTGGACAATTTTTTTTTTCCCCCAATGCAAAATTAAACCTTTTTTTTTTTTTGGGTGTTGACAGAGTCGTTAAAATATAAATTATATAATATATATATATATATATATATATATATATTTTACTTTATAAGTTTCATATCTCTTTACAAAATTAAAACCTCAGACAATGAAAACCACATTAATAGTGCACCATCAGTTTTGATTGATCATATTACCCATGTATATAATTAAACTGTCAAAATACTTAATTATAAATATATAAAAAAATAAGGCAATTAAACCAAAATCAAGTCACTGGCGTACCAAATTGTACTTTGGAGCGCCATTCATTTGATAGGCAATTGATATTTACATTGGAGCATACCATAAATGTGTATGGGTCACTCTATCTGACCTCTCACATATTGAGTCAGTCAAACAAAGTTGGCCCCTAGGAGCAGAAGAGAGCCGCCCAGGTTGGGGAAGAGAAGACAAAAGTGAGACCGACGGAGCCGCAAGCAACCCCCCTCCCTCCCACTTGCTCCATCTCTTATTGTTTTTT
Organism: Kandelia obovata; assembly: GCA_021464305.1. NCBI lineage: Eukaryota > Viridiplantae > Streptophyta > Magnoliopsida > Malpighiales > Rhizophoraceae > Kandelia > Kandelia obovata. Next base: position 1,074,458 of record JADCRA010000363.1, read on the forward strand.
ACGGGCACATATAGAATGTATTAAATAATAGAAATTGTCCATTTCTCTCCAACTTAACCAAACGTGGTCAACTTCGTGCTTAACCATGGTTAGCTTTGGTGTCTAACCGTGCAAATAAAGGTTCAACCCTCTCCCATGACTAACATGCCACACATCTATTCAGCTAACCTCACCAACACACGCTCTCCTTGCATAAGGTTCATCTGCTAAAATGTTCATAACTATTAGTTCACATGACATAAACTATGACATTCCCCTAAATCCTCTTATGTCGCGTGAGGCCAACGATCAAGTTTGCTGGCTTTTATTTGAAGCAAATATGCATAATATTATTTTTATCTTAGTATTGCAACTAAGTGCCACTATGAGATAGCTTGAATACCATATCAAATTCACTCATCTAGGTACCGTGGTAATTTCATATTATTACAAATGATTATTAACAAAATGAGTATTGTTTAATCAATTAGATTAGTCTAGTTGGCTACAAGAACACCCTTTTAGGGGAAAATAAAAAGTCTAAACCTCACAACTCTTAAATTTTTATAAAATGTGAGTTTTAATTGGGACTTAAAATAAATTTCTATGAGATATATTGCTTATATTTTCCATCTCTAAAGTTGCAATTAACTTATGATTATTATCATAAAGCACAACATTGTCAAAACAAAGAACTGTAAAAAAGAAAAATTAATTTCATAAAAATGCTTAACATTTCAAAAGCCTCTTTGCATTAACAATCCATAAAGATATAGATGCTAATTTACCTAAGATATCCTTTTTCAAGTAATATCTTATCAGAAAGGACCAAATATGATTCTAGATTTGATTCAAATTCAATTATCGTGTATTATAAAATTGAAAATGCATTACGATTTGTCTAAATTAATATAAATTAAAATCGAAAATTACTTAAATTGAAATAATGTTTTAAAGAGATTTAAAGTCTAAATTATATTGATTTCTTGAGTGGTTCCAAATTAGGTATCACAAATCCAAACGTTTCATAATTTAAAATACTCAAAAGCACAAAATAATCTGAAATTGAATTAACCTAATTTGAACTCATCCAATTCAATTTATTGTAAAAATTAGCTTAATCTGAAACCGCCTAACTTAATCCAAGCAAAAATTTTTCTATGCTTGAGTCAATTTTACTCACACCTGTGACAACTTTTTTCAATTAGGCTCAGGTTCAAACCTAAACAAAAGTGCAGGTTAACTGGAACACACTTTTGTAATAAGGCAGATCGATTTGACTGAGGACTGAGAAGCAAAACAAATACAATAAGATAATGATATGTATTTGCCTAGTGTTTCCTTGTTTAGACCAGACTAAACACTTAAAATCTTAACTTGAGCCAAGTAGAGCATCAGCTGAGCTTAATCGGACATCCTCTAAACCCATAGATAGGTCTATTTAAGACTACTCTTTATCATTTTCAATAGATTACTATAATCGGCTCACACACACCTGAATCACTGCCAGTATACAAAGCGTGTAAGAGAATGACTACCATTGTGTAGAGATTTTCTTTTGGTAAAGACCCATTAATTCTATTGTATTTACTAACTTGATTCACCTTTCAGGGGATTCAAATTATTATTATTATTATTATTAATTTTATTATCCAATAAACAACAATCAATGGTCCATTTTCGCCAAGTCCGTAGGGTTTGCTTCTGCAAGTGTAAAAGTGTGCTGTGTAGACGACCATATTAGGCAAAAAGATTAAGTGTAAACCTACGGTACTGTGTTGTGTACGTATAGCACACGCACCTCATGTGCGAGAGTAAAACTTGAATTCATTCATACACACACACACACACACACACACATATATTCTTACATTTCTCAGAATAAGAAAAACAACGATAAATCATCCCAACAAGTTATAGTAGTTATTCGTTAAAAGTCATATGCATACATACACACATATATACACACACACATATATATAGAGAGAGAGAGTTTTATAAGATGTAAGAGAGAGGACTGTGTTGTAAGTTCTTGTCCCCTCTGCTTCCTGCTCTTCCTTCCCTCACCCTTGCCCTCCATTCTCTCTCTACTTCTCTCTCTCTCTCTCTCTCTCTCCCTCTCGTTTTTGCTTCGAAAAATATAACAATATCACTTTATATATATATATATATATATATATATTTCTTTTTTCTGTATCTGTTTTTCATATATATTTTTATTTTCTTCAAGTCCCGGAGCTTCTTCCTTTCCCTTTCCTTTATTTTTTTTTTCTTAATAATTTTCCTCTCCTAGTCTTCGGCGTAATAAACAAAACCCACAACAACAGTTTTTAATCTTCTTAAAATAATTTTTCTTTCTTCACCTTTTTTTTAAAAAAAATTAATTTAATTTTCACTTACTCTGTTGCTGTTTATTTTTGTTGCTTTTGATGTTGGCATGGCCGGTTTGGATTTAGGCACAACTTCTCGTTACGTGCATCAGCTCGGCCACCATCATATTGCTGACCTCCACCTCCAGCGCCAGCAGCACGACGCTGAAGACAACAACGAATCCAATCGGGTTGGTGGCGGCCACAGTGCTGGTGGTGGTCGTGCTCAGTTCTCCAACGACCAGCATGAAGACGGCTCTCACCAAGGCCTTGATCTTGCTGCGGCTACTGGAAACTCTGGTCCGGGCGACATCGTGGGCCGCAGGCCCCGCGGCCGCCCGCCGGGCTCCAAGAACAAGCCGAAGCCTCCGGTGATCATTACCCGGGAGAGCGCCAACACACTTCGAGCCCACATTCTAGAAGTGGGAAATGGGTGTGATGTTTTCGAGAGCGTGGCTAACTACGCGCGCAGGAGGCAGCGTGGGATTTGCATACTGAGCGGAGCTGGAACGGTGACCAATGTCAGCATACGGCAACCAGCAGCAGCAGGCGCTATTGTCACTCTTCATGGGAGATTTGAGATCTTATCCTTGTCTGGATCCTTCTTGCCGCCACCGGCCCCACCGGGGGCCACCAGTCTCACGATTTTCCTCGCCGGTGGACAAGGCCAAGTGGTGGGAGGAAGCGTCGTGGGGGAGCTGACGGCAGCCGGTCCGGTGATAGTCATCGCAGCATCGTTTACCAACGTGGCGTACGAGAGGCTTCCGTTGGATGAGGATGACCAGCTGCAGATGCAGAGCGGTGGTGGAGGTGGCGGTGTCGGAGGTGGTGCCGGAGTCGGGAATAACCCGTTTCCGGATGCTGGAGCTGCCACCTCCGGTGGACTGCCTTTCTTCAATTTGCCACTGAACATGCCGCCAAACGTGCAGCTTCCGGGGGATGGATGGACGGGGAACTCCGGCGGTAGGGCTCCGTTTTGAAACAAAGCGATGAAAATGGGGCTGCTGATGATTTGGTGCTGCTAATGTGATCTGTGAATTTTCGGGTGAGCGATTGTTTCAGTCAGCAAATGGACGGCTGAGATCGTGGGATTGATGGACCAAAAGAGGTCAGCAAAATTCATGGATTACCTTTGTACTCGTCATCATCATCTTCTTCTCCTCCTCCTCCTCCTTTTGCTTCGTCTGGCTGTGAGGTTTTTAGGGTATATTTCTTCTTTTTTTTGCTTTGTTCTTTCTGATTTTTAGACTCTTAAGGTTTTCTGGAAATAGTGATCTTGTTCATTGTGGAACTCTCTTTCTCCTTCTTCTATATAAATGGTTTGAGAATGTATTGACTTCGTGTTTATTGAAACTTCATCTTACTCAAATCACTGCTACTGACCCATCAACTAGGGTTTCTCTTTTCTTCCTCTTTTCTTTCTTTCCTTTTATGTCTCAGATTTCCTTGTAATTACAACATGGGCCCAAACATTTTACCCTTTGTTTAGCTCCTTTGATTCTTTTGAGTTTAATTCACACAACATGGAGTCCTTTTCTTTTCTTCTTCATCTTGTTGATAGAAACCTTGAATTGAGTTTTCTTGTGGGATTTAGTAACATGGTCCATTTTTTTCCTTTATTTTTTTTTTCCCATGAAGGAATAGAACAAACGGTAGAGGAAAATGAAAAATAAAAAAATCAAGAGTAAGGGTATTCATTATTACAATGGGGATTCCATCTGACTGAACGAACGTGTGTAGTTGTACGATGGATGGCCCTGGTCTGCTTGATGAGTTCCATTAATGTTTCAAGCTCTTGGGAATGAGCTAAACCCCTAGTTTTCTGCGCGAAATAAACATTCCTGTCTTCAAAAATCTTTAGAGTCCAAGAAAAAGACATTAAAATCTGGCTACTTGTCCATACTAGCACCAACCTATATTCCCCTAGCTAGGATACACCCACACACTTACACGTAGAGCCATGTATATTGAGGCACGTTCTCATTAATTAATTCGTCTCTTGGTATGTACCTATATACTTCCATGTTCTTCCACCGCTAGATGGCCTCCAGATGATGGAGTATTAACGCTCAATTAAAGCTAAAGTTCCATGACATAAACTTAAGCCGATGATAATTATAAATAACTAGCCAACCCAATTTAACAGCTGAAGAGAAAATGGTTCCAATGTTCTCTGATGGTTCCAATGTTCTCTACAACTAGGAATACGTATAGGCAGCATGGGGATACAAGTTTTGCTTTTATTCACAATTCTTAACACTCTTCTTTGTCTTCTTCAACACTCAGATCGATGTTTTTGTTCTGTGCTCATCGATGTTGGTGGATATTTTATCTTGTCCCATGCCTATGGCCTTCGCCTCGTTTTTCTTTAATCAGACAAAGTACCAATTAAGAACAACCTCTCTTTCATAGACTCTACTACAGTACAGCTTCTTTAGGAGGACAGAGTGGTGCTATGTATCCAAGGCATCGTTGCCCTTGGATATTTCATGTTAATGCTATGTATCCTATGTTAAAGCTGCTTCTCTTTGCATAAGCTTGAACAAATATTTCACCCACATACTGCAGTAGTGCAATGTGCAGTACGGCCATCCTTGTCTTAAAGCAATGGTTGCATAATGTAAATAACTAGTATTCGGTATTGAGTTCATAGATCGCCTCCTGCTCCTCTTTTCTTCGTAGACAAGCAGTAGGACTCGGATACTCGTAAATTAGAGCACTAAGTAAACAAATCTCATTGTCTCGCTCTGATATTTGTTTCGGTTAACCCTTTCTTTTTTATTGGAGTTGTATCATTCTTTCTGCAATAAAACTGATCTGATTCATAAAAAGAGAAAAAAGTACTATTATCTGCTGCTGCAGCAGCAACATGGAACATTTTCTTGCCAGAGATTATCCATGGAGCTCTTATTCTCTTGGGCAGATGATATGACTGAACAGAATTTCTTCATTGGCTTGCTCATATATTTGTTCGTATGTCTATTTGGTGTCTGCTTATGCATCATACTTCCAACTGCTATTATGCGCTTGCCACCATTATCTCTTGCAAGGAAAGTATTTTACACTTCACTACTTATGAATAAGATAGATAATGCTGTCCATCAAGCACCCATATTTTCTTTATCAGTTAGGTTTGCAATTAAATATTGCACGTACTGCCTGGCTTTATCCTCCAATTCAGACCCTTATGGTTAGCTAGGTTCCATGGATAACCCAAACAAGCGTTTGCGCTCGTCCTTCACATTTATGAGTGCCCTCGTAGTGCTCATCTCCAAATTGCATTTGATTCCTTAATGCACTTCACTTTGGAATATGCTCTTGATGATTCGTCTGGCATACCAGTAACTTTCAGGTAACCTTAGATGCGTTATCTGAAAGGAAGTAACTAACGATTCCACAAACACGAATCAAAAGGGCTTCACACGGTAATTCACGATGGTTACAAAAGCTGGTTACAGTCTAGTAGATGAAGCAAATCCTCATGTCTAGTACTACTAGTTATTGGCAATTATCTTGCATATGTTTGAATGTCTTATAGAATTGTGATAATTCAATCATTTAAGTTACGCAGCATTATGCTCCAATTTTAATGATGCTAACTCTTTTCTAACTTCCCCCAACAATTGATCTCCCCCACTTTTTAATAATGTAAGTTTAAGCAGAGATCAAATCACTTTAATTAAGATTTTTAATACATAATAGTTCTTGAAATGAGTGGTAACATGATAATGATAGCGATTCCTAGTTACTATTTATGTATTTAGCCCGAACCCTCATTCCATATATATATATATATATTATGAACAGTAATATCAATGATATTGAAAAACCAACATCCAACCACGTTGGCCAATTGCCTAGACCAAGAACACTATCTCGACAAACTATATACAAAAGACCAAAATTCTGAACCATCAAAAAAAAAAAAAAGAAAAAAAGAAAAAACCTGTAATGGGAAGTCTATCAAGTTTTACAAAGGCTTCCATCCAATTTACTCAAACAAAATCTTCGTGATCATAAAACCTCGTGAGCATCGTCTCCACGGACCTGATCCTTAAATCTAAGCACACAACTCTACCTCTCTAATTATGGTAATTACATCATAAATGATTATTAAGCATATGGAGCATATTGTTTTTGGAATCCAAAGCAAGCAAATCATGCTACAAACACTCGTATTGTATTGAAAGATGTTGAGATGATAATATAAGAGCAATAGATATCTCCCCCAAAAAATAGATGTCTAAAATGGAGTCCATTCCATTATTATCATAGTTACGAAGTAATTGGGTCGTGTTTATTTGTAAATTTATTTTTGTTTGGGATATCAACAATAGAATCTATGAGATCCAGATCACAAGGAAACATGGCGCCCAGCAATTTTATTTATTTTTTTTCGAAGGGGAAGGTGGAGGGCTGCGGGGGAACTAGGACCATAAGCCGAATTGAGACCCCAAATAAAATTCCCGCCCCCCTCCAAAAAAAAAAAAAACTATCTGAAACTTTTGATATTTTATATTATAGATGACAAGTTTGTCAATTGGTTCATCATAAAAAAAAAAAAGAGAAAATAAATAGGAAAGATTATTCCTACCTAATTCCAATGATTAGCAGTCAAGTTTTGAAAAACGAAATTATCCAATTGAACAAGAATATATATTAAATCTAGAATTTATTTTGCATGATCCGCTTCACTTTATCCAAAAACAATGGAATGTTTTGCAACCTGGGAAATCTTTTTTATTATTATTAATATTATTATTTTTGTAGTAATAATTCAAGAAATTGGACCATCTATTTTATATCATGATGGACCATAAACAGGCCATTGCGGTAAATCCAATACATCGAATAAATTCCAGCACAACATTCAGGCTATGGAAGTTGTTACCCGCCGGCACTTGGTGGAGGAGCAAAAGAAAACAAAAGTCGTTTCTTGTGGAGTCAATCAATCAGGAGGCTTTTGTTTGGTGTACAAGGTTGGAAACACAATAAATTAGGCCATGCACCTACCTTTGATAAAGGAAAACTAAGATTCCTATGCTAAACAGAAAAGCAATCAAATTCATTTCTTTAACAAATAACGACTAATATTTGTGGATGATGACGACGATGATGATTAAATGAACAAAGAATAGTTTAAGAGATTTTTGAGATGGTTAGGCTTAAAATAAAATATTTGCTAAGTGGTGGTGGAAACATTATTAAGAAAACCTTGATTGAAACATTAGCTTACCTGGTCGTATATATGCTTGCCATAATATTTAATTAAATTATGTAGATGCTTTCAGTATTTGATTCTAGGCTGTCACCTTTACAGGTAATAATCATCAAGAGCGGTTGAGTTTCTTATTGTCACAAGAAAGCGATTGTTTTATGGCTCATTCTATTTCAATTTAACGATAATCATTATTTAATGTTCAATCAGTACAACATTTCGATTATGCTTGTGAACAATTAGAGGTGACAACAATAATGACAACGTACCACGGAGTCCTCTCTTTCGATGTTGCCCCTCTTATATATATATATATATATATATATATATATATATTTTTACTTGGATATTATTGAATGAATGGATTGTTTATACAATCGTATCTTATCAATATTCTTGCATAAATAAAATTTGTTCATGGAAAATGATCTTGAGACAGATTTTCTAACAAATGATTTTGTCGAGAGACCTTGTAACTTATAAATATAAATATATATATATATATATATATATATATATATATATATATATTTTTTTTTTTTTCTTCTTCTTTTTGCAAGTTTAGTGTTAACGAATCTCTAATTTTATACCAGAACTCAGATCAACAGAGAAGAATATATGCCAGTTAACCTACCAGACTATTTTACAGGTGTGTGAGCCAATAAAGAATGATATGTGAACCAATCATTGGTATGAAAATATATTGTCCAGTGGTACACTGAAACGTATATATATAGGAGCACGACTAGAGCGCAACAGAATGGAAAAGTCTTAAGATCTTAGGCAATCGTAGACCAACAGCGGCAATGGGATTGTTTGTGCAGCTTGGATATACAGAAGACCCCATCTACATTTCCAAGCTAATAATAATAAACAATCAAAATGGGTATAAAACACTTATGAAGACAATAAACCTAAGGAAAAATAAAATGCTTTGTATTGTAATATTAGACAGAAAAAATGAACTGATCAGACAATGTCTCAGTTACTAATCCTTTTTGGGAATTTTGCAAAGAAATCTTTGAATTTTCAGTTTAAAATTCCCATCCTATTTTCATTTATTGTATCCCAAATCGTGATTCAGTATGGTGCTAAAATTCTGATTAATATTATTTTGTTAACATACATATATTTTTTATAATTTCATACAATATATCTATCCCAAAATAGCAATTCCAAACCCCTCCCTCCCCCCCCCTTCAACCCAAAAAATAGAACAGAGAGAGAGAGAGAGAGAGAAAGATCTTGGAAATGGGCTCATACAGGGTAACAGGCGTGAGGCCCCCTTTTCTTGGATTTTTATGTAAATTAGGCGTTAACTAATCTAAAATTGATTGAGAAAATGATGCTCAAAGGTGAAAAGGGAGCAAATATTTCAATTCATTTGGGCTTCCACAGAGCTCTGAAGAGTCCAGTTTCAACTTATAGTTTGATAACCCGGTGTCAAGCCCACCCATCAGAGACTTTCTACCGTATCTCAAAACAAAAACAAACAGAAATCTTCCCGTTTTGCAGAAATGCTTTTAGAAGCTGGAGGAAAGGAAAGGGAGTGTAGGAATTTTGAATCCCTAAGTACTTCCTCTTAATAATCAGCTTTTTCTCCAATTTACACATACCGACAAATTTCACTGTTCTGAAGGAAAACAGAGTCCTGAAGAAGCACCAAGGAAAATTGACAGCACGTTTGCAATAAAAACAAATAAATAAACAAATCACAAACATGATTATTAGCTGGGGATCACATTGTTGCCCAATCAAGAGTTTATGTCATTTCCTCGTCATTCCTTCAAACAGATAATTGATTATTACTAAGAGAGAGTAGCAGAACAAGTAGTAAAGAAAATTAATGGCTACATACATTGTTTCCAATGTTGTCAATTCCTGCGAGTTACGTTAGAAAAGACAATCAATTGTTCGGTTGAGCACCCCCTCCCACCACCCCACGTTCCACTTCTTCCCGTCACTCCGGAGAGCAGCGAATATAGATCGGTATCAAGTCGTCGTTGTCCTCGTCAACATTATCCAACAACCCTCTTCCCATGGCTGGAAATTTCCCAGAAATAACACACAAACATGATTCTCCTGTTCGTGGACATGTTGTTGGATGTCAGCAAGCTCGTCGGTGTATGTTTTTGATGTTTTAGATTTGTACTTAACAGTAAGCACGATTAAATTGAGTTACATACAACTTTTATATTTACATCGTTAGACACATCTAATAATAATATGATTTATAATTTCTACAAATTTTTACTATTTGCTCATTTAACATTTATAGGCTAAACAAAAGATTTCATTTTGATTATTGTGATTATTATTATTATTATTATTTATTATTATTATTGTTTCATACCCATGAGTTATGAGTCTCTGACCCGTATTGTCCAACTACCAGCACTAGGTAAAACTCCACCTTTTGATTAGCGTGTATGACCCCAAAGTTAATTCGAGTGGTGAAATTGTGAGATTTTAAGCAAAAGACGTCTCAGAGTCCAAACCCACATGTTCATCCCTTCCATCTAAACCTTAAAATTCCGTAACATTCCTGATAGAGAATTACTTGTTCCTCTCCTCTTTCATAACATCCCTAAAGCGCACATTCGACATGAAAATGAGCTGTGAACAGCCACCCATAAAAACCTTGTTTTTTCACAAACCAATTCAGAGAAACCTCCTATAAAGTTTTTTAATTATGTTACCTATTAATCGGCAAGAACATGTTTCCCCCATCAATTTAACTTTCTACTAGAGTCTGAATATCACAAGCTACAAAATTCTTGGTCCATGCAAGTCCCACGAGCCAATGGACTGTCTTACAAGAAAATAGGATAGGAAAACATGGTCGGCAAACAAAGACCTTGAAGATTTCCAATTAACCGCCAGCTCGACAAACAAATTGCGCTTAGCCATTCGATGGGAGGTCTATTACCGTTACTTAAAACCAACCCAAGTTGCAGGTCAAACTAAAAATGGCCCAAAACAGGTCAGAGATCTAACCAAACCATAAATCAATCCGGGTTAATGATTATGATTCACGACTATGATTTGAACTCTAACAAAAAATGATCTACTCTAATCACAGTTTGGAGTTTATATAAATCGAACTAAACTAATACCATTAACTGTTAGATTCAAACTAGCAGTTTTCAGTAATTTAAAGGAAAATTACGAGTTGTAACCTGCAGTTGGAACTGTAAACGGTAACCGGGGGCCAGTCTCAGTTACCGTGCCACTACCAGAGTACCCTTCGATCATCTTTCCACATCTTTCTTTCTTCTCTTCTTGATCGAATGGAGGAAGTGATGGAACTCAACGCAATCAAAAAGGGCAGTGAGAAAACCCCAACAAGGCATTTGCAATGTTAAAAAACACTCGACTCTAGTGAATAAATTGTATTTTCATAGATCTCGAAACAAATTAGGGGCATAACCTACCAAATAGAAACACAAGCCTAAAACTAATACCCCTAAATAGCAAACTCAACTATGACATTCCGAACTTAAAGTGACATTCAGCCATTTGATCATTAGCTAAGCCAAGGTCACCAAAAGAGTAAAGGAGCAGCCCAAAGGATAACTCACTCTAGACCAAAAAAAGACAATTAAAATATCAAGAAAAAATGCTGATATACGATTCTTATTTTGGAACTCTGTTAGCATTATGATTTGACCTCAATCTTGTGTGCAAAGACTGACATGTCAAATGCCTCCAGTCACCATTTGTCAAATTGTTGAGGGTCTGGTCACTGAGGATTTTGGCCAGCCCATAGCTGATACATCTGCATATTGTGCATGGGTTGACCAGCATTACCATAGATTCCGGGACCACAATTAAGAGGACTACCACCATTCTCATCGGAAGATTCACTAGAGGCTCCTTGAGAAGGAGGGCTAACTGTTGTCCATGGTGTACCAAAATTCATCGTCTGGCCTTGTGGAGCAGAGGAAGCCCCAGACTTCAAGGCAGTTGAGTTCAATTTCTTATCAGCAATGAAGCTTCCCACGATGACCTGACAGGCAGCATGGAAAAAATGTTTTAAACATAAGTAATGGATACAATCATGTATTTTTGAGGATTTTGAATGTTAAAAGATTTCACAATAGTTAAAGGTAGCAAAAAAGAACTTGACCACAGAGGTCAGTAAGATAAAGATACAATGGTACCTGTACAGGTGATGCTGCCATCAGCATTCCAGCAACTCCTCCACCCAAAACTCGACCATCTGACCCTGCCAATGACACACTCAAACCACCAGTTCTGCTGCGGCTACCATTGTTCTCAGAGAGTAAGAAAGAACCTGAAAGAGAAATGATTTCAAATCGACCCTGCAAACAAGAATATGCCAGTAAGAAAAGGAAGTCAGAACAAAGGTCAACTTAATAAGCATATATAACCACAAAAGCCATGTCATAACAACACCTTCCTGGGACAGACCCATCAATTGAAAGTATGATGCTAAAATCATGCATACCTCAGCATAACAGATTACAAACCATGATTTGTACTCCAAAAAACTTGGCACAGTTCAAAAGATGGTTAACACCACATCAATTTGACCAGTTCCCAGTGAAAATGGACAACAGTATGAATGCATGTTCCACTAGTTTATACAGTTTTTCCAAGCCTCGAGCCATAGGTTTCACCACTTGTTTGACGGAGAGCTCCAGCATCACTTGATATCTTATTATGTTTTTAAACAATCTTGTGCAAGGGATTAAGGCCTAGGGCCTTAATATTCTCATTGTTGTGCACAGGATGCTTTACATGATGAAACTTGCAAAAAAGTTGATACAGTAACATTGATCAGAGCACAGAAGAGACTGGAGGTATAAACAGAACCAAAAAGCATATAAGATATTGATGATGCAAGCACATGCACTCATAATATGGGCAGCCAGGTCTGGTTGGAGCCAGTGGTGAATAAAACCTAAGATCTGCACTGAACTTATTCTTGAGTGAGTTTGCAATGTAAAAAACAAGTTCAACAAACCTAGATCCCACATCAAAGGTGGCAATTTCAATAAAAATAAGTACAAAATGGAAGCCATGATAGCTTAACTTGAAAATCACAGGGGACTTGACAATAGCTTCCAGTTTATTTAAAAGCCTAGCTCAGGTTACCAGATTTCTACTTTTTCTATTTGTTCCAGAAATTTCAACCATTAACTTAAGGAAGAACATGACAGCCATAAATTTTGACAGGCACAAAAAGCATAAAAGATACAACTCTTGGGGAACAGATTTCTTTTCCGATAAATTTGATGATTGGACGTCTCACACATCAATAGGAACAAAGGAGGTTTGATTCCCCATACATGACCACCATTATTACATATAAACTTCATATTTGGGTTAATAACCTGCTTTTGGCCCCTTGAACTGTGACCAAGCCTATTAAACTGTTGTCTCCGATAGCATGAAATCCTGTTTTAGTGAGGTAATGATTACATAGGGCCACCTGGGTGTCATAACCAGATACTAATCACAAAAGTGAACTAAAAATGATATCAAGGAGTATCAGTGAGAAATTTGAGCATACATGCACATTTGGAATTAGGATCACGATAAATGCACATTTCCTTGTAACCAAGAAACAAAGTGTCTTGACCATTCAGAATTAATCAACAGCTCTTTCATGGCTAAATTTTCTTAACTACTGCAATGATGGAATCTACAGCATCTTCTCCACCTTATACACAAATATACATGCCATAATCCAAATTAAAGAATATTATTTATGATCTCAACAATGGATAACACCCATTTCAATAATAGTAAAATACTTTATCAAATGGACATTACACACTCACAAATATCAAATATACCTCATAGGTCACGGTACCACCAGACAATGCCGGCTGCCGAAGTGTAACATTGCAGATGGCACCATTGGCAGAGAGAATACAAACTGTACGTGGCCCTTGCTGTGAGAAAGCCATAATCTTTGATGCTACATCCTGCAAAATATAAGCACAACTGATATCACAAAATATATTTGCCCAACCTTAAATGGATAAAAAAAAAAAAGCCTACATATAGAATTCCTTAATGAAAGTGCAAGAGCTATGAAAGAATGGCATGCACTGACTTTGCATTCAACATAAAGAAAATGATAAAGAGCTAGATACCATGATTTTTCATTCCTATCAATTTATTACCAGTTAGAACTTCACAAGGCAATGTGAGGAATGCACATAAAGGGCAGCTACACAAAAATCTAAGGCATGCAGATAAAATCAGTTTAGACATTAACTAAACATGTTACTTTTGTTCAAACATCTCAAATGAGAAACATCATTAATGCCTGATCAAGCCTTCCAAGGTCTCAACACATCATATTAAATTAATCCTTAAATGAATTGTCATCAAATTAAATCCAAGCATCAGCAATAGTATGAGTAGTTCTCCTTCCCATAAACTCCATGTCCAATTCAATTATTACTTTATGCCTTCTCCTCTCACAGTAGAAACCATAGATCAGCATTCAAGTAGCAAGCACAACTAAAAGAAGAACAATTTCTTGCTATTATAAGCATGCAGATTCTGTCAAGACTGAGATTGAAGTATGTTGTTTTCCTTGGCCACTTACCATGTGCAGGAAAATTTACAGCACTCATTGTTTCCAAATATTGAACAGCCTCATAATCACCTGCAACTTCAAGTCCATGATTTTGGGCTATCATATTCTCCATTTTGACCACATAAAGTTCATAAAAATTTCCCATTTAAAATTGTGCTAGTTGAGGCTTGCCAAACGGAGTAGCTTACAGAATTGACACAGGGTACTGTAAATCTGTATCAACTGTCAACTTCAAGAATTGCCCAATCCCTCATAATTTCAACATGAGCTTCAATTATAAGTGCAATTGTGTAGGATAATGAACGTTTAGTACCATGCACTCAGCAATGAAACTTTTAAAAAAGGAGCACTCTCAATTTCCATTGAAATATAAAAAATATAAAAAGAGAGAGAGAATCTCATTTAAACTTTCCAATGGCATACACAAGATATAATAATAAAAAAACATAAGCAAATGTCCCTTAGGGACATCCTGCTGGTTAAAGACAGCTTTCTATCCTTGTAAGTTGGGTTCTAATCACGGGAAGAGAGTTTGAGAATTGAGAGAATTACTCCTGCTTTGTAGCTCTCGGTCTGATGGACCTTCTAAAATAAATAAATAAATAAAGCAAATAAGCATATCTAAGGGTAAAATTTATGTCTCTTAACCATATAAACCGCTCAAAAAAGAGCATAAAAGTAGGTAACTTTGCCCCTGTTAGGATATGGGAAGAACTATTTTCCTGATCACGAAATAATAATAATTGCGTGATCACATGCTAATTAATAAAGCAACGATGCATCTCAACAAAATTAACCCCCAAAACAAGTAAACAATACAAAAGACTGAAAATTTAACTCACAATATGACAATGCATACCTCCCCTGCTTTCACTGTAATCACATGTGGTGTAAAACCGACCCCTCCAAATCCTCCTGCCCATTTCGAGAAATCATACAATATTCCCACATGCACACAAATCTATAAAAACTTACACGCGCACACACCAAAGAAAAAAATACCTAATGCATCCAGCTGCTTCCTCCCAGAACCAGGCGGCCGTCCTCTGTTCCGCTTCACAGGTGGTTCCGATGCCACCCCAGGGGTCCCACCGCCGAGAGAATCCGCATGAGCCACCGAAGTCCCCGAAGAAATCGGAGTAGGCGACAGTCCCAACGCAATGCTGCCGTCGGGGGTGTACTTCCTAGGCCTCCCTCGCTTCTTCTTCGCCGGCTCGATGCTAAACCTCATACCCCCCGAAGACTGGGGCGACGATCCATCAAAGCCACCCGCTGCGTTCATCCCCCCACTGCCGCCGCCGTCACCAACCTGTGAAGAAAGCGGCTGCGATTGCGATCGTGGACCCACCGAATTGAACGGGAAACCAACGGCCACGGCACCACCACCGCCACCCCCTGTGGGAGCCATACTGTGTGCATTGATCATTGACGAGTGAGCGGAATTTGCAGGGTACGAGGAGGTGGGGCCCAGCAACATGTTGGACGCTGGCTGTTGCTGCGGTGGTTGTTGCGGCACTACCTGAAACGGTGCCGTTGGTTGTTCTCTAGAATCCATATTGCCCTTCTGTTCTTTTTCTTCCTTCTATTTCTCTTATGGGGTTTTGAGATGGAAAAAGAAAATGCGAATGCAGAAATTGGATCGCTCTCGCGAGTTACAGCAACAGAGTGTCGAGAGACGCTAGCGAAAGCGGAGATCGAACCGCGTTTCTGGTTTTAAATAAAATAAATAAAAAATAAAAATTAGGGTTTTGGATTTTCTAGGGTTTTAAGTTTTCTCAAAGCCTTTCACACTGTCTCCGAGATCTCTATTTACATTATTGCAGTTGCCTACAGCTCCCGGCATTGTATGTGGAGAGAGTATGTTAAAGTATTATATCTACACGTAACTGTACCAAAAAAATTGGTAGAGCAGTGTCTGGCAGTGTTTATCCAGTTTTAATAATATATAAATATTTACTTTAAATTTTAATTATTATAATGAATTTTTTATATTAATACAATAATTAATTTATAGTTTATTTTTTAATATTTTAATATGATCAAAATTTTAATATATATTTAATTTATACGCAATATTTTCAAATTTTTCTTTTTTCCATTGAAAAGAAAAATACACATTTTTTTTCTTCTCTCTTTTTATCTTTTTTTTTTTAAAAAAAACTCATAAATTAAAATTTTTAAAATAAAAAATAATTCATAAATATAATAAAATTACATAACACATGAGTTTAATATTAATATAAGCATATATTACTAAAATTAAAAATTGATAAAATTGGAGTTTGTTTAATTTTTAAAATTTATAAGTATTAAATTCAAAATTTCATTTTTCAATAAATTATTATAATTTATAGTATTAGAAATTAAATTAATAATTAGTTTGTAATTTTATTTAATATTTTAATAAAAGTATGATAAAATTAGTCAACACGTAAGTCTAATACTAGTATAGATATATATTACTAAAACTAAAAAAATGTTGGTGAAATTGGTGTTTGTTTAATTTTTAAAATATATAAGTATTTGATTTAAATTTTAATTTTTTAATAAAATTTTATAATTTATAGTATTATATATTAAATTAATAATTATTTTGTAGTTTTACTTAATGTTTTAATATAAGTAAAATTTTAACATTTATCTAATTTGCTCAATTGACTTAATTACAATCTAACATGTATTAAAATTTATCTAATTCTTATTAACAATTTCTTATATATACTTAAAATTTATATAATACTTATAATTAAGAAAAATAAATAATTTAATTAATTTTTTAAAAAATCTAAATTATTCTTTTTTAGAAAGGAAAAAAATTATATAAATTTTATTTTACTCTTAAAGAGAAAATTAATTGGAAGGAATTTATCAAATGTCAAGGGTTTAAGTGTTAAACACACTTATATGCGATATGCTTACTTGTGTGTGGTTTAAGTTAATCAATTTCTTTTTTAGTGTCCTTACCTAAAAACTTTAGAAATCTTATTTCTTTACTTGGAGAGATTTTACTTTCCTTTTTGCTTTTACGTCTTTTTAAAATTACTTCAACAAAAATAAGGATTTTGACTTTCACCTTAAAATAAATTTTATGATAATCATGATAATTCTCCTCATCAAAACACCCTTTCTATATAAAAATTCATCCAACATTTTAGTCAGCTAGGGTTAGACGGTGGAGTGGCATCATGTTTCATATATCAAATTTTAAATCATTTTTTATATGTGAATTTTTTTAATTTTATAAAATATAAAATAAATATAATTTTATAAAAAAATAAAATAAAATTTTTTATTTTTAATGTGAGATATACATCCATTAATATATACTTATTTTTCTAAAACATAATGCAAATAAAAACTTGACACATGCCCACTATGATAGGTTGGAGACTGCTTCTACATTTACATTAGAATGAGCAATGTCTATATTGTGATTGTTGTCAACAACAATGCTAATGTAAATTGTTTATTCAAGTTTGTTATCGAGGTAGTTGATTGAGTCTTTGTTGAATTTTATTTTCTAATCTGGGCTTATCATTTGTGTGAATGACAATAGACAAATCTTGTGTTTGTAAAGGCTTCTATGAAATCTCTGTCTTACTTTTATGTCATTTATGGATTTAAGAGAAATTTTAGTCAAAAAATATAAAACTATAATGAGTAATTTTATTAGAATAAAAATATAGAAATAGATTGAAAATATGGATGCAAAAAAGATTTTTATCTGAAGCATGCAAAAACATTGTCTTTAAGAATAATTTCATCCTCATAGACGAATTGTCATGGTGTAACAGGTTAGGACGATTATCTTTCTAGGATATTATAGATCTTCTCATTGGTGTGCACTCCACAACTAAGGTAAAAGAAACAACATAAGCTTATAATACCCAACAAGATCAGTATACAAAATGCAAGAGGAAGAAGACAATTTCTCTTAATTTCTGTTTGTACTTCTTTTTGTTGAAAGGTAGGAAACTCTATTTATATTGATTTTAGTTTAATGTCTCATAAATATAAAAATTGAGGTTAAAAAATAATGACTGGTGGTTATGGCTGATGAGCTTTGAGGAGGAAGATACTTGTTGTAAGTGTTAATTTCTCAACAGTTATTTTTTCAATAGCTAAAAATGGCTAATTTGACCAACATAATTTGAAGAATTGTATTGGGTCTCCCATATCAGGCCTATGTTTTGACTCTTTATATATGCATGAGACCTTTTTTAAGCTTTTGCTTTTATAATGCATAAGACAAGTGGTATCTTATAAGTTTAAAAAATAAGGCTTTCATTTTCAATCTGAGATCAGAACCTTTTAAAATACCCTTTTCCGACAATCTCCCATATATTTTAAAAGGCTGAATTTTATTGGATTTTTTTGTGAGAATACAACACAAGTTTTGACACAAGTTCTTTGTCATTGGTTCCTTTAAAGTTATGAACTCAGGATTAGGACATACAAGTTTTGATATTCATCTTTTCTATTTCAACTTTAGGGACAGTTGATGACATTAAATTCTTTCTCATTGAAAATATATTATCAAAAAACTCTGTATTTTTAGTCTCAATGATAGTATTTGTCTCAATAATATTACTCTTAATAACAAGAAAACAATGTGTAGTATTATATTCTACATAACCAATAAATATGCAATTTGAGGTCTTAGAACTTATTTTCCTTTTCTTTGATTCAAACAAAAGAACATTTGTAAGACATCCTCGCACTTTCAAAAAATTCAAACTATTAATGTATCCCTTTCATAACTCATATGAGTTTTTTCCAATTTTCTTATATGAGATTTGATTCTGTAAGTAATATGCTAAAAGTATCGCCCCTCCTTATAAATTATTAGATGCCCCTAAACTAACTAACATAATGTTTATTGTATCTTTCAAAGTTATATTCTTTCTCTCCGCTACCCCATTTGATTCAGTGAATAAGGAAGTGTGATTTCATGTATGATACCTTTTTTTTCACAAAAATCTAATAATAATTGTAAATTATACTCGTCTCCTTTATCTAACCTAAGTCTTTTGATCTTCTTATTTAACTGATTTTTAACTTCACTTTTATATTTGATAAATATATCATACACCTTGTCTTTGTCTCTTAACAGAAATACTTAAGTATATATAGAATAATCATCTATAAATGTTACATAATAACATTTGTCTCCCCTTGTCATAATATTCTTTAAATCAACCAAGTTTGAAGGCATTAAGTTAAAAAGTTCTATTTCTTTATGAACTGATTTACAACTCTTCTTAACTAATTTGGTCTCAACACATACTTCACACTTATTGACATTACCATTTAAATTTTTTATCAAACCATGTTGTTTCATTTTTTTAATATAAAGATCACTCACATGTTCTGATCTAGTATATCACACATCATATGAGTCAATAACATAAGCAGAAGAAGTGGATACATTTCTATTATTGATAACATTAATTACATTTAGAATGAAAAATCTTTGGTTGTAGTAGCCCTTTCTTACAAATACATTGTTTTCGGTCATGACAACTTTGTTAGACTCAAAGAGATTTTTACTCCAACCTTTCCTAGCAGGGACACAAAAATCAAGTTGATGCGTATCTCTGAGATAGAATGGACATCATTCAAGGATAACACATTTCCATATATAAGCTTGATAAAGACTTTTTCCTTACCCAGAACAAGTGTTGTTCTTAAGTTTCCCATAAAAACATTTTCTTCTTCATCACGTATTGACGTGTAGGAGGTAAATGCATTTTTATCCCTATAAATGTACCTTGTAACACCAGAATCCATTGTCCACTCTTTTGAATTAGTGACAACTTTGAATTGGGAAATGACAGCAATAATAACATCTACATTCACCAAACTAACATTTGGTTTAACAGGAATGTCATTTCCCTTCTTATGTCTGCATTGAAGGGTGTGATGCTTTGGTTTCCCACACATATAACAAGTGTCTCTCTTCTTAAAGGTTGGATTATTGGTCTTCGGCTTATCATACTTTTGGGACCTATTTTTATATCTTTTTCTGCTATGATGGTGATGACTCTTGTCTCCCCTCCTTTGCTCCACCACATGTGTCCTTAATCTTTTTTGTCTTTACTTCTCTTGATCGGATTTTGTTTTTATCCTCAATGAGGACATGCGCGTTCTCTTATGTTTGAGTCGTTGTTTATAATCATTTTAGGATTGTGGAAGCTTTTCAATGAGGCAACCTGCCACATACTCTTCTGGTAGCTCGATGTTCTTATTATTTAAGTTGTCAAGCAGCTTGTGATATTCATTAATTTGATCTTGAATACTCATTTCATCAGACATCTGAAAATGTAGATAGTTAGCAACAACAAACTTTTATGTACTAGTATCTTTTACCATATATTTTTTGTTCATTTTTTCACAAATTTCCTATGCCTATTTTGAAGAACAATAGACATTAAACATATCATTGGATAATGTGCTGAGAATTGTGTGATGACAAACTTTATTAGCTTGTTTCCATACAGGAAACATTTTGTCATAATTCTTAGAACCAGACATTGGCTTGGGTTTAGAAAGAACAAAAGCAAAACTTAAAACATCTAAAGTAAAAAAAATATGTTCTTGCTAGTGTTTGAAGTGATAATTAGTAAATGTTTCAATCTTGAAGGTATCTGATAAGAACTTGGATTCAAGTGAAATAATAAAATGAGTTTGAAAAGCAACAAAAACAAATTGATTAGTAGCAGTTTGACTCGTATTTGCATCTATGATAATAAAAACAAAATTATCTTTAAGATTGTTATAATAAAAATAAAAAAATAGATTGAAGTATGAATGCAAAAAAGATTTTTATCTGAAACATGCAAAAACACTGCTCTTAAAGATAATTTCACCATCATAAACGAATTGTCATAATATAATAAGTTATGACGACTATCTTCCTAAAATACGACAGATCTTCTCACTAGTGTGCACTCCACAAATAGAGTAATAGAAATAACACAAGCTTATAATACTCAATAATATTAGTATACAAGGTGTAAGAAGAAGAAGATGATTTCTCTGAAATTTTGTCTGTACTTCTTTTTATTGAGATTTAAGAAACTCTATTTATATTGATTATGATTTAATGTCTCATAAATATGAAAATTAAGGTTGAAAAATGATGACTAATGATTATGACTGATGAGAATTAAAGAGGAAGATAATGATTGTAAGTGTTAGTTTCTCAACAGCTAAAAATGACTAGTTGTACTAATACAATCTGAAAAGTCTCAAAAAAATAACAAAAATAGCACAAACTTGTAATACCCAATAATATCAGTATACAAGTTGCAAGAGGAAGGAAACAATTTTTTTGAATTTTTGTTTTTATTTCTTTTTGTTGAAATGTAAGAAACTTTATTTATATTATTTTTAGTTTAATATCTTATAAATATAAAAATTAAGGTTGAAAAATAATAACAGATAATTATAACTTATGAATATTAAGGAGAAAGATAATAACTATAAGTATTAATTTCTTAACAGTTAACAACAATTAGTTTAACTAAAACAATTTGAAGAGTTTGAAAAAAATTTTGGATATAACAAAAAAAGTTACAAATTTATAATATCCAACAATATCAATATACAAAG
The DNA here is from genome assembly GCA_021464305.1 of Kandelia obovata. Taxonomy (NCBI): domain Eukaryota; kingdom Viridiplantae; phylum Streptophyta; class Magnoliopsida; order Malpighiales; family Rhizophoraceae; genus Kandelia; species Kandelia obovata. The sequence goes on from JADCRA010000363.1 coordinate 1,096,218, forward strand.
TGTAAGATGAAAAAAATGATTACTCTAAATTTCTATTTATACTTCTTTTTATTGAAAAGTAAAAAATTATATTTATATTACTTTTAATTTAATATTTTATTAAAATTAAAATTAAAAAAATAATAAGAGATGATTATAAGTTACGAGTATTAAAAAGAAAAATAATGACTATAAGTACTGGTTCATGGGTAAACCAGCCAAGAACCCAACTATGCGTGATATATTCTTTAAATATTTACTTTTATAAGATATACTATAATTGTTTTTTAATAAAATTGAAAAATAAAAATTTCAATTGGCTAAGTCATTCTTTGAAAGTACCGAAAACGATTTAATCTTGAGCCAAATGAGTTCCTTTGGCATGTGTCGTCCCACTTGTCAAATAGTAATTCTCCGAAGGCAATTCAGGTTTTGGGAAAAGAACAAGTGGGGCGTTTTCTGATATAGTTGACAGTGAGTATTAATCTGTTTCACGTTGTTCAAATCTCACCCAGTGATGCCATGTCTTGTTGAGTAAACTTGCATTACTATCCCTTTCCCATCCCCGTTATCTCATCCAGTGATGCTAGGGCCCATCCACGGGTTGTTCTTCCTGTACAACGGCAGCGCCAGTGGTCCGGAAAGCGAGAAGGTTTATTGCATCTGGAACCCTTCTGTAAGAAGGTACATTCGACTCCCTTCTGCCACTTCATCTTTTAATGTCGATTGGATGTCAAGGATTGCGTATGGGTTTGGTTTCGATGCTAAGAGTGGAGATTACAAGGTGGTGGCTTTAGCATATTTGAGAGTGAAAGATGGTTTTCGCGATATCCCCACTTGCTGGCTCTTTTCGTTGAAACAGGCCAGCCGGAGGACATTAGGTGCTGCTGAAGAAGCAAATTATTGCTTTGCTTCAGGTGACGGGGACTTCATAAATGGATCGCTGTACTTGGTGGCCGTGAAATGTAGTAACAAGGATCTTTGTGGCAGTTCTGTTCTGGCATTTGATATTGCATCTGGAGACTTTTAGAAGGATGGAATTGCCACCGGAACTGCTCCAGGGGTCTCACCAGTATAGTATTTTAGGGTTAAAAGGTTCCTCAGCTTATTTTGAATATGCTAATGAAGGTGCTTGGTTTCAGGGACCTCAAGTCATCAATCGCTACAGCATATGGGTGATGAAAGAGTATGGTATGGCCAACTCCTGGGTTGAGATGTGTACTTTTCAACGGATGGGCAGATTAACACGAATTCATCGATTTTGGGGCAACGGAGATGAGATTCACTGGCTTTATTTATGTATAAATAGGATTCATGCTTTACCGACTGCAATGGCATTGTGTTTTTATGTTGCAAGTGGGCACCTGTCCGAAGAGAGAGCGGGAAGGAAATGAAGGAAGATAATTGATTAAAAGCAGAAGTATATGGAGATGACAGGCCGTATGTTCTCTCACCATCTCCGTTATATTTTAGCATTTATTGTTGATTTTGCGTATAATTAATGAGTTGAATTTCGATTAAGGAAAGTTTCCAATCCACGGGGAGGTATAGGCAGTGGCTCAAGTCATGTTAAGCTTTTATATTTAGCAACCTGAGGCAGGTGATGTCCTGCCTGAATTATAGATCTGGCAATTCCGGTGGGGTAGAAGTTAAGGCCTTAGGGATTCAAATGGATTTATGATTTTGGGAAGGATTAAAATCGAAGAAAATATAATTTCCTGAAAAACCACTTGATGTTCATATGTCCCAATTGATGCAAGGAAGTCTGTAGATTTGAAGATGTGAGGATGGATTTTGTGCGTAAATTTAAAAAGAAAAAGAAAGAAAGAAAGAAAAAGAACAGAAAACAGAAAACAAAGGGTCTTGGTTTCTGATGTTTATATTCGTTAGTGTTGCAAAAGGAAAATTGTAAGTGTTTTGAATGCCAATTGTGCTAGTTGTTTTTCTTTTGGATCTATTAATTGTACCTTGTGGTTGGGGCATGGTGTTGATGATAGCCACTCCACTTCTCTAATGAGGTATTTCATTCCAATCCCAGTTCCCCTTTCCAAAACCCCATAGTTTTTTTTTTTCTTTCTTTTTCCAGATAAAAGAGATATAAAGGAAGAGTTGGATGAAGAAAATAAGTGAATTTTCTATCTTTGTTGACATATGTTAAAAGTTTTATTATTAACAAATTGCTTTGCAGCAGGTTTTAAGTAAAGTAATTTGGAGCAGTTGGCTAAGAATATTGTCTTTGGTGTTTAGTCCTCCTTAAAAACAGGGTTGACAAGCAGAACAGGGCTGCTGGAGATTTGGGCAACCATGCAGAGGGATAAAAGTTGTTGAACATCGTATGCAAAGCAATGTCTTCATTTTGTTTTGGTTGTGTTGTGATAGAGGTTGCCGTTGTTTTAGACCTAATGGGAGTATGTTTGAATTTTCAACTTAAAAATAGGTCTGGATTCAGCAGGATTATTGATTGGAATGTTGCATCTTTGGAATGATTTTTTTCTTTTTTTTCTTTTGGTTATGCCGTAATACATCTTCAAAATGTAGACTATTGCAAACAACCAATTGCAAAGCAAGCTGGCGGAAGGTTGGATGGAAGAGACAAAAAAAATATTAGGCTAAAAATAGATAGTCCGTTTTAAGCTTATAATAGATCCTCCATATATTTTTTCATCAAACATACCCAAAAAAAAAAAAAAAAAAAACTAATTGTGAAAATTTGAGAGAGGGGAGAGGAGGGTTTTTTTTTTTTTTATTATTCTTTAAAAAATAATTTTAAATTATATTTTTAATAAATATATTGAATTTGGACTAAAAGTTGTAATTATTTTTATATATTAATGCTAGTTTTTTTTTTCTTTAACAAAATTTTATAAAAATTAAAAATTACTTTAAGGGTTTAAAAAGAATTTTCTTTTTCAACCCGATTTCGGATGTTTAGGAGCGGGTACCGACCATGGTGGAGTTTCGATCCTTAAGCAAATTTTACTTTTTTTTTTTCAAATTATTCTCATCCAATCTTTTAATAAATAAATTCTAAAGAATATTAATAATAAGAGAAAATACAGATTTGGCAAGAACTTATTCCACCTGAATAATTCAACTAAATTTGCAACAACTCAAAACTAAAATAAAATTAACTTGAAATAAATGGAAAATCCATTAATACAAGAAGTGATTAACTCCAAAATTGGATGACTTTAATCTAGAAAATCAGAGCAACTTAAAAAAAAATTAAAAATTAATATTTCTAAAATTAGATAAATTTGAAATCTAATCTAAATCTTAAAATGAAAAATATTCAAAATTCAAATAAAATTTAAATTTAAAATATTAAAAAAATTAAATACCCCCCAAGACTTAATAAACTCTAAATTCAAAAAATTTAAAACTCGAATTATCCGAAACTAGAACCAATTAAACCCAGCGAATACAAAACTTGATGAATCAGTAAGCCAAAACAACTGTGACTCGAATTCATCCAAATTCGCCCATTTTTCAGCTCTAAGAAAATCCACAGATAGCCTGAGAGCTCTTTTGCTTGGGACTTCAAAGCCAGTGGATGTCATCTGTTGCACATTACATGTAATTTTGCAAAGTGTTCTGCTTTCTAGCAAACGCTAGGAAGAATCAGAAAAACTTGGGTCAATTCATTTTGGAGCACACACACTGGAGAAAAGGGTTCTGAAAAATAGTTACACGACTGTCAATTGGCCAATTGGCGACTTCTTAATTTTGCTTCAAAAACAACCAAGAAGGCTGGCGTAGTCCCATGCGCACAACTTGTTAAGAAGAAAAGTAAAAGGAAACATAAAAGTAAACAGTACAACGGATTGCAGCAAATGTCTCTACCCCTTTTAGAATATCATTTGTGTTGTAAATGTCCCTAACCTCTTTAGAACTTCACTACTTAATTAAGCTTCTTACTAATTGTAATCCACAAGACAGGAAGAAGATTGAAGCAAGCATCATAAATATAACAACAATCCTTGAAGCATCTAGTTCTCAAATTGAAGATATTATGGGAAAAAAAAGGCTCCCTAAAAGTCCAAATGTCTATGACAGAGTAATCATTGGGAAACAATTGCCTAATTTCATTAGAAAAGTAATCATCTCCATCTCCTTCTGCCTCTAGTCACTGATCTTCCTTCTTTTCCTTCCTGCTTTCTCTTGACCCACTACCATCAAAAAAACACAATGCCATTGGGGTCAGTAAACCAGTGAAATACTGTTAGATGCACTAGACAGAGGATTGGAATATGGAGCTAGGCTCTTCATAGGAGACAGCTCCACTTTCTTTGTCAAGCAAAACTAGACTCTCAGTATAGGAGCAGATACGCGTAATACGTGGTTGGGCGTCACCTCCAAAACTTTCGCACCTTTGGGTCTTGGTATCATACAGAGAAAGACGCTCCCTACCAGAGTAACCCTCTTTTTCAATTAAAATATCATCTCCGTTTCTCCAAAATCCATAAACCCACGACAATTTTTCCATCGGTGCAAAAGTCCACGCCTTAATCCATGAATTGGCCATACCATACTCTTTCATCACCCATATGCTACGGCCATTGAAGCCTTGAGGTCCCGGTATCAGATCATCTACGGCTTTATGATAGTCAAAACAGGCTAGTGAACCTTTTGTTTCTAAGATGCTATACTTGTGAGGCCCAGGTCTCCTTAGCAATATCAAACGCCAGGACAAAAGTGCAGAAAGGATCCTCGTTTCTATACTTCCTAGACACCCAATGCAACGCTCCATTTAAGAAGAGCCCATTGCCTGAAACAGAGCGATGCTTTGTTTCTTCAGGAGCAGCTAATGTCCTCCAGCTGCCCTGTTTCAGGGAAAAGAGCTGGCAATAGGGGGTATCCGAAACAACATCTTTCCCCACACTGAAATATACTAAAACCACCACCTTGTAATCTTTATTCTGATAATCGAAGCCAAACCCACGAGCAATCAGTTTGATTTTATCAGGGAAAGTGGGTAAACGGAGTCGAATGTGCCTTCTAACAGAAGGGTTCCAGAAGCAATAAAGCCTGTTTCTTGTCGGAACATCGTCTCCGTCGTTGAAAAGGCAGAACAAGCCGTGGACCGGCCCGAGGATGATAAAAAACGAAGGTTGCCGGAATGGGTAGGGGATGATACGGTTATCGTCGAAAGATTGGGGGTCACAATGGCGAGACAAGACCCTTCTTCTCTGGGTGAAGCAGAAGTGGTAGACGAATATCGAAGGCTGAGAACTTGATGAAGAAGAAGAAGAAGAAGAAAAGGAAAGGTGGGTGGATATGAATTGGGGGGTTTTGATTAGAGAGTACCATTGTTTGCAGACGGACGTGCAGCGGATGATATCCACGACTGGAAGTCTCGCGAAGATCTTGAATACCAAGATATCTTCGGGAAGAAGATGGAGATCACCCAACATCTCCATTTCTTTGCTTTTCTTCTTCTTCTTCTTCTTCTTCCCTTTTTCTCTCATTCCCGAATGGGTTTTACGCCGTTTCTGACTTCCGAGCATGGGTCTGCATAATAATACGAAAGTTGGATCAATTACATCAAGCACATTGTATTTTATTAATTTAGGGTTTAATTTAATAAGATATCATGTAATAATTTATATATATATAAAATACAAATATAAAATTTTATTTATAATAAATTAATATATTAAACTCTTCCTATAATAAAAAATATTTAATTCTACTTAAATAAATATTAAAGTCATATTAAATTAAATTTAACTAATTAATTTATACTTAAATATTAATTTATTAATAATATGAAATTATATACACTTAATTATTTTGTTTTTACTTAAATATTAATTTTTAATTTATAATAAATTTAGATTAACTTTCACATTAAGATTAGGTCACAATTTTTTGTACAACCAACCCCTTTATTTAGCCCTAATTTCAAGAATTTTGTAATTTCTAAGTTTTTAACATATCTTATTTTTAAAAATATTAAATTAACTCACATAAAAAATATGAATAAATGAATTAGATAAGATATAAATATTAAATTACATAAATGAAAAAAAAAATTATAACAAGAAAGCAATAAAAATTTCAAAAATCAGGTTTAAGTTTTTAATTTTTGTTTAAAAATTACAAATATGTTCTATACGTATCACCCCACAAGTCCAACACACACTAATTCTGTACCGCATTAGTGTCTAAACTTTTCTCTTGAAATGTTTTTGGTTGACATGTTTTGCTATGTCGTCCATTCCGTAGCATATCCCTTCATGCCAACACGTCTGTTTTCATTGCATTATTTTCTTCTTTCCTTGTGAATTTGCATTACTTAATCAATACACACACCATTCACACTACCGGCAACAATATCAATGATCGGGTAAGAGAAGCTACAATGCCTATCCTTGGTTAATGTATTAGCAAGCACTGGAAAGAAATCTTAATGCAGAAGGAGACCCTTTCCTTTCAGAGGGAAGGGAGTTAAAAGGGCAAGTGTGATACCAACCGAGCTACATACCCCACGAGCCAAGTAGAGCATGCATGAAGGAGTCAGTCAGATGCTTCTTCTATTCTTTTATTTGGTGCACCTGCGAACAAGGACTAGTTTTACTCACTCACCAAACGACTCGAGGTTGCTTGATTATTGTCACAACACACAATTGGTAAGGCATACGGTATGAACCTCAATTCTTCTAGCGATCGAGTGATCAACTACTTCATAATTTGGTTTTGGGGGATTAAAAGATAAAAGATCAAGTGGACAGCCAATTAAGGTACTCGACATGAAATATAGATAATTTGAAGAAATGGATCACAAGTGCTGACGCTGAACACGTAATAATAGGACAAACAAGTGGTAAAAGAACTTGCTTATTCAAATTGGCAATGCAAATGATGTTACCTCCATACACAACACTGATTGCAATCGTATGTGAAATCATGAGATATTCAAAGTTACTTTATCAATCCGAATTCACTATCTGGTGGAACAAAAGTAACAGTCTTTCCTGAATTAAATCTGGTCAAATTTACACATAGATGGAATGTGTCATCATCAAGCTACCATCAATAAGCTCAATTGTCTGGCCACTACATAAAATGGCAAATCCTAAGATTAATTTAGTAGAGAAAACAAAGGTGATATGCTGAAGTCTATGACCATCACCTAGTTTATCGAGTTGTTTTATATGTATTATAGCAAAACCAGAATGCATTACTGAGCAAATAGCAGAGAAATGAGCAGACTAGATAAGATAGAAATGAACTTCAAAATGAACAAAAATTGGGAAAGAAACATGGTTTTGACAACAAGGCCAAAGAACTAGGAATAAGGAACTCCTTAAGTTATTGTCTCACATCAAATTTAATAAGAGATCATCAGAATAAAGCAGCATTGAATCATTTCTATGACATCCACGTAAATTATCTAAATCAATTTCTTGTGGACTGATAGAGAAAATAAGAAATAAAAGCATCATAAATTTATTTATTTATTTATTTTTTTCTGTTGAAAACAGAACAAAAGATAAAGGCTTTAGAGCCAGAAGAGAATAGGACATGATGCAATCATAATTGAGAAATTGTAAGACATGGGATGGCCAGAACCATTCCAACTTCATGGTATGAAACACAATGAAAGATGTAAGCAAATGATGTAATGTGATAAAGAACTATAACCAGAAAGAAAAGTTAGGCTCATGAAGGAAGGCATCTATGACTCTTTCTCAAGGCCAGTTTCATATTTTAGACAATATATTATGCCATGTACTCCAGCATATGTTGCAACTCCTTTAACAAACTGTCAAAAAAATTAGTAAAGCAAAAATAACACAGAAAAGGCATGGAAATAAACCATTTGGTAGGTGGTTTTTCCTTTTTGTCATTCAAATTCAACTTGAAAGCCAGAGAGGAAGCACCTCATAAGAATCTTCCCCATCACATCACATTGTAGAACACTACCTACAAATACTGTGTTCATTATGAGAAATCAATAATAGTGGAAATACTCAAATAAATAGAATAACTACACAAAACTGAGCAAAGATTATTCCTCGCCTTTTGAAGACATGAGAAGTTTTACACTTTCGACAATATACAGAAAAACCTGCAAGAAATGGACGTGCAAAGATCCAGCAAACCGTACCAATTCCACTGCATCAAGAGGCAAGGAAAATATGGCACCTCTCATTCTTTTTATAAACAAGGCCCTCTCTGCGCCAAACAACAGCACCTGCTACTTGTAATGTAGCATTGGGAATAGGTTTATCCGTGGACTACAACGTGAAAAAATACTTAGCATCCTGAATTCATGAACTTCTGCTGTTTAACTAGTACATCACATGAATAATCCTAAATGGAAAAATACCTATATGCTTCTTATCGAACCTTTGATGAAAAAGGTTAGCGCACTCCTTCCTCAGTTATGTAAAGCTAGAAAATCTAGGGAGCAAGGTTTTGAGGATAACCGTAGTCCATGTTTTCTGCCAATTTGAGGAAGATTCCAATTATTCATTAACTTGCATAATGAGTTCAGCATTGAAAATAAAATTGATGATTGGTGTTTCGTTTGTTCAGAATTTGTTGAAGGAAGTTGGTGCTGCCGATATGCTTTGTGCTGCCGTATTCTTTGGTTTTTGGTTTCTAGCTTTCCACCAAAGTTAGTTAAGCTAGTTAATAGTTAATTAAGTTAGCCAAGAGTTAGTTAACATGAGTGCAGGAGAATAATTTCAGTTTATATTAGCTTAATTCACTAAATTTTTATTTCTATTACAATATATTAATAATTTAAATTAAATATTATGATTGCAGTTCAAATTTATATTTAAAATTTGAAATTTGAATTGCATTGACCCACCGGTGGTTAAAAATTATGTTTTTAAATTTGAAATAAATAATGTAATCAAAATAATGATGGATAAAACCACGAAAAATGATCAATGAAATTATGATGAGGTAGTTTTTCTTAGAAGCTTTTTGCTTCATCTTTCCTTTTCTTTTTGTTCTTGTAGCATAGGCATAAAGTGAAACACAAAACTTACAACAGTGACATTAGAGTATTTTAGCTTAAGAGGAACTTGTTAGACTTAGAAAAAGAGCAAAAAAAAAATGCAAATGCAAGAAAAAAACATGTGCGGAAGTGCAAATATGGAATAAAAGTTTGCAAATGTTTATTACATAAGACATAATAAGATTTTTGGGATGACTTCTACAAACTTTTCCTCACTTCTACCACTAAAACTCATTAGAGAAAATTATCTTTAGTGGATTGTGATGATGAATACTTACCTCAAGACTTTCGTCCTATAAAAAGTCATAGAAAAAAAAAGAGAAAAGATATCTTTACTCCTAGCAAATCTAACAGTGACACAATAAAAAATCACAGTAAGTTAGTGTCCAAGCAATTCAAAGCCTTAACCTGTATATATGCTGTTGTTTTAGAGGTTGTGTTTAATAGAATAATGAATTTTAAAACAACTAACGATGCATTAGAAAGGTTGAGAGAAGAATAGGCTTGAAAGAACAAAAACTATGTAGTTGTTCAATTTGAGAAAAGAGTTTGAGTTCTTAAAGATAAAGGAGTTTGAGACCATCAAGGATTATGGAGACGAACTTATCAAGCTTATAAATCAAATTAGGATCCTTAAAGAGGACTTCCTAGATTTTAGAATTGTACAAAAAGTTCGAGTAAGCATACTAGAAAAATTTAAGCTAAAGATATCTTTACTTAAGGATGAAATAAACCTCTCAAAGATCTCCTTGTTTGAGTTAATTAGTGCCTTACAAGCTTAAGAACAAAGAAAATTGTTAAGACAGAAGGAGACCTCCATTGAGGGTGCTTTTATAGCTAATCCCTTAAAAAAGTCATAACAACAGAAGAAGAAATAGCCTACAAAACAACAAATAAAAGGGGGAGAAAGTAGTACTGGTGGCAAGCAAGTCTATCCTTCATGTGAGTATTGTAAAATTATTGGTAGAGGTTTAATATAGTATGTAACAATGTAATGAAAAAGGAAATAGAGAAAAAAATTTCCCAAAGAAAAGGAAGTCTAAACAAACTCAATAGCAACAAGCATGACTGGCAAACGATGATCTCATATAAGTTGAAGAGCAAGTCTTTGTGGTTAGTAGTTGCATAACTAAAGCAAACATTAAGATATGGTTGGTTGACAGTGGTAGTTCAAACTACATGTCACCAAATCTTAAAATTTTTAAACACCTTAATCAATCATTTGCATTAAAAGTAAGGATTGGTAATAAAGGCTTATTGAGAGTCAAAGAAAAAAGAGATGTTGTAATTCAAACTCAGTTAAGGATAAAAATCATCTTTGATGTGTTGTATATTCTTAAAATCAATCAAAATCTCCTTAGTCTTGGTCAAATTTTGGAGAAAGGCTTTCCATTGCAATTTAAAAACAAGATATGTACCATTTATGATGCTCTTAGAATGATGTTGTTTGTTATACCTATAGAAGTCAAGGGCTTTCACTTGGATTTGAGGCAATATAAGAATATGCAATGCTAGTTATCTTAACATAATCAATCTTATGGTACAAGAGATTAGGGCATATATGCTATACAAAGATGTTGAAGTTTCACAAGAAAGTGATAATGCATGATTTACCCAATATATTTGAAAATGATGTTATCTGTCAAACTTGTCAACAAGGAATAAGCTAAATTGTCTTTCTTAACTTATTAAGGCCATATAACCAAAAACAAGTTGAAACTCTTGCATAGTAATATTTATGGTCCTATATGTGCAAATTTACATAATATAAGCAAGTACTTTCTTACTTTCATAAATGATTTCATAAGATTTTGTTAACCTTTTCTTTTGAAACAAAAATCAAATACTGCAAAGGTGTTTTAAGATTTCAAAGCTTGAATTGAGAACCATACAAGTAGCAATATCAAAGTTATTAGATCATATGATGGAATTGAATATACTTTAAGTTCCTTTAAACAAATATGCTCAATAATTGGAATCTAGCAATAATTCACAGCTCCTTACACTCTTAGCAAAACAGTGTAAGTAAGAAGAGGAATAGGATAATCATGAAAATGTCTAAGTATTTACTTCTTAAGAAAGAAATGCATAAAAGGTTTAGGCGTAAAGTAATGATTACAACTTATTTCATCAACATACTTTCAATTAGGGTTTTGCCTGGAAAAAATTCCCTTTTAAGTTGGTTTTGGAGAAAACCTTCTCTTAGCCATCTATGAGTATTTGATAGCATTTACTACACATATATTTTTGAAATAAAAAAGATAAGCTGAATTCCAAGGAAAAAATAAATGTGTTTGTGGGTTGTACAAACACACCAAACAACTACGGGGTGTTTAATTCTCTCACAAACAAAATCTCTATTAATAAAAATGTTATATTTGCAGAAAATGAGACATAAAATTAGAAGAAAGTAAATGTTAAGATTCCTTTATCTTAATCAACACAACCATATCAAATTTCTTTAAGGATAACTGAATTCTCAGATGACTCCTTAAAAGACGAGCTAATAGATCACACATCAACAACAGGAACAAAGTCTTTTTTTGATATCTATGAAAAAAGTTTTGTTACTAAACTTAAACCATCAAGTTATATTGGGGCCTCAATTGATCCAAATTAAAGGAAAGCCATGGAAGTTGAGACTAAAGCATTTGAAAAAAAAAAAAAACAAAACTTGGATCGTGGTGGATAATCCAAAAAAACAAAAAACTTATAGGAATTAAATGAGTTTATAGGGTCAAGATAAATCCAAATGAGACTAGTGGCAAAGGATTAAGTTTAAAAGTATGACATTGACTACTTTGAAACATTTGCCCCTATTTTTAGATTAGACACCATTAAACTACTTTTAGCGACTGTAGCATAAAAAGATTGGGAGGTTTATCAATTTGATGTATAATCTATCTTTTTAAATGGTAAGTTGCAAGAATAAATCTTTATTGAGTAGTTAGAGGGTTTTCTTAAAGAATGTTTAGAAGACAAAGTCTACTTACTAAAGAAAGGCCATTTATAACTTAAAGTAGGCACCTAGAGCCTGACACAACAAAATCAATGACTACTTATTGAACCTTGCATTCATCAAATGCAAGAATGAAACCACTTTGTATGTGAAAGTTGGAAAGTTGGTTTTGTTGATAGTTCCAATCCATGTTGATGATTTTCTAGTCATTGGAAGCAACTTAAGACAATTGATTATTTCAAACATGACATGATAAACATGTTTGAAATGGCTGACTTAGGTTAATCAACTTTTTCCTTGGATTGAAAGTGAAACCAATCAAAGATTAAATATTTGTGAGTCAAAAAAAAGCATACAACAAAGCTTCTTGAAAGATTTTAGATGGTGAATTGTAAGAGCAAGCAACTGCTGCACAATTAACAGTACAAGTTGTGTATTTGGCTACTATTGTAGTTTTAAAGCAAACGATCTAGTTGAGGAATATGTTAGTTAATCTAGATTAAGTACCAACTAAACCTATTGTGATTTATTATGACAATTAAGTTGTCATTGCAATTTCCAAAAATCTAGTGCAATATGAAAAAACCAAGCACTTTCTATTAAAGAATCATTTTGTCAGAGAAACTCAAGAAAACAATGAGGTTATGCTAGTATTTTGTTTTTCACGAAAAGCAATTAATAGATATTTTGACTATACTTATCCATAAAAAATGGTTTATGGAATTAAGAAACTAGTTGGGATCTAAAGTAATAGCACCAAAAAGAAGTGTTGAAGGAAGTTGGTAGTGCTGATATGCTTCTTGTCATTTTATTCTCTACTTTTTGGTTTCCAGCTTCTTACCGAAGTTAGTTAAGTTATTTAATAATTAATTAAGTCAGTTAACAATTGGTTAGATTAGTTAACATGATTGCTAATGAACAAGTTTATCTTAACTTCACTAAATTTTTGTTTATATCATAAGTATACTAATAATTTAAATTAGATATTATGATTGTACTTCAAATTTGTATTTGATATTTAAAATTTGAATTGCATTGATGCACTAGTAATTGAAAATTTTTTAAATTTAAATTTTAAAAGAATGATATAATTAAAACAATGATGTATAAAGTCATAAAAGATAATCAATGAAATTATGATCACGTGGCTTCTCCCAAATGTTTTATGCTTCATCTTTCCCCTTCTTTCTATTCTTTTAGTATAGGTAGAGAGTGAAACACAAAACTGACGACAGAATCGTATCAAAATGTCAAAAGCAATACAGAAGATTTCAACCAAAATTGAAAAGGAAAGAACAAAGGAATGCAAAATCATGCAATTTAAGGAGCAACATTCAGATACCATCTAAAAGCTCATAAATGAGGACAAAATTATTTCTGATATGGCATCTTCATCAAAAGCCCCAACAAAGTATGATTTGAGCGATGCCACAGCCTACACTCCATACAAACAGATGGGCATCAGAGTCAGCTAGAGAAGAAAATGTTCCACTCGTTCTTTTCTCAAAACCCAAAATGCCTTCAGACAATTACTCTTTGATAAGGTGGACAAGATATGTTAAGTAATTCATTTGGCTCCAAGACTGAATCTTCTGTGGCATTTTCGATAATGAGGATGACTGACCAAATTAGCACAATTATATAGCAAGAAAAATTACTTGCTATAGTCATCAAACTGATTGGATGATTTCTATATTATCCTAATTAATTTCTTTTAAACCCGTAAATAACCTAGATGCAAGAAAAAGATTTCACAGAAGCCTTCCCAAACACAAAATATACTCATTGTCATTTACGCAAATGATAGACCCAAATCAGAAAATAAAATTAAAAAAAAAAAAGAGAGAGACAATCAACTATCTTAACAACAAACGTGAATGCACAGTTTAGTTAGCATTACTGCTGATAATAATCACAGCATAGGCATTGCTGATTCTCATGTAAATGAAGGAGCGGCCTCCAATCTTCCATACCAGGCATGTGGCATGTTCTTTTGTTTGCATTATCTGCATCTGGAAGGCATCCACCATATTTCCACGGCAAGAAACGAGTATCTCTATTATGACACGATATCTTGCAATATGGTGCTACAAGACTACAACCCATAATGCTCTCGAGCCATGAATAAAACCGAAGTGACAGTGAGAAGATAAGGAGGAAAAAAAAAATTAAATTAGTAAAATGAGAGATAAGATAACTTTTAATTTTAAAAATAAAATAATTTTTTTTTTTTTTAAAAAAAAAAACAGAGAGAAACAATTGCCCTTCCAAGAAGAGCAATGACTTAAAGAGTACATTCCCACAAAAAGAAACAACACTTGTCATCAAATGCTGCTAAGCATTGGGAGATGCAGACGAGTCTGAATACTAACAAGAATAGCCCATTGAAACGCTTTTGATAAACATAAGTTGTTGCCTGCATTGACTTCGAATATTCCCGTTTCTTTTGGCCAAAACAAAAGACCAAGACTGAGACTGGCCTTATTATGCCTGTCACATTGACAATCAAAATTAACCGGTCACTGTCAATCAACGCCAGACTAAATATCCCTTAAGACGGAACAAAATGTCACCAACCCTAATGGATTAATTAGTCTCTGAGCACAACAGAGCACCCAAACTCAAAAGTTAGACAGTAAGAGGCCATTTCCACAATTCAATCCTATGACCAAAAGTGACAATGAAGCAACGTTCTCGTTACACTAAAAGGCTCGTCCTTCAAAGAAAGGAGTCAACACACCGAGAAAGACATTTAATCTCCCTTTAAAACAAAAGCACTTTCTTAACAATATTTCCTTCCATGAAAAAACAAACCCATCAAGTCCCAGCTAAATGCAATAAACACAAAAAATAGAACTCTCAGCTCAAAAACTTTATACTTTTGAACTTATTAAAAATGCCAAATAACTAGAAAAATCACCACCTCCACGAAATTCAAACAGCCGATATGAATCACCATTTTTCAGAACATACAGTGTCTGTCCATACATACAGATAATTGTGTGTGTGTGTGTGTGTGTGTGTGTGTGTGTGTGTGTTTTTATGTTTGTAAGTATGTATGTATACATTGCCCGACATCGTCTCCATAAAGGCGGTTAATGAGAACCTCGCCACCGAGATTCAAGAAGCAGCCACCCACGTCTGAGAGAATCTGAAGCTCGACGGGTGGCTCTGATTCAATGGTCCCAATACCAAAACTCACCTCATAGTGCACATGATTGTGTCGCACATACTCGGCATTGCCATTTTGTTGTGAAAAAAATGGAATGTTCTTACAGTTGCATGGTTTTTTTTTTTTTTCTTAGGCTTATAGTCAGAGTGATTAACACACATTGTCTATGTCTCGCACGCGCGGGATGTCCTAAACAATGGAATTTTATAACTGTTAACTATACTGATGTATACCCATTTTTTATTTTGGTTACAATTTTTAATTTTAAAAAAATGAAATCAATCGAACTTATCAAAATATTTTATTTTTTTATTACAATAATACTAAAAATTATTAGCAATAGAACTATGCATGACAAATAAATGTCACTAAAGTTTTATTATTGTGTTAAATGATATCTTATTTGTTCTTCTCATAACAAAAATCTTTTTTTTTTATTTTATGTAATGATAATCATAATTATTTTAAGAAAAACACAACAAAGTTATAGATTTTTTTTCATTCAAATTAGAATGGTTAATTTTTTGTTGAAATTAACTTTTAACAATTTTTTAGCCCAACAAAAGTTTAAGTTTGAAACTAAATTTTAAAATAGTCAAATAAAAAATTTCAATTGAGTTTAATTTTCGTGGTTAACTGAAGCGTGAAATCCATAATTTAGTGGAAAGTATAGCCAAAGAAGCATGATTTGTATTCACTAGAATTTCCTAATTAGTGCAACCAAGCGCTAAATTAGATTTTTGTAACAATGAATAAATGGTATTATCGTTCGGGCTGAAGGAGGACTTGAGTTAACCTAAAGGTGTATTATAAAAGAGTTTTGATTATACAGATAAACAATAATATAAATTCATTAGATATATAATTTAATACTATAATATATAAATAATATTTTATATTATATTTTACATTAATATCTATTTGACCCCTTTTGGTATAAAGGTAGCCAAGTTGTACATGTAATTGTGAGTTCGGCAAGTGTGCCACCAACTATTTTATACATGACTAGAATACTGGAAGTAACTCAATATATTTTATTAAAACTTTTAGGTTTCAGAAAAATAGTTACGTTTAATTATTATTACAACCAATTCAAATGCTTGTGACAAGTGATTGTATTACTGTTCATCTATTTTTATTTATACGCTTCTTATATATTGATATTTTGTTTATTTTTCTGTCTTTTATAGGTATGATTTATTATAAAAGCACATATATTAGAGTTTTAAGAATTTGGATAATAGTAAAAAAATAAATGGACTTTTTGAAGTTTTAAAAGAAATTCATATGCATTTTATAATAATCTTGCATACAAAAAAATGATATTAGAATTTTTGTAAGATTTTGAAAAAGGTTCAAATGCTTTTTATGACAATTTTTTGCATTAAAAGATAAAATGAACTTTTTTTTTTCAAAATTTTAAAAAATATTTGAATATTTTTTTTATGAAGATTCTTCCTAATGAATGATAAAATAGATTCTTCTTAATGTTTATTATTGAATATTTATCCATTACTGCTTGATTTTAATTTTATTCCTTAACTTGATTATGGTGTTGAGTTCCATCTTAAATGGTTTATGTGTTATTATATCTTTAAATTTATGACTTGTTTTCTTTTACTACAATAAATTACCAGTTTGCTAAGGGAGCATTCATTATATTAGTTCCTAAAAACTTAGAGTTGAGCTAGATTTTTTTGTTTTTGGCTTTAATTGAAAGTATTAAGTGTAATGTTTGATAAAAATGGAAGAAAAGATCATAAGGATCTCATAATCTTTTTATGGGTATTTTTATTCCTACCATTTAAAATTTGAGGAAGTTGTTTCTCATTTTAGGTGGTTGGCTAAACATTTTTTAGATGTTTTAGTATTATTTTTTTTTTGTTAGCTTTTCTTCTATAACCTTAAATGCTCTTTTGATCATCCTATCTTGTTGTGTCTTTTATTGCTAAATGCTTTTAATACCTTTAACTTTCTCTTAATGGAAGTGCTCTCTTTTCTCTCTTTTGTGAATGCTCTTTTTTTTTTTCCTTTTTTTTTTCATTTGTTGATGTTGATCTTATGATTAATGACCCCCTTTAATGCAAAAGGAATTATCCTTCTATAAAGAAGCTTGCTTGATTTTGATTACTTTTTGTTAAATAGTTAAAATTGACTTGCTTTTTATTAAATGATTAAAATCAATAATTATTTTTGTTGAACAACTTAAATTATTTTTATATATATTTAATATTTTTTAAGTTATTAATTTGTTGTATTTGTACTTTGATAAGGTTATTAGGCCTTGAATAAGGGATAAAAAGTCTCTTGGTTTGCTGATATTACCACTTATATACTATATATTAGACTTTAAGTTGGATGTTAAACTTTATAAATTAAATTGTAGTAATTCAATTTGTTTTTGCTTTTTTTTTTGGTTTTTTTCATTTTCTTTTTTCTACATTTTTTTCTTTTTGTATCCAAATAAACAAATCACAATTTAATTACAATTGTATTTCATCTATCAATTAGCTCAAGATGTGTCTGAACATGAAAAAGAGTGAAAGTGAGGTCATTTTCAATTAAGATGAACAAAATAGAAATACAATAATATGTTATATTATTTATTTTTTTACATTGTATAAAATATTATTTATGTAATATAAAATATTTTATAAATAATATAAAACTTTATTATGTCAAAATAAGTACATGAGATTTGTATCTAAAAAAAAAATCTCTTATAAAAATTAAACTAACTTTTGAAAAACTATGCAAGTTATTGTAAGATGTTTTCATTAAGCCATCTCCAATTATATTCAAATATCAATTTTATCAAGCTTCTAAAGGTGCTTCAACTCTATATATGTTAAACTGAATGGACATAGTCTTACACCATAAATTAAATACATATAAAATATATGAATTAAAACAAAAAATCTCCATATCTAAAGTTGATTAATCATAAGATAGTCACATTCATTAAATTATTTTGTTGATAAAACTACATTACTTGCTTAACGGGAAATGCATTAAGTGGTGATTTCAAATTAATGAAATAAGTTTTGAATCATAAATGATTTTAGATATGATTGCAATCAATGTTATATATTTAGGTAATTACTTTTACAAAGGTTATATTATGATAGTAATATAAGAATTATAAGATAAACATTGAACATAAAGTCCTTAAGCTTTTTTGTAGTGTTAATTTCACATGTTTTTGTTTGATTCTATTTTAAAGTTATCTTATTCTTGTTAAATAATTAATAAGATATTTTATAATTTTCACAAAAAAAGTTAATGTAGACATTATTAGTGCTAAGATGATTTTATAATAAAAACAATTAGCTAATATGTTAAAAATGAGTACAAACAAATATTTTTTTAATAGTAAATATATGAAAAAATAATTAAAATTTAATTACCAATAATGAGATTTAGATTCGACATTTTACAATATAAACTTATTAACAATTTACATTACATTTGAAAATAAAAGAAAAAGCATCACTAATAATTGAATCTTATTACAATTAATCTCTTTTTTATTATGTATTAATAAAAATTACAAATAATTACAAAAATTTTAATATAAATATGTAAAAAAATCAAATTAACATTAACTTAAAAGTGAAGAAATTTTTTTTTAGAGGTGAATTATTTATTGGGGTTGATTTTTCTTAATAATTGTATGAGATTTTACAAAAAAAACAAATCCCTTTATATATTTAATAAATCACAAATTTGCTAGAAATTTTAGCCTTTATAAGTATGATTATGTTTTAATCATTGTTTTTAGAGATAATAAGTCATATTTATTCAACTAGGAAGAATTTGTACATCAATATCAATAAGGTCAAAACAAACTTGTAATTAGCTTTACATCAAACAAAATTTCCAAAAATATATAAAGACTATTTGACTAGATAATATCAAATAAGTTGCTTTGTTTACTTATTTGATTCATAGAGAAACTAAAAAAAAAACGTAATTGTTCTTATATCCTTTGCTAGTTTTTCTAGGCTAAAAGTCTTACATGGAGGTGATGAGATTACTTTGACAACAAAAAGATTATTTGTCTCTCGGCCACTTGAGGTAGCTCCATAAGATCTGCTTGTTAAAAAACACACCAAATAGTAAGAATCTTTACAATTTTTAGTGTGAATGATTCAGTTAAGGTTGTGTTGGTAACCAAGATGACTTGCCCTATAAAGTTCTAGAACACCATTCCTAGCCTTATCTTGTCTGATTGCATAGCAGTATCAATATTGCTTTTAACAATTTTTAGTTGTTAATGACACCTAATGAAGTACATAACCTTTATGACAATAAAGTTCTTATTCATCTTAAGTTCTTATAAAATCCCCATGGAGGTTCATGGCAACTTTAATTAACTGCCTAAGGGCAATGGTTTTTCCTTTTATGAACTATTTATTCCAAAAGTGCCAAATTGACTATACCACCATTTTCACTATTTTGGTAAACCCAAGCTCTACATCTTGAGTTTAAACTGGTCCATGAAACATTGAGGGACCATTTCTCATGTATGAAGACCAGTTGTATATAAACATTAAAGAAGGGTTTGTAGTATAGTTTCATTAGTTTTGCCATACCAAACATAAGATAGGTCAATTAAGATCACTTTATGACCAGTTTCTCTGTCATATCTCTAATGAAACTTTTCATAAGAAGTGCTTAATTTTGTTTAGCATATATAGTTTTCATAATTTTTTCCATCTACATATGTCACCTAAAGAGGAAGATAAGGCATTTGAATTCCTCCCGAAATGAGCTTAAGTCAACTTATATGCACTTTTGATAGTATAATTGCTAGTGCAATTATAATGCCAAATTAATCTATCTTTTGTATCTTAAAAGTTAGGTGGAATAAATAAGATATATTTTCTTTCACTTGACATAAATATTTGTTTAATCAAACTTTCTTGCCACCATTTAGTGTCATTGTTAATCAAAGCAAATACCTTATCTAATACTAGGGAAGAGTGTGGAAATAAATTCTTAAAGTCATTTTGATTGGGAAGCCATGGATCCTTCCATATTTCAATTTTTTGGCAATCTCTTCCTAGTCAACAAAGGCCTTATTGCATAAAAGGACAAGCTTTGAGAATGCTATGCCACATATAGCTTTCTCTATAACCTAAAATAGCCTCAAAAATTTTTTTGTGCAAATAGTATCTTATATTTAGTATCCTAACCAAAAGTGAGTTTTCATTAGTCACTAATCTCCATGCTTGCTTGCTTAGCATGACTTGATTAAACATTTGAAAATCTTAGAATCTGAGTCCATTATCCCCTTCCAAAAGTTAGCGTCACTAAAAATGTCTAATAAATTTTTTGTTCCAAGTCTAAGCTTCCCCACCAAAATCGAGTAGCTAGGTAAGACACCTCATCATAGAAATATTTAGGAAGTTGAAAGAAATTGATGATATATGTGGAGATCACTTGTACTACTACTTTGATAAGAACTTTTTTATCCACTCTTAATAAATGATTTGCATTCCATTTGCTAAGTTTCTTCCAAATTTTTTCAAACACTATGTTGAATTTTTTTTTTTTTTTTTGAAGCTACCCATGGCCATAAGAAGACTAAGGTATTTTTACAGGCATTTTACAATCGTTACTCACAAGCATTCTTAAATGACATTTTTTTTTTGCTCAACTCATACATTATAACTAAATGAGAGTTTTATTTTCTCCGAATTAATTTTTTTTCGCTAGATGCTTGTTCATATTTAGAAATAAAAGATTTAACTGTTGGCATTTTGGTATTATGGTAATTGTGAACATAAAATTGTTGTTAGTGAAAAAAAAGATGGGTTATAGTTATGGCTCTACAACTAACCTTTACATTATGTTTTTAGTTATCTTGGGTTGCACGATTTAGCATGAGGAACAATCCCTTAGTAGAAAGTAGGAAAAGATATGGTGAAAAGACATCCCTTGATGCAATGCTCTAATTGGTTTAAAAGTCTCTCTCGACAACAAGTTGACCACTATAGAGTAAAAAATGGTCCATACATATCTTATAATTAGATACACCTATAAATTAGCAAAACCCCCTCTTAACATATCTTGCTCCAAGAAGTTTCATTCCACCTTATCATAGGTTTTGCTTATGTCAAGTTTTAGAGCAATAAAAGCTTTCTTACCTAAGTACTTATGTCTCATGTTATGAAAAATCTGATAGGCTATCAAAGCATTGTCATTAATAAAACGATGAGGAATAAAGGCATTTTGAGATTCAAAATAACTTATGGAAGAATTAGCTTTAACCCATTGGTAATAATCTTTGTTATGATCTTGAAGGTTATATTATGAAGACTAATAGGCTTAAAATCTCTACAAAAGACTGAAGATATCACTTTAGGCACCAAGCAGACGTGTATAATTAAAAGTTGAAGGACCACCACCATTGAGAGTTATGACTTACGAGGACTAGTTGTACCACTATCTCTCCTTAAAACTAATATAGTGCCTAAAAATAAGAAGAGAATATAATGTTATCTAATTTTGTGACAACAGTGTTTGCCCATTCTTAACAATAATTTTTTGAATCTAATTATTTTTTTGTCATTGTAAGGCCTTAATGTGAAAAAATGTCATATTTTGGTCACCATTTTCTAGCTATACCTCTTATGATCTATAAGCTCATATTGTCTCTTTACATCTTAACATCTCATTTACTTTAAGTTGTATGTTTTGCAAGGCTTTCATATTGGCAAGAAGTGTTAGTACTTTTTCAAGTTCGCCTTATTATGTATGTAATTCATAAAGCCAAAAATCCATTCGTCCCAATCTATTAAATTCTTTGCACAATAAGACACTATTAACGATACATTTGTTGAATTATAAAGTTGTCAATTTTTTTTAAGATAAGTCCTTAAACTTCATCCCTTAAAACCAAAAAAAAAAAAAAAAATTGACGTTAGTAACATGGTGTGGGTCATTAATCTAATGAAATAACAAAAGGGTTATGTTCTAATCCAAATTTAGGTAAATAAGAAACCTAGGTGGTCAAGTATCTATGTATAAATTGATAATTAGTAAAACCTTTATTGAGTCTCTTTTAAACATTTTCTAGTTATATTTTGCCATAAGTCCATGTGAAGTTATATCTTTGCTAGCCTAAGTTAGATAAATTCCAATCCTTCATGGCTTGTTTAAAAGCATTCATGAAATCAAGATAGTGTGGCCTGCCTCTTTTGTTTTTCATGATAAAACATAATTTTGTTAAAAGTCACTGTAGCATAACCTTAAACCTTGAACGACTGGATTGGGCCGTGAGAGAGTGAAGCAAGTCCCAAGCTAGATAATTTTTCGTTGTCCTCCGGACATTTTTAAATTCTAGAAAAGCACCATTCTACAAGTTAAGAGCTATCTACCATAATAACATCAACATAATTGGTAAAGGTTGTCTTTAACAATACATTGATAGAGTTACTCTAGACCAAGCAAAGACCTCCACTTCACCTTCAACTCAAGCCTGCACAACCAATAAAGACACCATTTTCAAATCTTAAATTTTGTTTTAAATGTTCCATCTCAAGGGATTTTAGTCTTGTTTCCATTAAAAAAATTAAAAAAAAAAAAGAGAGAGAGTAGAAGGCTGAAGCTGTAATAGGTTTTTAAGTCAATTGACTGTTTATAAGTTCCTAAACCCACAATAGTTTCCATTTAATAGATTCATAGCTCCTAGTAAGTTCATAACGTAACATTTGCCAAATGGTGAAGATGATCTAATAGTTGAGACCCATCATGTTTCTGTCATTTAGGTGTTTGGGAAAAAAAACTCCAGTGGATTATCAAGCTCTAAAAGACTATAATTTCCTTTTCCAAACAATTTTGCATATTTGCCAAAATAAGTAGCCTCATCTGTCAAGTTTGATGATTGTCTGTTTCGAGCAGGACAATTTTAATGGGCTGTATATTTTTTTAGAGACCTTGTAGAATAAGAATAAGGTGAAATATTCTGCTATAACCCATTTAAAACAACTTGGTCTATTTGAAAGGTATTTGTAATATTCAATGAGACATCCCTTTAATTGGCTCCAAAATTTATTTGACTCTATTTATGAATTTCTAAAGATATGACATGAATTAGATCAGTGACAGTTGACATTTTCAGTAAAAATTTGATTGCCCTAGGATTTTGAGTAGCTAAGGAATTAGCTGACAAATCCTCATCAAATGATATAGCCATTATTTGAAATTTTTTGTTGGTATTCATAACAGTGGATTCAGTGATAATGCAATCCCAAATATTAGTTAGTCAATATGTTGAGCCATAGTTTTCACTACTTCCTTAGTCAAATTTTGACTCTTAACAGATCTTGTAATCTTGCTTGACCAATAGTTATTGATAGTGCATTTTCAAGATCTTTATAGGAATTTAGTGTTGTAAAGTCTATCATATTCCAAGTCGCGAAAAAGTGGGTAGCTCTCTTTTTACCACATCAAGAACTGGGTTCAATGTGAATGCTAACCCATTGAATTAAAGAAACTCTCAAAGCATCTCTATAACACAAACAAAGGCCCATATTTGTATCACTACCCACTAAATTTTCTACTAGCAAGTCATAATCCTCGTATGCATGACCTAAACAACTATAAAAGTAGCAGAAATTGGAAAGCTTTTCATATTTAAAGTCATCCATAACATTTTTTCTAATTTTTGCCTCATTGTGGTATCTTACACTAGTGGATTCTTGATATTGAATAAGAAGCAAAAGCGCAAAAATTGGCCTGACCGCAAAAAAGAGAGGGCTCTTTTTTTCTCTCTCTCTCCGAGTCTCCAAAGTCCAATGCCTTGAGATGCTGCACAACACGCAAGTAGAAATTAGAGGAGAAGGGAAGAAGGAGAAGAAAGACATTGAGATGTTGGGGGCATTCCATCATCTTCTTCCCGACGGCATCATAGTTGTCAAGATATTGTTGAGACTACCAGTAGTGGATGTCATCTGCTGCACCTCCGTCTGCAAACAATGGTACACTCTAATCAAAACCCAACATTTCATCTCGACCCACCTTTCCTTTTCTTCAGGATCTCACCCTTTGATCTTCATCCATCGGTACGATTCCACCCGGAGAAGTAATTTCTTGCCTTCCCGTTGTGACGCCCGATCTTTCAACTGCTAACAGCACTATCCCTTTCCTATTCCGCCCATCATCTCGCTACTAAGATATTCTGGGGCCCATCCACAGCTTGTTGTTCTCCTTGTCCAACCACGGCGACAGTGGTACAAGAAGTTACAAGCTTTATTGCTTGTGGAACCCTTCTGTTAGAAGGTACATTCCACTCCCTTCTCCCGCTCACTCTTTCAATGTCTATAATCTGTGTAGCATTGCGTATGGGTTTGGTTTCGATGATAAGAGTGAAGATTACAAGGTGTTGATTTTAGCATGTTTGAGGGGTTTTTACGATACCAACCCCAAAGGCCAGCTCTTTTAGCTGAAACAGGGCAGCTGGAGAACAGTGGGTGCGGTTGAGGAAGCAAAGTATTGCTCGCGAGGGGCGCTTCGCAAATGGAGCGTTGCATTGGGTGTTGTATAGCCATTTTGTTTTTGCCTTTGTTATTGCTTGTGAGCCTTTTAGAAGGATGGGATTGCCGTTGGAGGTGTTTAGTTTGTCTTTCCAATATAGCATTTTAGAGATAACAGGCTCATTAGCCCTTTTTGACTGTGATTATTCTCCTATGGATCAAGAACCTCAGCATAACAGTTGCTAATTTGTGGGTGATGAAAGATCATGGTGTGGCCAATTTGTGGGTTAAGATGTCAACTCTTGAACAGATGGGCAGCAAATTTTCACGGTTTTATGGATTTTGGAGCAATGGAGATGAGATTTTGATTGGAAAAGAAAATAACTTTGATTGGGAGTCTGTTTCTGTATGATACCAGGACCCAAGGGATGAAAGATCTTGGTCATGGCGCTAGACCACATATTTATGGGATCTGTGGTTATACTGAGAGCCTAATTTTGCTTGACAAAGAATGTGGGGCTGTCTTATATGAATAACCTACCCCAAATGCTAATCCTCCCTCTGGTTTGTTTCCCCTCCTTCATTTGTATCTAACAGTATTTCACTGGTTTTATGAATATGGTATGCATGCTTTACTGACTGCAAGGCTGTTGTGCTTTTTGTGGTAGTCTGCACCCATGTGAAGGGAAAGCAAAAGGAAATAAAGATAATTTATTAGAAGCCAAAGAAGATAATGGACCTGAACAAAGCAAAGGCTTGTATTGCCCCAAGAGGTGTTCTAATTAGAGAATTGTTTCCGAATGATTATAGGTGATTGATGCTTCGAATTTTGGGCTGTTATTTTCTTAATTTCTTCAAATGAAGAACTATTTGCTAAAATATTGTTGTTGTGGACCTGGGGCTTACTAGAATCCTCATGCAGATTAATTTATAACACAATGAATATCTACTTTGCTCCAAATAAACTTCAATATAAACAAGAAGACAAAGTGAATAGAGGGGAAAAAATGAGATGATCCTGCCTGCATGATTCTAGGATAAGGAAGGCTCAATCATTTTTCTCAACAATGGCATAAGACAAAAACAACCTTTTTTTTTTCTTGACTTTTGCTAGAATAACCAGCACTGGCAGATGATCCCATCTCCACTCATACATCTTATCAAGGAATTCCCATGTTTCTAGCATCTGATCTCTAGTGAAGCCCCCTTGGTAATGTAACAAACCCACTCAACTGTTTTGTTTCCACTCTTCTCCCAGACCTGCATATGAGCTCAATATGTCAAACCAGCCCTTTTTTTGATGATGACATGCAATAAACATGCAGGTTTATGAGGACAAATCTTAGGAAAACAAACATGTAAAGCAAAGGTGGAAAGATGGGAACCTGCAATTACAGGTAGCACAGTCAATGATACTTCGAATATGAACAATACACAATGCATGTGTGCTATAATGGAGAAATAAATAGATGAAAATTTTCATACATCGGAGGCCTAAGTTTGAAGTTCCGCAAGGCTAAAGTATGAAGAATTTATTGGAAACCTAACACCAAACTCTATTAGAGCCCCAACATGGAGTTATGACATATGGTATCCAAAACAAGGTTAGCCTCTTGTCTTGCGGTGCATGCAATTAAGTTAACTTTGTCTTTATCCTTTCCTGCCTGACCTAAAGTTTGTAACATTGTCCAGAATGGAAAAGAATATTTTGGCGCCATTGTTGGATGTGTTGCTAAAAGAATCCAGGTGCTTCATTTATGATTGATAAAACTGTGTATAAGCTGAATCCTAATGAAGGGAAAAACCTATTCTGCGGCGGCGCCCAGGGCTTTTCTAATGTTGCCTGGAAAGTGACCATGTACACTCCTCAGGGTCAAGCTCCTCACATTGTGTTCACCTATTTCAGCAAGGATGGACGCCAAGGTAAGTATTCTCTCTCCTGTTATCTGAGGAAGAAGTAAATTGGCAATTAAGTCTTAATCTCAAATTTAATTGGGGTCAGCTATGTTAATTCTTTTCTGACATTATGTTTTTGTTAGCTTATAACTTTACATGCAGGTATTGATTTTTCTTGCATGTTTTTGCAGGATTTCCTAGTGATCTTTGTGTCAATGTTAGGTATCCACTCCTTCCAGACAACCAGTTGAGCATTGCAATGAAAGCCAAGAATCTTGGCAAGAAGGCAACACCAGGGAGCCAAACCCAGAACACTTACTGGAACCTTGGGTTTGATCCATAGCTCTTGTATTTGAGGATGTAATCTCGGAAAGTCTATTCCTTTTGTGTAAACCAATTGGATTTGAATAAATCAAGTTGAGATTAACACAGTAAAATGAAGACGGTTAGGTGAAGTTAGGTATGAATTTTGGTTAGGTGATTAACACAGTTCAAGACGATGTGGGCAAATTTCCTCTTTTTCCCCTTTTGTTCCTATTGAAGGATTGATGTTAGTAGTTTCCATAGAGAAGGTGGCACCAATCTGCAAAATGTCTATTCTCGTTTGTAGGTTTCTATCAAATATTTTAAGAAATGTTCCTTAGACGAAGAACTGTTTCTTATTCAGTACATCGATCACCTTGCTATCTAATATCTTTTTTAGACTCCAAAATTTTCGTCTTATTTTTCACTCTTGCAAGAGCATCGATTTATTGAGGCCTTAAAATTTGCGTTAGAGTGCCACACACGGAATGTTTAAACGGGGTAGACACTCTTCACATTAAATAATCCTAGCGTGGAGGCTTGGTCATGGAAATTACCAGGTCCTTTCAATACGCCGGTGCATGATTTGACCCGCGAACATTTTGACTTAGGACATGTTCTCGGGTCATGGCCGAAAGTTATGTAAACCTATCCTACTAATAGAAAGAATCCGGGAAATTAAGTTCAGCAATGCTGTCCGAGCAGAGTTGGAAAAACAACCATTGGAAAGCAACTCCTTAGGTCCACCTGCATTAACATGCACGACATTGTAGGTTTTGTATATGAGTAGAATTTCCAAAGCGTGACATGCAAGGCCACGACGGTTGACTCATTGACTGGAAGACCAATAGTTCAGGACCACTAGTTGTAGGGCCCCTATTTAGTGAGGCACCAGAGCAATCAACTTGCTTTAAGCCCGTTAACCTAAATGCTAAACTCGATAATTAGCTTATAACTGCAGAACCCATCATGACATTCTCTACGGCCACTCCCATTAAGATTGTAGCTTGGACTATCTTCATTTGCACTTGTAGTCCAAGCGTGCCAACTTTGTCAGCTACTGCATTTGAATCATCATCGCTAAGGCAAGAAGCCCAGGCTTTGCTCGACTGAGGGTGGTGGAGCCCTTGGATTGAACAGTCTCCAGGGAGCAGCAATAGCTCTGGCAATGTTAATGACACGAGAAGCCATTGCGAGTGGCCAGGTAAAACTTGCAATGATGTTGGAAGCATCACGAAGTTAAATCCGCGTCGGGATGAGATCCCATCCGTGGGATCTAAGTTTCAGAGAATGAATTTTTCCTGCTTTCCGAACCTGGTTCTTCTTGATTTACCAGACCATAAAATATCTGGAGAAATCCCGCATCAGATTGGAGCTCTGACGAAACTCGAGTCTCTTGATCTGTCCTCTAATTATTTAACAGGTGAACTGCCACCTTCTCTCGCAAACCTCTCTCATTTACAGTCTCTTAATGTTTCTGTGAACCATCTTAATGGGACAATTCCACCGGCTCTTGCTCTTCTTACCAATCTTACTCAACTGCGTTTGGGGCACAATCTCTTCAGTGGTGCCATCCCTCCTAGCCTGGGAAATCTCAACAATCTTATGAAATTAGACATCAGTGATAACAACCTCATAGGTCCAATTCCACCGTCTTTAGGTCATTTGACAAATGTGGTAGATGTTTGCCTCCAATGCAACAAAATCAGCGGTCTCATTCCTCAAAAGTTGGGAGATTTGAAGCGGTTGACCGTGTTGGATCTCAGCCGTAACAAGCTTACAGGCTTAATTCCTTTGTCTGTAGGCAAATTAATCAATTTGAAGTATTTTTGGCTTGGTTCAAATCTTCTAGAAGGTCTCATACCAAAAACGATTGGAAACTTAACTGCTCTCCTTTCCCTAAACCTTACCGACAACTCATTATCTGGTAATATCCCGTCAGAGTTGGGCTGTTTGAAGAAGATGGAGTTTTTGGATCTTGCTAATAATAATCTCGCAGGCCCAATTCCCACAAGTTTGAGGAACCTAAAAGCTTTGATTGAGATAGATCTCAGTTACAACAAGTTCAACCAATTCCTTTGGCACTATGCCGAATGACCTCTTTGACCAACCTTTCCCTCCGTTCAAATCTTTTAGAAGGTCCCATACCAAGAGTCGTAGGAAATTTCACTTCGCTGACTTCTCTTGACCTTTCCCAAAACAGAGTTTCCGGCAAAATTCCGACTGAAATAGGTAAGCTCCTCCGTCTTCTGCACTTGAACCTCTCCGTAAACAAATTGAGTGGATCCATTCCTTCTGAAGTTATGACTTTAGGGAATGGGAACTTAACTCAACTGGACCTAAGCTACAATAATCTATCTGGCACCATCCCCAGTACTTCTCCTTGCATTCCTTGTAACCTAAGGTTCGTACCACCTTCTAGATTTGATGGCTACAAGGATTTGTTCATTCACGAACTTCATGTCGATTGCCATCTAGCCCCATCAATCATTGCCTCCTTACCCACAAAAAGAAGGAAAGGTGTTGGGCGGAACTTGAGAGTATACCTTCCCATTTTCTTGTACCTTGCATACTTGATGATTCTTGGAAGCATCTGCCTCTTCTTTCTCCTTCGCCAGAAAAGGAATTCCCAACGAGAGGCAAAAGCATCGAAGAATGGCGACTTATTCTCCGTGTGGAACTACGATGGCAACATTGCGTTTCAAGATATTATTGAAGCAACAGAGGACTTCGACATCAGGTATTGCATTGGGACTGGTGGTTATGGCAGTGTTTATAAGGCACAACTTCCAACCGGCAAAGTAGTTGCCTTGAAGAAACTTCACCGATTAGAAGCAGAGGAGCCTGTTTTTGACAAATGTTTCAGGAACGAGGTGAAAATGCTAACAGAAATCCGCCACAAGAACATTGTGAGACTTCATGGATTCTGCTTACACAGACGTTCCATGTTTCTGATTTATCAGTATATGGAAAGGGGAAGCTTGCTTTATGCTCTAAGACATAAAGTGCTAACGGTGGAATTGGACTGGACCAAAAGGTTCAACGTCATCAAAAGCATTGCTTTTGCTTTATCTTACTTGCATCATGATTGCAACCCGCCAATTCTTCACAGGGACATTTCGAGCAGTAACATTCTCTTGAACTCCGAATTGGAGGCTTTTGTATCCGACTTTGGCACTGCTAGATTTCTTTATCCGGATTCATCCAATCAAACTGTTCTTGCCGGCACTCATGGTTATATTGCTCCAGGTTAACATTTCTTCTTCTGATACTACTAGACTAATGATGCCTTTAGAATACAAAGTTCAAATTAACAATATTGAATCCTATATATCAGGGCCTTTTCTATTGTTTCAAATTGTTGCACTGTTTATCTAGTAAGACAGAGCAATATGGTATTTACTAATGGGCTTTTCTTTTGTTTAATTTCCCTGAATTCAGAGCTTGCTTACACCATGACCATGAACCAAAAATGCGATGTTTATAGCTTTGGGGTGGTGGCTCTAGAAACCATGATGGGAAGGCATCCTGAAGAACTGCTTTCATCATTAACGCGACCATGGGATCACGAAATGATGTTAAAAGATGTGCTGGATCCACGTCCCTCGCCGCCCCGCAATCGTCTGGTTGATCAGAACGTGGTTATTGCAGTCACATTGGCTTTGGCTTGCCTACGTTCCAACCCAAAAGCGTGGCCAACAATGCAAAATGTCTGCCGGGAACTTGTTGTTCCCGGCCACCACTGCCCCTTTCTCTGCAAGCAATATCACTGCGACATCTGATGAATCAGGAAATATATAGGGTGGACCAAAACTAGAATAAGAGGGCATCTTATAAATGGAGCAGAGGATCTCTGTAAGTTTATGTCGCTAGACCTCTACATAGTGTTATTATAAATATGTAATAAATGGTGTATTGGGTCTACGACAGGGTGACCCCGGTTTTCTATTTTATATATAAAATTATTTTTATTTATTATAACAGAATAATCAACAAAATAGTCACCACGAAAAGATGGAGTGTCGCGCCATCCTTGTGATGCTTTCAATTGAGAAGGTTGATCCTTTTACTCAAAATAATAAGAAAGTCAAAAGTATTATAAACTGTTGTATACTCTGTATTCACATTACACTTAAGATAGAGTTAGTAGTTTAAAGGTTGTGGATAAAACAATAATCTCATATCATCATGCATTGGCATTTCATGCCAAAGCTAACGGAGGATATTGAGCTAACTTTTGTTAACAGTACAAAAATAAAAAGATTTAATTACAACTAAAAATCTTCTAGTTTAATGTGGTAATAGCAAGAATAATACTGAAATAAGATAAAAAAAAAGGGTTAATTTTTTTTTATATATGAATATTTGAATTAGTGTATCTTACAAATTTAAAGTAAATTCTAGTATACGTTTAAATACAAAATTAAATTTAATTTTGAGAATTATGAAAGAAAGATGTCATAATTTTAATTGTCTATTCTCTTAATTATGTTTTAAATTTTAATATAAAATTATAATATAATATAATAAGTTAACATAATTTTTAATAAAATATTAATTTTTCAAGTTGAAGGATTTTTGAAATTACAATAAAGGACTAATTATTATAATAGATTGATGTGGTTTTAGTTTATATTATATTCAAATCAAAATGTAGTTTTCTAATCCAATTAACTTGGTTTATAGTAAATATAGTAGATATATATTTTGTTTTTAGTATTAACCAAGCAACAATGCATTATTTCTTTAAATTTGAACTAGAAACCCTAATTCCAAGGGCAAATGTATTGCTTGAGATCCTTATTTTATCCTTTAGAAATTCAATCCAATCATTATTTGTATACCCTACAAGATATAACTTATTAGTTCTTTTGTATAAAATCCTTAGGTTTGCTTTCCCTTAGATATATCTCATGACCTTTTTTGTTATCTTATAGTGTAACTCACTAGAAGAATGCATAAACCTATAAAGTATACTTGTAACATTCATAATATTTGGCCTAGTAACTAAAAGATACAATAAGCACTCTATGAGACTCTTGTATCTAATGACATTATTTATCTTAGTTTCATCCTTTTTTTATAACCTTTCGTCAATTGTCAAATGTGCATAAATGCTATTATAATTGACTATCTATAAATTTTTAAATATCTTCTCAACATATTTGGATTGACATATAAAAATTTCTTAGTTAGATTTCTTTAATTCCAATCCAAGAAAGGACATTTAATTAAAATCACTCATGTTAAAGAGTAGCTTCATCTTAATTTTAAATTTTTGAATAAACTCATGGTAACTACCAATGTTGAGTAAATCATCAACATATAAAAAAATATATAAAACTTGATCTCTCTATAACTTGATGTACAAGGTAGTTTTAGTTTTGATCTCCTTGAAACTAAGGTTTAGTAGGTGATTATTAATCTTGGTATGCCAAGATTTTAGGCTTGTTTTAAATCATAAAATACCTTTCTCAGGTCTAGTAGTTACACCTTATCTTCCTCTCTAATTTTGGTGAAGTTAGGGTATTGTTCTTGAAGAAAGCTATTAAGGTAGATTTTATATCAAGTTGGTGCACTCTTTAACCTTTATAAGTAGCAAGTTTAAGGAGGAATTTAATGGCATTCATTTTAACTACTGGTGCAAAAGTTTCACAATAATTAATTTTATATTTCTATGAAAATCCTTTAGTAACCAACCTTACTTTAAACTTACTAATGGTATCATCACAGTTATACTTGGTTCTAAATATCCATTTCACACAAATTATAGATTTCTTATCTCTT
This sequence comes from Kandelia obovata, assembly GCA_021464305.1. NCBI lineage: Eukaryota > Viridiplantae > Streptophyta > Magnoliopsida > Malpighiales > Rhizophoraceae > Kandelia > Kandelia obovata. The sequence goes on from JADCRA010000363.1 coordinate 1,128,773, forward strand.
GTAGAAACTAATTCCTAAGTTAGATTTTTCTCAATAGATTATATCTCCTTCTACATTAATTTCCTCCGGTGGAAAATATTTAAGGTTTCTTTATAATTTATAGGCTATAAAATAGCTTTGTTTGCTTTTTCATAAACATCTAAAAGCCTCTCTATTCCTTCAATAGGATGATCCTCATTATCATCTATTGAGTCAACTTCATTGTCTGATCATTTTGGGGCTTGTCCAAGTTAAGTTAGAGTTTGCTCAACTTATATTTTTCCCAATTCTAGTGTTTATATTCATTGAATTTAGCATTTTTAGAAACTAACACTTTTTAAGAATGAATGTAATAGACCTTATAATTACATTTTATGTTAGTTTACCTAATAAAAATGGCTTTGGTTACTCTTAAGTCTAACTTATCTCTTCTCTACTTAGGAACAATGAAATAACATACACAACGAAATATCTTAATATGATCAAGAAAGGGTTTGTATTGGAACCAAAATTCAAAAAGAATTTGATCAGTTAGTGCTTTAGATGATATTTTGTTCAACAAATATACATATGTTGCTACTACCTTTACTTAAAACTTATTTGGAAGTTTTTTTTTTCTATTAACAAGCACTTAGCCATAAATATTATAGTTTTTTTCTCTCTCTCCCATACTTAACTCATTTTATTGAAAAGTGTATGAGGCAGTGAATGGGTGCTAAATTCTACATCAACACAAGTTTTTTTAAATGAAAATGAGGTATACAAAGATCAATCATCATACCTTAAAACCTTTATTTTATGGTCTTATTGAGTGTCAATCTAGACCTTAAACCTTAGGAATGTAGATGAGACTTTAATTTTTGCTTTCAGAAAGAAAACTCAGCAAAATCTTATATGATTATCTATAAAGATGATGAAATACTTGTTTTCATTCAATGATCTAATTCTCATTGGTCCACATAAGTCAGTATGAATGAATTTGAGCTTTTCACTAACTCTTTAAGACTATTTAATAACATAAGAGAGCTTAGTTTACCTATCAAATTGACAAATATCGCATATTCCAAAAAATTTAAAGACTTCATGCATATCTTTTGCAAGCCTTTTTCTTGCATAGTTTGAATGGTTATATAATAAAAGTGGTTTAGCATTTTATGTCATAATAATGAATCATCAACAAATACAAGTAAATCTTAATGATGAATTTTTTCCAAGTTTAGAGGAAAACTCTTACCTTTCATAGGCATAGTGACAAGTTCACTACCTTTTGCATCACGTAATATGTAAAATTGGTCATTGAAGACAATGAAACACATATTCTCGAGCAACTAGCCAATACTGAGAAAGATGTTGGTTAATATTAGGTACATACAAAACATTAGAGATAAGCTTTATACTTGAATAATTAGAGATGATAGTAATGTCTCTTCCTTTAACTTAAAGAAGATATCAATTGCCACTCTTAACTTTAGATGTGCATGAACTATAATAGACTTAAAAACATTACGGTTTGGTGATATATGGTTTGTGCAACCATTATCGACGAGCCAAGTTTCATAATCTTTATTAAAGGTGTTGTAGGTTGTTTTAAAATGTTTCTTTTCATGAGGTTGTTCATCTCTTGCCATTAAAGCTTTTGGTTTATAGAGAGGATATTGTTTTTTCCCATTAAATTTACTATATACATCTTTTCCACCATGCTTTACTCTTGGATTTTTTTTTTAAGCTATATACTTATGCTTAGCTTGGAAAGCACTTTCATCATAGTCTTCTTCTCTGAGCTTTCTTTGCTCTTGAACTTGAAAAGTAGTCATCAATTCAACCAAGGTTATAATGTTGAGATCCTTTAAATCTTTCATAAAGAAGATTTTAGATTCAAACTTCTTAGGTATGTCCTAATTTGATTGACAATATTGAAAAATTTGTCATTGTATTCATTGATAGTTTTAGATTTCTTTATTTAACTTAAACTCCTTTTTAGAATTCAGTTATTACATGTTTATAATCTTCACACTGCCTCCAAATTTCTCATTTAATCTCTCTTATACTTCTTTAGTTGTATCATAAGTTATAATCTTGTTAAAGATAAACTCAACAATAACTAAGTAAATATAAGTCAAAAGCATTACATTACTCAAAGTCTTTTTTACTATAGTGGTCAATTTAAGTCACAATTAGATAAGAAAAGAAAGGGCAAATTCAACTTCATTCTTAATGACATCCTATAAATCAAAGGTAATTAAATAAGTTTCTATCATAACTATCCATTTAGTTTAGTTGTCATCGATAAGCTTATGAAGGGGAAGAGGAGTGAAGCTTAGGGATGTCATTGCAAATTATTGGTAAGTTTGTTTGTAGGGATTTTTCTTAAGTATTTCTCAACTCACAAGTGTTTAATTTAGTCTCTTTTGATCACAATTTAGAATTTTTTTTTGAATTTTATTGTTCTAATACTAGATGTTGGCATTACAAAGTCAAAAAGATCAATTTATAACTAAAAAAATTCTTGTTTAATACAACAGTAGCAAGAACAACATTGAGAGAAAATTATAAGGTGGTGATTTTGTTTCTATGATATGAGTGAAGATTACAAAGTGGTGGTTTTAGCATATTTGACTAAAAGAGAATGGTTTTTCTGATGCCCCCCATTGCAAACTCTTTTGGCTAAAACAGGACAAATAGTAAACAGTCCTAAGTAATGCTTAGGAAGTAAAGCATTATGTTATTTTAGGTGACTCACTTTTCACAAATATAGCGTTGCCTTAGGAGGCTAAGAATAATAGGTGTGGGGAAAATTTTGGCAAATTTGTCTTAATATTTGATATTGCTCAAGAGACTTTTAAAAAGATTGAATTTTCATAAGATTTGCTCATTGGGTCTCACAAATATAACATCTTAGAGATTAAATATATTGTTGGTCTATTTTGAGTATTATGATAATAAAGATAATCTAATACTAGGATCTTAATATATCAATTGCTATAGCATATATCAATTCATGGGTTGAGACATGGACTTTTAAACTAATGAACAATTGTCATAGGTTTATGGATTTTAAGTTAATAAAAATGAGATTTTAATAGTGAAAAATAAGATTAGAGTGGTGAAAAGGATCTATTTTTGTACGATAAGAGACCCAATAAACTAAATATTTTAAAGATGATGTCAAACCATATTTATAACATTTGTTATACTAAGAGTCTAATTTTGCTTCACAAAGAAAGTAAAGTTGTCTCTTATAAAGAACCTACCCTAAATGTCAATCCTCTCTCTCATTTAGTTCCTTACTACCACTAGTATTTAAGAGTATTTCATTGATTTTATTTTTATTAATGGAATTTGTGCTTTATTGGTTACAATGACATTATGTTTTTTATGGTAAAGGAGTAAACATGTAAAAAGAAAGAGCAAACGAAAAGGCAAATAATTGATTAAAAGACATATTTGAAATATCTCACTAGAGAATTCTCATGTTTCTAGCACCTAATCTTATATAAACCTGCCTTGGTAATATAATGAACCACTCAACTATTTTGTTCCCACTCTTCTCTCATACCTATAAATAATCTCAATTTGTTAAGCCCACCATTTTAATGATGACATGCCATAAACATACAGGTTTAAAGTGTAAATCTTTATAAAACAAACAAAACTAGATATTATAAAGGTATGAACTAGCAATTGCAAACATAACTATCGATAATGTTTTTAAATATCACATATATGTTGTATTATAGATAAATTCAAAAAAACTATTATATATATGAAGTCTAAGTTTGACATTATATGAGGCTAAAGTATGATGAATTCATTAGAGTGTTAAAATATAGCATTCAACTATATTTAATCCATTTATTAATCAATATTTGATTCAAAAATTTGTCACATTAAGCTCACATTAACATAATTTATTTTTAGTAAATGTTTTGATTTGCAAAATTTTTTTATAATCAAATATTTGTTATTCAATTTTAGAGGAATATTATGATTTTTTTTTACATGAGCAATAATCTTTTGTAAAAATAATAAAAATTCACTTATATTATTATAATATTATTAGTTATTAGAGTATTGAGACCTTCGACATATATTAATATAATAATTTATGTAACATATTATTAATACAAAAAGAAAGAACAATTTATTATTAAAAGATTAAAAAATTCAAATTGAATTATATCATTTAATAAGAAAAGTACAAAATAAAACTAATTTTCATAAAAATAATCACCGAAGAAAGTTTTTTTTAAAAAATATTGACATGAAGAATTAATCTTTAATATTTACATCCAACCATTTTATTTGAAAAGAAAAAAACACAACGTTTGTAGGCCTTTTTTAATAACAATGTGTACTAAACATGCAGATTATAGTGTGTATTTCTTAAAGAAAGTGAGCATGTAAACCAGATGTTGTGATGTGACAAATTCACCATATAGTGCGCTTGATTATTTATTTATTTTTTCATTCTTTTTTAATAGTTGCAAATCAGCATTTGGGTCTATATTTTGTATTGGGATATTCGGTACATGTGTTATAACAAACAGTTTATTTACTAGAATTGGGCCTTTCAAATGGAGAATAAAAAGAGAGTAGTCAATGTGCTACAGAGACAATAACTTTAAATGGGATGGTTAAATATAAGATAATAATTGTTAGGCTTGTACTAAATGCAACCATGTCTGAGTATCAGTGTTAATTTACTTGTCCACCCCAATCTTAAATATTTTACTATTTCAAATTTTATCGTAACAAAATCTCAGAGAGTTCCATTAAATAAAAGTAATTGAAACTATTATTATTATTAGTGTTAATGATTGTCATTATTAATTTTTAATTATTATAAATATACAATTAAGTTATTTTAATAATACAACAATAACCTGTTTTTCTTTTTTCTCTTAAAAAATATATTATAAATATATAAGTGAAGGTATTAAAGGACATATGTTATTATTTTGTTTTAATTGTTGGAATAAAAAAATTCAACATTGATATTAAAAATTATTAATAAAATTCTCTTAGACTTAGTCATAATAATCGTAAAAATTAAAATTCAACAACATATTTAATTTATAAATTGTTACTTTAAAAGAAAAAATATAAAAAAATTTAAATATATATTACGTACATAAAAATTAGTTATACTATTATTAAATTTTAGTGTAGGACGATAACAATAACATATTTTATATATACATTATAAAAGAAGCAAAATAAAATGTATAAAGGTCAAGGTGTTTATTTGTGTTTTTTTTCTTTTTTCATTTTGAATTAAGTCAAAGTTAAATTAAAGAGTTTTAAATTACCTACCCAAAAAAATAAAATAAAATCTATGAGATAGGCATCAAAAGATGCTATAATAAAAAAGAAAAAAAAAATTATGCAACTTTATTAGTCACCAAAAGAAAATTTAATTAATTAAAATTTTTTGAAAAAAACTATCTTTAATCGAGTTTCTTGGGTATCTCAAAGACGATAGAGGCTAGGAATTGAGGGACCACCAATCAGAGGACAACGATGGAGATCATTCCCCTTGTCATTGACAAGAGGCCTAATTTGGGCTTAAATCCCAATAAACTGGCCTCCCCTATAAAGGATTCAGTGTAGCCATTCAAGTTGTCGTCAATCGTCTCTATCTTGCCCCTGTTATCCTTCCTTGCAGCTTCGATGATGGTAACGTCCAAGTCAGCATTACACAACTCCCACCCCCACCCCAAAGAAAAATTTGTCATCCTATTATTTTTATTTTTTTACTCATTGTTCCTTTAAGCTTTATTTTTATTTATTGTTTAAAAGTTTTAAATATATTGATTTTTATTTATTTATTTTTAATATATACTTGCTTTGAGTTGCAAAATGATGGGAATGGGAAATTGATGTTTCTACAAATAATGATATGGTCTAGTTGCATTTGTATAAAAAATTAGATGAATTGTTACAACACCATTGCTTTTTTTGGTAAAGATGTAAAGGTGCAACCGTTAAAGGAATTTTAGTAAAATTTTTCATCTTTTTCCCTACCTGATTTGTTGATGATAAGTAACAAGGACATGAGATATTAAGATAAGCAATTTAGGAATGTGAACAAGTAGGAAACCCCCATTTATGGATTCATGATGCAGATGGCATCCATAACTTAAATGGTATGCGATAGAGGTTATTCAAATTATTGTGATTTTGTTTGGAATAATGGTTATGGATATTGGGTATAGATGATCTACATTTGTGCACATGCCTCTATATATTTTATGCCAACAAATCATTTGTCTTGATATGTGTGCTGTCATTGCAACATCTGTTACTAGACTATACTTTCTAACTTGTTTTGCACTAATTTAGTGAATTATTTGATGTCATTGGCTCTGTAACATTATTACTAAGTTTCATATTGTGTGTGTAGCATAAGATTGACTTTCGACTAGATTTGGTATTTATTTATGCACTTTTAAGTTTCCCTAATGCTTTCTACAAATTATCACAAGGAATAAAATGATGCACTTTTGTGAATGATTTTTCCAATTAAACAGATTGAACATGCTCTTTTTTTTTTCAACATTTGCTACTAATCATTCTATTCACAAATTGAGTTGATTGCTTGGCTTGTTGCACATGTAAAGTTTTTGGTTTAAAGCTGTGGATGTTAAGCAGGCCTCAATACCTTTGGTCTCAAAGCATTTTTTTTTTGTTTCCTTTTTTATTTTTTATTTTTATTAATTAATAAAGAAGGTATAAAATTATTAAGAAAAATGCTATCTTGCATGTGATTAGTGGACCATTGGAATATATGAAAGCATAATTGAGTGAATTTTTGTGGTTGAAACAAATACATCTGGGTAGGGAGAGACTATCATCTAGTTTAGGAGTATAGAGTGTTTGATAGTTAACCAATCATTCAAGTACAATCAACCAAGGCTTGAAAGTTGATAATTACTATGGTACAAAGCAGTCGTGTATGATTAATAGTTGAAGGATCGTCACGTTTGTTAAGGATGTCTAGAGTTTTAGACATCACTTCATCTCCAACAATTTACCAAAAAGATTGGTAAAAAATGTTGGCATCCCGTCTTGCCCAGGGGCTTTAGATCAGTGTAATTTGGTTTAAGGCATCATATAAGACTAAGATAGTACTTGAAAATAAGAAGGGAATTTTGATGTTATCTAATCCTGTGACAATAATATTTGCCCGTTATGAATGATATTTTTTTTTTCATTGTTTTGAGGCCTTAGTGTGAAAAAAGTCATATTTTGGTCGCTCTTTTTTAGCCATACCTCTTGTGATCTCTTAGCTCACATTGCTTCTCTACGTCCCAATGTCTCATCTATCTTAAGTTGGATGTTTTGCAAGGCTTGAATATTGGTAGGAATCAGTGTTGGTTTTTCAAGTTCACATTATTGTGTAATAATTCATTAAACCAAAATCTAATAAAAACTTGTATAATCATTTATAAAGATCATAAAATACTTGTTTTCATTTAAGGAACCAATGCCCATTGGTCCACACAAGTTAGCATGAATGAGTTTAGCATGAATGAGTTGAAGCTTTTCACTTACTCTCCAAGGCTATTTAATAGTGTAAGAGAGCTTTGTTTGTTTATCAAATTGACAAACATCACATACTCTAGCAAGTTCAAAGTCTTTGGGCACATTTTGGTGAGCCTCTTTCTGTGCAGAGTTTGAATGCCTCCATAATGAAAGTGACCTAGTCTTTTATGTCACAATACTAAATCTTCAACAGATATAAGTAAATCTTAATGATGAATCGCTCCCACATTTAGACGAAAGCTTTTCCCTTTCATAGGCAATATAGTAAGCTCGTTGTCTTTTCGATCAAGTAATATGTAACCTTTATCATTGAAGACAATAAAACACTAATTCTCAAGCAATTGCCCATCATTAAGAAGATTTTGGCTAATATTAAGTGCATATAGAGCATTAGAGATGAGTTTTGTACCTGAATGAGTTAAGATATAATAATGTCTCTCCCTTTAACTTAAAGAAGGTGTTCATTGCCAATCTTGATTGTAGAGGTGTATAAGCCATCAAGGGACTTAAAAACATTAAGACTCATAAACCCATGGTTTATACAGCTACCAACTGTGAGCCAAGTCTCACAATCCTTGTTAGAGGTGTTGTAGATTACTGCAAAAAGTTGCTCTTTAGGAGTTTATTCATCTCCAACCATCTAAGCCTTTGGTTTGAATTATTAATCATGTTCTGGATGATTATATTTCTTCTTGCAAATCTTCTCAAAGTGGTCTTTCTTCTTATAAAAATTATAAAGTATGTTAAGTTTTCTTTAACAAATTTAGCCAAATGGTTAGTCCTGTTGTAGTGTTCACATAAAAGATATTATTTTTTTCCCATCAAATTTACTATCCTTATCTTTTCTGCCTTACTTTGCTTCTTGCTTCCCTTTTTGTTGAGTTTTCTACCTATACTTGACTTGAAAAGCACTTTCATCATAGTTTTCTTATCCCATTAGTCTTCTCTTCTTTTAAGCTTAAAGAGTATTTATCAATTCAACCAAGTTAATGGTGTTAAGATTTCTAGAATCTTTTTAAAAGGAGATTTTAGATTCAAACCTCTTAAGTATGCTAACAAAAATCTTTTAAACAACATTTTGTCTAGCAAATTCTCACCAACAATCCTAATTTGATTAATAACCTTAAGCAAATTATTATTGTACCTCAAATTCTCATCTAAAATTCAGTTGTTGCGTGTTCCTAGTTTTCAATCTACCTTCAAACTTCTTCTTCAATCTTTCTTATGCTTCTTTAGTCATATCACAAATTATAATCATGTTACAATAGCTAAAAGAATATAGTCGACTGAATTATGCTTCTATTAAATTCTTTGCATAACGAGATATGTCTACTGATTATAAAGTTGTCTAGCTTGACTTCATGTCATAGTTACCATGGTTTCATAAGATAGATCCCTAAACTACATCCCTTCAAACTTGGGTGGGAAATTGATCCAATAAAATGACAAGAGCGTTATGATCCAATCTAAACTAAGGTAAATGAGAAACTTAGGTGGCAGAGTATTTGTGTATAAACCTATAATTAGTAAAAGCTCTGTCAAGTCTCCCTCGAACATTTTTTGGTCTTGCTCTCTCTTCATTCTATGTGAAGTCATGTCATTAATAACCTAGGTCGGATAAATTGTAATTCTCCCTAGCTTGTTTAAAAGCATTCACAAAATCAAGGAGGTGTGGCTTACCTCCTTGTTTTTCGTGGAAAAACTCGATTTCGTTCAAACTGCCGCAGCATAACCATGAATGGTTGGATTAATCCTTAAGAGAACAAAGCAAGTCCCAAGTCAAAACTCCAGTGAGTTCAATAGCTTTTCAAGTCAATTAACTGCTCACGGGTTCCTAAGTCCACGACAATTCTAGTTTAATGGATTCATGGTGCTTGGTAAGGCTACGTTGTAGCCTGTGCCAATTAGTGAAGATGATGTAATATGTGAAACCGATAGTGTTTCTGCCATTTACGTGTCTCGGAAAAGAATTGCATTAGAGATTTTATTGTCCTAGGATTCTGAGTACCCAAGGAATTAGCTGAAAAATTCTCATCAGACGATATAGTCTTATTTGGGATGTTTTCCTAATATTTGCAGCTGTAGTTTTATGATAATGCAATCCTAAATTTTTAGTTAGTCAATATGTTGAACTATAGTTTCCCCTACTTATAGCCAAATTTTTAATTTGAATGGATCCTATGATCTTGCTTGAGTAACGGTTGTTGATGGTGCATATACCAGCTTTTTATAGGAATCCAGTATTATAGAGTTTGTCGCGTAATGAGTCGTAAAGGTTATAAAGATTGCAAAGATTATAAAAATATAAAAGTAAAGATAAACTGATTTCTGAAAAAAGATAAGAGTTAATTATATATATTAATAAGAAAATTTTATAGAATAATAAAATATATAAATGTACATGCTATGAATGTACATGATATGATAATCTCGAAAATGAATGTACAAAATATGCAGAGCCCCACAGCTTTAACAAAATCAGGTGTGGGCTATGAGATGGGCTTGTGAGTCGGATCCCTTCACTTCCACTGTATAGATCTCCAAAAAAAGGAAAATTCTATTTTATCCCATCCAACTCTCTAGACCAGACCCACCCAATTCCAACTCAACAAGTTTGGTTGTAGTTGTACAGGGACTGTGACTTGACCTTTCTCTCTCTTACTCTCTCTCCGAATCTCCAAATTCCAATGTCTTGAGATGCTGCACACCGCGCAAGTAGAAATTGGAGGAGAAGGGAAGAAGGAGAAAAAAGACATTGAGATATTGGGGGCATTCCATCATCTTCTTCCCGACGGCATCACAGTTGTCAAGATATTGGTGAGACTATCAGTAGTGGATGTCATCTGCTGCACCTCCTTCTGCAAACAATGGTACACTCTAATCAAGACCCAACATTTCATCTCGACCCACCTTTCCTTTTCTTCAAGGTCTCGCCCTTCGATCTTCTTCCATCAGTAAGATTGCACCCGGAGAAGTAATTTCTTGCCTTCCCATTGTGACCCCCGATCTTTCAACTGCTACAGCATTATTCCTTTCCCATTCCGCCCATCATCTCGTTACTTAGATATTCTGGGGCCCATCCACGGCTTGTTCTCCTTTTCCAACCATGGCGACAGTGGTACAAGAAGTTACAAGCTTTATTGCTTGTGGAACCCTTCTGTTAGAAGGTACATTCCGCTCCCTTCTCCCGCTCACTCTTTTAATGCCTATAATCTGTGTAGCATTGCGTATGGGTTTGGTTTCGATTATAAGAGTGAACATTACAAGATGTTAATTTTAGCATATCTGAGGCATTTTTACGATACCCGCAAATACCAGCTCTTTTCATAAACATGCAGGTTTATGAGGGAAAACCTTATGAAAACGAAGACAAAGCAAATGCTGGAAAGATGGGAACTTGCAATTGCAGTGCTATTATGGAGAAACGAATAAATGAAAACTTTCATACATTGGAGGCCTGAGTTTGAAGTTCCGCAAGGTTAAAAGCATGAAGAATTTATAAGAAACCCAACACCCTACTCTATTAGAGCCCCAACATGGTGTTATGACATTTGGTCTCCAAAAAAAGGTTAGCCTCTTGTTTTGCAGTGCATGCTATCAAGTTTAACTTTGTCTTTATCCTCTCCCACCTGACCCAAAGTTCCTAACTTTGTTCAGAATGGCAAAGAATATTTTGGAGCCATTGTTGGATGGGTAGCTAAAAGAATCCAGGTGCTTCATTTATGTTTGATAGAACTGTTATAAGCTAAATCCTAATGAGGGGAAAAACCTACTCCACGGTGGCGCCCAGGGCTTTTCTAATGTTGCCTGGAAAGTGATCACGTACACCCCAGGTTTGAATTTCCTCTTTTTCCCTTTTTGTTCCTATTGAAGGATTGATATCAAATACTAATTCTATTCCAGGATCTTACATAATGTTAATCTTTCAATGGTTTCCATAGAGAAGGTGGCACAAATCTGCAGAATTCTATCAAATACTTTAAGAAATGATTTTCCTTGCACGAAGAACGATCTCTTTTTCAATACATTGATCAACTTGCCGTGTAAAATCTTTTCTGGACTTGAAAATTTTCGACTTATTGGTCACTCTTACAAGAGTATTGATTTATTGAAACCATAAAATTTGATTTAAGAGTGTAACGCACGGAATGGTTAAACGTGGTAGACACCCTTCACATTCAATAATCCTAGCGTGGGACTTGGTCATGGAGCGTAACAGTTCATTTCAATATACTGTTGCATGATTTGACCTGCAAATATTTTAATTTAGTACATGTTGTGATGGTTCTAACAGTTTCACGCTACTCAACTCTCACATCTCACATATTTACTTTTTAGCCTGTGCCAATTAGTGAAGATGATGTAATATGTGAAACCGATCATGTTATTGTCTCTGTATCTTCCTCTCTAATTTTGGTGGAGTCCGGGTGTTGTTCTTAAAGAAAGCTATTAAGGTAGATTTTATATCAAGTCGATGCACTCTCCAGCCTTTAGAAGTAGCAAGTTTAAGGAGAAATTTAATGGCATTCGATTTTACTACTTGTGCAAAAATTTCACAATAATTAATTTTATATTCCTATAAAAATCTTTTAGTAACCAACCATACTTTAAACTTATTGATAGTATTATCACAGTTATACTTAGTTCTAAATATCCATTTCACACAAATTATAGATTTCTTATCTCTTCTATAAACTAATTCCTAGGTTAGATTTTTCTCAATAGATTATATCTCCTTCTACATTAATTTCCTCCAATCGAAAATATTTAAGGTTTCGTTATAATTTATAAGCTATAAAATAGCTTCATTTGCTTTTTCATAAACATATAAAAGCCACTCTATTCCTTTAATAGGATGATCCTCATTATCATCTATTAAGTCAACTTCATTGTCTGATCATTTTGGGGCTTGTTCAAGTTAAGTTAGAGTTTACTCAACTTATATTTTTCCCAATTTTAGTGTTCATATTTATTTAATTTAACATTTTTAGAAACTAACACTTTTTAAGAATGAATGTAATAGACCTTATAATTACATTTGTGTTAGTTTACCTAATAAAAATGTCTTTGGTTACTCTTAAGTCTAACTTATCTCTTCTCTACTTAGGAACAATGAAATAACATACACAACGAAATATCTTAATATGATCAAGAAAGGGTTTGTATTGGAACCAAAATTCAAAAAGAATTTGATCAGTTAGTGCTTTAGATGATAGTTTGTTCAACAAATATACATATGTGGCTACTACCTTTACTTAAAACTTATTTGGAAGTTTCTTTTCTATTAACAAGCACTTAGCCATAAATTTTATTAATTTTTTTTTCTCTCCCATACTTAACTCATTTTATTGAAAAGTGTATGAGACAATGAATTGGTGCTAAATTCGACATCAACACAAATTTTTTTAAATGAAAATGAGGTATACAAAGATCAATCATCATACCTTAAAAACCTTTATTTTATGGTCCGATTGAGTGTCAATCTAAACCTTAAACCTTAGGAATGTAGTTGAGACTTTAAATTTTGCTTTGAGAAAGAAAACTCAGCAAAATCCTATATGATCATCTATAAAGATGATGAAATACTTATTTTCATTCAATGATCTAATTCTCATTGGTCTACATAAGTCAGTATGAATGAATTTGAGCTTTTCACTAACTCTTTAAGGTTATTTAATAACATAAGAGAGCTTAGTTTACTTATCAAATTGACAGACATCACATATTCTAAAAGTGTAGTTCTAATACTAGATGCATTATAAAGTGAAAAAGATCAAATTATAACTAAAAAAAATTCTTGTTTAATACAATAGTAGCAAGAACAATATTGAGAGAAAATTATAAGGCGGTGATTTTGTTTCAATGATATGAGTGAAGATTACAAAGTGGTGGTTTTAGCATATTTGACTAAAAGAGAATGGTTTTTCTGATGCCCCCCTATTGCAAACTCTTTTGGCTAAAAGAGGAAAAATAGTAAACAATCTTAAGTAATGCTTAGGAAGCAAAACATTGTGTTATTTTAGGTGACGTACTTTTCACAAATATAGCGTTGCCTTAGGAGGTTAAGAATAATAGGCGTGGGGAAACTTTTGGCAACTTTGTCTTAATATTTGATATTGTTGAAGATACTTTTAAAAAGATTGAATTTTCATAAGATTTGCTCATTGGGTCTCACAAATATAACATCGTAGAGATTAAATATATTGTTAGCCTATTTTGAGTATCATGATAATAAAGATAATCTGATACTAGGATCTTAATATATCAATTGCTATAGCATATATCAAGTCATGGGTTAAGACATGGACGTTTAAACTAATGAAAAAATTGTCATGGGTTTATGGATTTTAAGGCAATGAAAATGAGATTTTAATGGTGAAAAATGAGATTATAGTGGTGATAAGGATCTATTTTTGTATGATAAGAGACCCAATAAACTAAAGATTTTGGAGATGATGTCAAACGATATATTTATAGCATTTGTCATACTCAGAGTATAATTTTGCTTAACAAAGAAAGCAAGTTGTCTCTTATAAAGAACCTACCCCAAATGTCACTCCTCTTTCTCATTTGGTTCTCTACTACCACTAATATTTGAGAGTATTTCATTGGTTTTATTTTTATTAATGGAATTTGTGCTTTATTGGTTGCAATGACATTCTGTTTTTTATGGTAAAGGAGTAAACATGTAAAGAGAAAGAGGAAATGAAAAGGCAAGGAATTGATTTTTATGACCCAATCTTATATGAACCTGTTTTGGTAATCTAATGAACCACTCAACTATTTTATACCCATTCTTCTCTTGTACCTATAAACAATCTCAATTTGTCAAGCCCGCCATTTTAATGATGACATGCCATAAACATACAGGTTTAGAGTGTAAATCTTCATAAAACAAAGACAAAACTAGATATTGTAAAGGTATGAACTAGCAATTGCAGTCATAACCATCGATAATTTTTTTAAATATCACATATATGTTGTATTATAAACAAATTAAAAAAACCTATTATATATAAGAAGCCTAAGTTTGACATTATATGAGGCTAAAGTATGAAGAATTCATTTGAATTTTAACATATAACATTCAACTATATTTAATCCATTTATTAATCAATATTTGATTCAAAAATTTATCACATTGAGCTCGCATTAGTATAATTTATTTTTAGTAAATGTTTTGATTTGTAACATTGTTTTATAATCAAATATTTGTTATTCAATTTTAGAGGAATATTGTGATTTTTTCTTTTACAAAAGCAACAATGTTTTGTAAAAATAATAAAAATTCACTTATATTATCATAATATTATTAGTGATTAGAGTATTAGGACCTTTGACGTATATTAATATAATAATTTATGTAGCATATTATTAATACAAAAAGAAAGAACAATTTATTATTACAAGATTAAAAAAGTCAAATTGAATTATATCATTTAATAAGAAAAGTACAAAATAAAACTAATTGTCATAAAAATAATCACCACAAAAAGTTAAAAAAAAAATCTTGACATGAAGAATTAATCTTCAATATCTACATCCAATTATTTTATCTGAAAAGAAAAGGAACACAATGTTTGTAGGCCTTTTTAATAATAATATGTACCAAACATGCATATTAGAGTGTATATTTCTTAGAGAAAAGTGAGCATGTAAACCAGATGTTGTGACGTGAAAAATTCATCGTATAATGCGCTTGATTATTATTTTTTTTCTTTTTTTTTTACAGTTGCAAATTAGCATTTGAGTCTATATTTTGTACTGAGATGTCTGATACATGTGTTATAATAAACAGTTTGTTTAGTAGAATTAGGCCTTTGAAATGGTGAATAAAAAAAAGAGTGGCTGCTATGCTACAGAGACAATAACTTTAAATGAGATAGTTAAATATAAGATAATAATTGTTAGGCTTATACTAAATGTAACCACGTCTGCCTAGTTTGAGCATCAATGTTAATTTACTTGTCCACCCCCATCTTAAATATTTCTTCACTATTTCAAATTTTCTCCCAAGAAAAACAAAAAATCTTGGAGAGTTCCATTAAATAGAAGTAATTAATGCTACTATTATTCTTAGTGTTAATGATTGTCATTATTAATTTTTAATTATTATAAATATACAATTAAGTTATTTTAATAATACAACAATAACCTATTTTTCTTTTTTTTTTCTCTCTTAAAAAATATATTATAAATATATAAGTGAAGGTATTAGAGGACATATGTTATTATTTTGTTTTAATTGTTGGAATAAAAAAAATTAGACATTGATATTAAAAATTATTAATAACATTCTCTTAGACTTAGTCATAATAATCATAAAAATTAAAATTCAACAAAATTTTTAATTCATAAATTGTTACTTTAAAAGAAAAAAAAATATATAAAAAAATTAAATATATATTATGTACATAAAAACTAGTTAAATTATTATTAAATTTTAGTGTAAGACTATGACAATAACATATTTTGTATATACATTATAAAAGAAGCAAAATAAAATGTATAAAGGTCAAGGAGTTTTTTTTTATTTTTATTTTTTCATTTCGAATCAAGTCAAAGTTAAATTAAAGAATTTCAAATTGCCTACCAAAAAAAAATAAAACAAAATCTACGAGATAGGCATCGAAAGATGCTATAATAAAAAAGAAAAAACATTATGCAACTTTATTAGAGTCACCAAAAGGAAATTTAATTAATTAAAAATTTTAAAAAATATATATTTTTAATACATACATATCCATTCAAAAAGCTTATTAATATAATCAAGCCGTTAGAATTTTATTTTTCAATTGACTATCTTTTAAAATCATTTTTTTTCTTTGTTTCTTTTTTTTTCTCTTAAGTTTAATGATTATAATCCTCTAAACCCCACTACAAAGAACCAAAATTCTCTCTTTTTAAAATTCTTTAATATAATTTTCTGGTGTCTATATTGCATAAAGATAGATTGATAGATAGATAAATAAAGCTTGATTTGATTTGATTTGGGGATGCGAATCTTGAAGAGGATTGTCGAGTTTCTTGGGTATCTCAAAGATGATGGAGGCCAAGAATTGAGGGACCACCAATCAGAAGACGACGACAAAGATCATTCCCCTCATCATTGGAAGGAGCCCCAATCTGGGCTCAAATCCCAAGAAACTGGCCTTCCTCGTAAAGGATTCAACATAGTCGTTGAGGTTGTCGTCGACCGTCCCTATTTTGCCCCTGTTATCCTCCCTTGTATCTCCGGTGATGGTGGCGTCCAGGTCAACGTTGCACAACTCCCACCCCCACCCAAAAGAAAAAAATGTCGTCCTATTATTTTTATTTTTATTTTTTTACCCATCATTCATTTAAGCTTTATTTTTATTTATTGTTTAAAAGTTTTAAATATGTTAATTTTTATTTATTTATTTTTAATATATACTTGCTTTGAGATGCAAAATGATGGGAAATTGGAAATTGATGTTTCTGCAAATGATGATATGGTCTAGTTGCATTTGTATAAAAAATTAGATGAATTGTTACAACGCTATTGCTTTTTTTGGTAAAGATGTAAAGGTGCAACCGTTAAAGGAATTTTAGTAAAATTTTTCATCTTTTTCCCTACCTAATTTGTTGATGATAAGTAGCAAGGACATGAGATATTAAGATAAGCAATTTAGCAATGTGAACAAGCAGGAAACCCCCATTTATGGATTCATGATGCAAATGGCATCCATAACTTAAATGGTATGCGATAGAGGTTATTCAAATTATTGTGATTTTGTTTGGAATAATGGTTATGGATATTGGGTAGAGATGATCTACATTTGTGCGCATGCCTCTATATCTTTTATGCCAACAAATCATTTGTCTTAATCTGTGTGTTAGCACTGCAACATTTATTACTAGACTGTGCTTTTCAACATGTTTTGCACTAGTGTAGTGAATTATTTGATGTCATTGCCTCTGTAACATTATGCCTGAGTTTCACATTGTGTGTGTGGCATAGGATTGGCTTTTGACTAGATTTGGTATTTATTTATACACTTTTAAGTTTCCCTAATGCTTTATACAAATTATCACAAGGAAGAAAATGATGCACTTTTGTGAATGATTTTGCCACTTAAACAGATTGAACATGCTCTTTTTTTTTCAACCCTTACTGCTAATCATTTTGTTCATAAATTAAGTTGATTGCATGGCTTGTTGCATATGTGAAGTTTTTGGTTTGAATCTGTGGATGTTAAGTAGGCCTCAATTCCTTTAGTCTCAAATCATGATTTTTTTGTTTCCTTTTTAATTTTTATTTGTAGCAATTAATAGAGAAGTTATAAAATTATTAAGAAAAACACTATCTTACACGTGATTGGTGGACCATTGGAATATATGAAAGCACAATTGAGTGAATTTTTGTGGTTGAAACAGGTCCATCTGGGTAAGGACAGACACCTATCTAGTTTAGGAGTATGGAGTGTTTGATAGTTAACCAATCATTCAAGTACAATCAACCAAGGCTTCAAAGTTGATAAATAATATGGTACGAAGCAGACGTGTATGATTAAGAGTTGAAGGATCATCACCTTTGTTAAGGATGTCTAGAGCTTTAGACATCACCTCATCTCCAACAATCTACCAAAAGATTAGTAAAAAATGTAGGCATCCCCTCCTGCCCCGGGGCTTTAGATCGATGTAATTTGGTTTAAGGCATCACGTATTTCTTGGCCAAGATAAGGTTAGAGAAGCTGTTAGTTCAACCATAAGAATGGTGTTATGGCTACAAAGACGGGTTTTCTACTATCTCCCTCTAAGACTAAGATAGTACTTGAAAATAATAAGGGAATTTTCATGCTATCTAATCCTATGACAATAATATTTTCCCATTATTAACGATAATTTTTTTTTCGTTGTTTTTAGGTCTTAGTGTGAAAAAAGTCATATTTTCGTCGCTCTTTTTTAACCATACCTCTTGTGATCTCTCAACTCACATTGCTTCTCTACGTCCCAATGTCTCATCTATCTTAAGTTGGATGTTTTATGAGGCTTGAATATTGGTACGAGGCTTAAGTTGGATGATCTATCAGCTTGTTGTCTTTTCGATCAAGTAATATGTAACCTCTATCATTGAAGACAATAAAACACTCATTTTGAAGCAATTGTCCAACATTAAGAAGATTTTGGCTAATATTAAGTGCATATAGAGTATTAGAGATGAGTTTTGTACCTAAATGAGTCAAGATATAATAATGTCTCTCCTTTTAACTTAAAGAAGGTGTTTATTGTCAATTTTGATTTTAAAGGTGTATAAACCATCAAGAGACTTAAAAACATTAAGGCTTATAAACCCATGGTTTGTGTAGCTACCAACCGTAAGCCAAGTCTGATAATCCTTGTTAGAGGTGTTGTAGATTACTGCAAAAAGTTGCTCTTTACGAGTTTGTTCATCTCCAACCATTTGAGCCTTTGGTTTGAATTATTAATCATGTTCTGGATGATTATATTTCTTCTTGCAAATTTTCTCAAAGTGGT
Organism: Kandelia obovata; assembly: GCA_021464305.1. Lineage (NCBI taxonomy): Eukaryota > Viridiplantae > Streptophyta > Magnoliopsida > Malpighiales > Rhizophoraceae > Kandelia > Kandelia obovata. Next base: position 1,147,796 of record JADCRA010000363.1, read on the forward strand.
ATTTCTTCTTATAAAAATTATAAAGTATGTTAAGTTTTCTTTAACAAAATTTAGCCAAATGGTTTTCCCTGCTATAGTGTTCACATAAAGGATATTATTTTTTCCCATCAAATTTACCATCCTTTTGTTTTCTACCTTACTGTGCTCCTTGCTTCCCCTTTTGTTGAGTTTTCTACCTATGTTTGACTTGAAAATCACTTTCATCATAGTTTTCTTATCACATTAGTCTTCTCTTCTTTTTGAGCTTGAAGAGCATTTATTAATTCAACCAAGTTAATGGTGTAAAGGTTCCTAGAATTTTTTAAAAAGGAGATTTTAGATTTAAACCTCTTAACTCTGCTAACAAAAATCTTTTAAACAAGATTTTGTCTAGGAAATTCTCACCAACAATCCTAATTTGATTAATAAACTTGAGAAAATTATTATTGTATTTCTTGACAATTTTAGAGTCCTTCATTTTCAGTATCTCAAATTCTCTTCTAAAATTGAGTAGGTGTATGTTCCAAGTTTTCAATCTACCTTCAAACTTCTCTTCTTATGTTTCTTTAGTCATATCATAAATTATAATCATGTTACAATAGCTAAAAGAATATAGTCAAGGTTTTGTATTACTTAAAGATTTATTCATTATAATGCTCAATTTGAGTCTTGGTCAAATAGGTTGGGAAGTGGTAAATTTAGAGTGAAGATGCGAAGAAAAGATTGCAAGGTTGTGGTTTTGGCGTACTTGGCTAGAAAAAAATGGTTTTTCTGATACCCTAAACTATCATCTTTTTTAATTGAAACAAGGCAATCAGAGGACAATCCTAGGTACTATTGAGGAAGCAAAGAATTGTGTTGCTTTAGATGACGTACTCTTCAGAAATAAGGGGTTGCCTAGGGAGGCTAGGAATTATAGGCATAAGAAATCTTTTGGAAAATTTTTCTTGGCATTTGATATTATTTACTAAGAAATCAAAGATTCGTTAATATATTTTGAGTATCATGATAATGAAGATGACTTGATAGTAGGACTTCAACATTATCAATTACTATAGCATATGATATAAGTGTACAGTGTAACCAACTTGTGGGTTAAGGTGTAAACGTTTAAACTGATAGGCAAATTGTTAGGTTTATAGGTTTTGAGGCAATGCAAATGAGATTTTAGTGGCAAAAGATAAGATTGCAATGGTGATGTGGATCTATTTTTGTACCATAACGACACCCAAGAAACTAGAGATTTTGGAGATGATGTCGATTCATAGATTTAAAGCATTTATGCGTATACTGAAAGTTTAATTTTGCTTGACAAGGAAAGTGGGGTTATACTTTGAGGAACCTCCCTTAGATGTCAATCCTCTTTTTTTTCTTTGGCATGGTTCTCTTTGTCATTACTATTTAACAATATTTCATGGGTTTTATTTATATTAATGGAATTCATGCTTTATTGGTTGTAATAACATTCTATTTTTTTTATGGTAGAGAAGTGCACTTGTGAATAGAAAAAAGAAATGAAAAGAAGGAAGATAATGGATTAAAAGACATATTTAAAATGTCTCACCAAAGAATTTTTATATTTTTAACTGAGTAAATATAAGTCAATAGCATTACATTACTCAAAGTCTTTTTCACTGTGGTGGTCAATTTAAGTGCTGGTTAAATAAGCAAAGAAACGACAAATTCAACTTCATTCTTAATGACATCCCATAAATCAAAGATAATTAAATAAGTCTTTATCATAACTATCTATTTAGTTTAGTTGTCACCAGTAAGCTTATGAAAGGGAAGAGGAGTGAAGCCTAAGGACGTCATTGCAATTTATTGGTAAGTTTGTTTATTGGGGTTTTTCTTAAGTATTTCTCAACTCACAAGTGTTTAATTTTGTCTCTTTTGATCACAATTTACAATTTTTTTTTTGAATTTTATTGTTCTAATACTATATGTTGGCATTACAAAGTCAAAATGATCAAATTATAACTAAAAAACTTCTTGTTTAATACAACAAAAGTAAGAACAATATTGAGACAAAATGGTGGTTTTAACATATTTGACTGAAAGAGAATGATTTTTTTTATGCCCCCCATTGCAAACTCTTTTTGCTAAAATAGGGCAAATAGTGGACAGTCCTGAGTAATGCTTAGGAAGCAAAGCATTGTGTTATTTTAAGCTATGCACTTTTCACAAATATAGTGTTGCCTTAAGAGGCTAAGAATAAAGGCGTGGGAAAAATTTTGGCAAATTTGTCTTAATATTTGATATTTCTCAAGAGACTTTTAAAAAGATTGAATTTTCATAAGATTTTCTCATTGGGTCTCATAAATATAACATCTTAGAAATTAAATGTATTGTTGGCCTATTTTGAGTATCATAATAATAAAGATAATCTGATACCAGGATCTTAATATATCAATTGCTATAACATATATCAATTCATGGGTTAAGACATGAACTTTTAAACTAATGAAAAAATTGTCATGGATTTATGAATTTTAAGGCAATGAAAATGAAATTTTAATGGTGAAAAATAATATTAGAGTGGTGATGAAGATATATTTTTGTACGATAGGTGACCCAATGAACTAAAGATTTTGGACATGATGTCAAACCATATATTTATAGCATCTGTTATACTAAGAGTCTAATTTTGCTTCACAAAGAAAGCAAAGTTTTCTCTTATAAAGAACCTACCCCAAATGTCAATGCTCTCTCTCGTGTGATTCCCTACTATCACTAGTATTTAAGAGTATTTCATTGGTTTATTTTTATTAATGGAATTTGTGCTTTATTGGTTGCCATGACATTATGTTTTTTTATGGTAAAGGAGTAAACATGTAAAGAGAAAGAGGAAAAGAAAAGGCAAGCAATTGATTAAAAGACATTTGAAATACCTATAAATAATCTCAATTTGTCAAGCCCGCAATTTTAATGATGACATGCCATAAACATATAGGTTTAGAGTGTAAATCTTCATAAAACAAATACAAAACTAGATTTTGTAAAGATATGAACTAGCAATTGTAGTCATAGCCGTCAGTAATTTTTTTAAATATCACATATATGTTGTATTATAGATAAATTTAGAAAAACTATTATATATAAGAAGTCTAAGTTTGACATCATATGGGTAAAAGTATGAAGAATTAATTGGAGTTGTAACATATAACATTCAACTATATTTAATCCATTTATTAATCAATATTTGATTAAAAAATTTGTCACATTAAGCTCGTATTAGTATAATTTATTTTTAGTAAATCTTTTACATAAACAACAACATTTTGTAAAAATAATAAAAATTCACTTATATTATCATAATATTATTAGTCATTAGAATATTAAGATCTTTAAAATATATTAATATAATAATTTATGTAGCATATTATTAATACAAAAAGAAAGAACAATTTATTATCACAAGATTAAAAAATTCAAATTAAATTATATCATTTAATAAGAAAAGTACAAAATAAAACTAAATGTCGTGAAAATAATTACCAAAAAAATTTTTTTAAAAAAATCTTCACAGGAAGAATTGATTTTTAATATTTACATCTAATTATTTTATTTAAAAAGAAAAAGACATATTTTTAGACCTTTTTAATATCAATGTGTATTAAATATGCAGATTAGAATGTGTATTTATTAGAGAAAGTGAGCATATAAACCTATAATGTGAAAAGTTCACCACATAGTGCGCTCGATTATTTATTTTTTATTTGGTAGTTGCAAATTAGCATTTGGATCTATATTTTGTACAGTGATGTCCGGTACGTTGTGTTATAAAGCGGTGGCTGTGCTACAGAGACCCAATATGTAGTTATACATATGGTGTCCAAAACAAGGTTAGCCTCTTGTTTTGCGGTGCATGCTATTAAGTTTTACTTTGTCTTTATCCTTTCCCACCTGACCCAAAATTCCTAACATTGTTCAGAATGGCAAAGAATATTTTGGAGCCATTGTTGGATGGGTAGCTAAAAGAATCCAGGTGCTTCATTTATGGTTGATAGAACGGTGTATAAGCTAAATCCTAATGAGGGGAAAAACCTACTCCACGGTGGCGCCCAGGGCTTTTCTAATGTTGCCTGGAAAGTGACCATGTACACCCCTCAGGTTTGAATTTCCTCTTTTTCCCTTTTTGTTCCTATTGAAGGATTGATATCAAATACTAATTCTATTCCAGGATCTTACATAATGTTAATCTTTCAATGGTTTCCATAGAGAAGGTGGCACAAATCTGCAAAATGTCTATTTTTTGTAGGCTTCTATCAAATATTTTAAGAAATAATTTTCATTGCACGAAGAACGATCTCTTTTTCAATACATTGATCAACTTGCCATCTAACTGAAAATTTTCCACTTATTCGTCACTCTTTCAAGCATATCGATTGATTGAAACCATAAAATTTGCTTTAAGAGTGTCACGCACGGAATTGTTAAACGTGGTAGACACTCTTCACATTCAATAATCCTAGCGTGGGGCTTGGTCATGGAGCTTAACAGGTTATTTCAATACACCGCTGCATGATTTGACCTGCAAACATTTTGATTTAGTACCTGTTCTTGGGTTAAGGCCTAAAGTTATCCTTCGATTGTGTATTCCACTTGTATTTTGCATATATTTCTACTGCCTGACGGCGATGAACCAGGAAGAATCCTAAGTACAGCAATACTGTCCAAGCAGAATTGGAAAAACAACCACTGGAAAGCAACTCCTTAGGTCCACCTGCATTAACATGCATGACACTGCAGGTTTTGTCTATGACTAGAATTTTCAATACGTGACAGCAAAGCCACGACGGTTGACTCATTGACTGGAAGACTAATAGTCCAGGACTACTAGTTGTAGTGCCCGTATTTAGTGAGGCACCAGAGCAATCAACTTGCTTTAAGCCCGTTAACCTAAACGCTCACCTCGATAATAAGCTTATAACTGCAGAACCCATGATGACATTCTCTACGGCCACTCCCATTAAGATTGTAGCTTGGACTACCTTAATCTGCACTTGTGTGATTATTAATCCTAGTCCAAGCGTGCCAATTTTTTCAGCAACTGCATTTGAATCATCTTCTTCGTTGTCTTCGTCATCCCCGCTAAGGCAAGAAGCACAGGCTTTGCTCGATAGCGGGTGGTGGAGCAGCAATAGCTCTGGCAATTTTAACCATACAAGAAGCCATTGCGGGTGGCCGGGTATAACTTGCAATGATGTTGGAAGCATCACGCAGTTAAATCCACATCGGGATGAGATCCCATCGGTGGGATCTAAGTTTCAGAGAATGAATTTTTCCTGCTTTCCGAACCTGGTTCTTCTTGTTTTATCAGCCCATGAAATATCTGGAGAAATCCCACATCAGATTGGAGCTCTGACGAAACTGGAGTCCCTTGATCTGTCCTCTAATTATTTAACAGGTGAACTGCCACTTTCTCTCGCAAACCTCTCTCATTTGCAGTCTCTTAATGTTTATGGGAACGATCTTAATGGGACAATTCCACCGGCTCTAGCCAATCTTGCTCATCTTCGTTTGGGGAGCAATTACTTCACGGGTGCCATCCCTTCTGAAATCGGAAACATGACAAACCTTCTGGAGTTAGATCTGACTGATAATTCTCTCCACGGCACCATCCCTCCCAGCCTGGGATATCTCAACAATCTTACCCTTTTAGACATCAGTTATAACAACCTCATAGGTCCAATTCCACCGTCTTTAGTTCATTTGAAAAATGTGGTAAAAGTTGACCTCCGACGCAACAACATTAGCGGTCTCATTCCTCAAAAGTTGGGAGATTTGAAGCAGTTGACCTCGTTGTATCTCAGCTGTAACAAGCTCACAGGCCCAATTCCTTTGTCTGTAGGCAAATTAATCAATTTGATTTGGTTAGATTTCAGTGACAACAAGCTCACCGGACCAATTCCTTTGTCTATAGGCGAATTAATCAATTTGATTTGGTTAGATTTCAGTGTCAACAAGCTCACCGGACCAATGCCTTTGTCTATAGGCGACCTAATCAATTTGAATTGGTTAGCTCTCAGTTACAACAAGCTCCCCGGACCAACTCCTCTGTCTATAGGCGAATTAATCAATTTGAATTGGTTAGATCTCAGTTACAACAAGCTCACCGGATCAATTCCTTCGACACTATGCCAATTGACCAATTTGACCGACCTTTCGCTCCTTTCAAATCTTTTAGAAGGTCCCATACCAAAAGTAGTTGCAAATTTGACTGCGCTGACTTCTCTTGACATTTCCCATAACAGAATTTCCGGCGAAATTCCGACTCAAATAGGTAAGCTCCTCAGTCTTCTTTACTTGAACCTCTCCGTAAACAAATTGAGTGGATCCATTCCTTATGAAGTTATGACTTTGGGGAATTGGAAATTAAATCACCTGGACCTAAGCTACAATAATCTATCCGGCACCATCCCCAGTACTTCTCCTCACTTTCCTGAGGTCTATTTTATTAATAATTCTCTGGAAGGTCACATTCCGTGTAACCTAAGGCTTGTACCACATTCTAGCTTTGATGGCAACAAGGATTTGTTCATTCAGGAACTAGATGTCGATTGCCATCTAGCCCCATCAATCATTGCCTCCATACCCACAAGAAGAAGTAAAGGTGTTGGGCGGAACGTGGGAGTATACCTTCCCATTTTCTTGTTCCTTGCATCCTTTATGATTCTTGGAAGCATGCACCTCTTCTTTCGCCTTTGCCAGAAAAAGAATTCCCAACAGGAGACAAAAGCATTGAAGAATGGCGACTTATTCTCCGTGTGGAACTACGATGGCAACATTGCGTTTCAAGACATTATTAAAGCAACAGAGGACTTCGACATCAGGTATTGCATTGGGACTGGTGGTTATGGCAGTGTTTATAAGGCACAACTTCCAACCGGAAAAGTAGTTGCCTTGAAGAAACTTCACCGATTAGAAGCAGAGGAGCCTGTTTTTGACAAATGTTTCAGGAACGAGGTGAAAATGTTAACAGAAATCCGCCACAAGAACATCGTGAGACTTCATGGATTCTGCTTACACAGACGTTCCATGTTTCTGATTTATCAGTACATGGAAAGGGGAACCTTGCTTTACGCTCTAAGACATGAAGTGCAAACGGTGGAATTGGACTGGACCAAAAGGTTCAACGTCATCAAAAGCATTGCTTTGGCTTTATCTTATTTGCATCATGATTGCAACCCGCCAATTCTTCACAGGGACATTTCGAGCAGTAACATTCTCTTGAACTCCCAATTGGAGGCTTTTGTATCCGACTTTGGCACTGCTAGATTTCTTTATCCGGATTCATCCAATCGAACTGTTCTTGCCGGCACTCATGGTTATATTGCTCCAGGTTAACGTTTCTTCTTCTGATACTACTAGACTAATGATGCCTTTAGAATACAAAGTTCAAATTAACAATATTGAATCCTATATATCAGGGCTTTTTCTATTGTTTCAAATTGTTGCACTGTTTATCTAGCAAGACAGAGCAATATGGTATTTACTAATGGGCTTTTCTTTTGTTTAATTTCCCTGAATTCAGAGCTTGCTTACACCATGACCATGAACCAAAAATGCGATGTTTATAGCTTTGGGGTGGTGGCTCTAGAAACCATGATGGGAAGGCATCCTGAAGAACTGCTTTCATCATTAACGCGACCATGGGATCACGAAATGATGTTAAAAGATGTGCTGGATCCACGTCCCTCGCCGCCCCGCAATCGTCTGGTTGATCAGAACGTGGTTATTGCAGTCACATTG